>PVHT020000010.1:2132372-2149560 GCA_004024745.2 Catagonus wagneri | reverse complement strand
GAATGAGTTAGGATTTTTTTGTTTGAAAGAATCAGAAAATTCAACACTCACTGACTTAAAAATTAAGAAAGGTTTATCTTGTATTACAAGAACTCTGAGAGTTCAGGCTATAGGAAATGGTAAACTGTAAAAGACTAACCCCTCTCATTGATAAGTCAATGTTTAATGACTACAGAGTGACCAAAGCAGCAAAGAGTACCAAAAGTTGCTTTTGAACTAACCCTTATGGAGAGGAAGTAGGATGGACTGGACATTTGGGGTTAGTACAAGCTACTAAATATTACATTTAGAATAGGTAAGCAATGAGATCCTGCTATATATAGCACAGGGAACTGTATTCCATCACTTGTGAGAGAAGATAATGGAAGCTAATATGAGAAAAAGAATGTGTGTGTGTGTGTGTGTGTGTGTGTGTGTGTGTGTATGCTGTTGTACAACAGAAACTCATACAACATTGTAAATCAACTATATTTTTTTTAAAAAAGAGCTTACCCTGAATTTGTATCTGGATATTGGCTATGGTAGTCAGATCTCTCTCAAAACTTGCCAGTAATGGGGAAAAAATGTAAGAAAGCAAACTGTAATGACAGTTTGTTCTAGGTAGCAAAATATAACATTTTTAGGTTTCTTCAAATCTGTTTGCCTGGAATTCAAATGCACCAAAAAAGTGGGTTTTTTTTCCAGTTAACATCTTGCCTTTCATTCTTCATCCCTTTTTTCTCACTGAAAATTACTACTTTGTACTAGATTTCTGGTCCTGTGTGAAAGCAGCTTTCCATTAATTCTGGAATATTTTCCACTTTCAGTGGTCAAATGTGAATATCCGGTTGTCCAAAATGGAGCAATGGTATCAGGATTTAGAATTAAATATTACTACAAAGCAGAAGTTGTGTTTGAATGTAACAAGGGTTTTACCCTTCTTGGCAACAACACAGTTGTCTGTGGTGCAAACAGTACTTGGGAGCCTGAAATACCATCGTGTATTGAAGGTATGAAGGGTGTCCTTTTCTTTTCTTTCTTTTTTTTTTTAATTTATATTCCTTTGACATAAGATATCAATAACACAGAATAATTGAAAAGAAACAATTTTAGTATCTATTTGTCTTATGTTCCTTTCCATGACAGATGCATGACTTCTAATTCACAAAACCTGCTGTTTTGATTTTTCTTTTTATAGGATATTAGCATGTTATAAAGATCACAAAGTTGTATAAATTTCTCTCATTCAGCATTTTTAATGTGAAATGGATAGCAACCATTTTTCAGAGTAAATTAAAGGACGCAATTTTTTACCTAAATAAGTAAGAAAGGCATAATTCATATAATTGAATGGAAAGCAACAAACCCCAAGTATTTAAACAAGTTCATATTTTTTTTTTTTTTGTTTTCCAGGGTCTTCTACCACTACAACACTTTCAGTTTCCAGTGTCTCAGGTTTCATAAAGACCTGCTTACATTTTGCAATACGCTTTAAATTCCTTGTGATTTTTTCAAAATTCTCTAAGTGTCTCATGATTTACATTTTTTACTAATGAGAGGAGGAAGAATATATTTATATCCATTTTAGTTATTATACTTGGTGATTCTAAAATTATTTGCCATAGTCCACATATAAAAACAAGTGTGTAAACTTGGGCAAGTTAGGTAAACTTTAAATGTTTTTACTTACACGTATAAGGATTTAAAGTCTTCCTCACTGTGTGATATTAAAGTTACATTGGGATGCATTCAAAAGCATTGAATACAGTGCCTGGCACCTAGAAAGCCTTAAAGGGAGCTCATCTAATTTATAGCTTCACTTGAATTAATATTAGCATAGAGGAAGGTCCATGATTTCTGTTTTTTAACATGTATGTTTCCTGTGTCATCAGCAATGCTATTTTATTCATTTTAAAAGTGATCTGTTGAACACCTTTACAGGGTATCTTCTGGGTCCAGGACTATGTTTCATTTTCCTGACAAGAGCCAGTTTGGTTCTTTTTATATAGTACTGTTTTAACTGGGAAACTTCTGCTGTCTCCAGAACAAGACTGGTATTTTACTCCCCCACTCCCCCCCATCCCCACCACCTCATGCAATTATTACTTTTCTCCTTACTAGGCATTTTTATTTGGCAACAGAGAGTCAATTTCGTAGCACCTGAAAGGCAGGAAAAGTCCTCACTTATTGACATGAAATGGGTCATTTCTGGCAGAGACTACTGATGAGCTGCTCTGCTAAAGACTTGAGAGACTATTTTGATGTGTGGAAGGAATTATCCGCCTGATTTCAGGGCTGCTCTCTCTAGCTTCTCTTTGGCTGAGGAAGAAGCAAGAGACAAGAGGAAGAATGGGAAGAGCTTTATCCTGGGCAGGTGGCACTCGAGGTCTTGGGGCAGCTCTTCTCACACAAGAAACACCATTTCTGTGGGTCTTAATTTCCTGTTGTTTAAGGATACCAACAAATATCAATCACTGGCTTCTAATTTATTCACTACTGTCCTAATATTTTAAAGGATTGAGGGGAATTATTCATGTTAATATGGTACTTAGAACACCTCTTCATAATTGCTGTAAACCTAGTGCCCAGTAGCCTCCTTGAGTACCTCGAGTGCTGTGAAGTTTTGTGGGGATAATCTATAAAGATTGCATATGAACAATACTCTCTTTGACCCACCCGTGTTTACCCACATGGTCCTAGTGGGAACATGTACTGTGGTATATACCATGTGTATTGATATGCTCTTTTGAAAGGGTTGACCGTTAGCATTTCATAAGGGTTTAAAAGCAGTGATACATATCACTTAGTGTTTGAGAGAAGTGATGAAATGACTATGAGGACAAGTTTATAAAGATAAACTACATGAATCCTATATAAATATCAAAACCCAAAATTCCTCATGAGTCTATCAGTCATTTTTTATCATCAGTTTGAGAAAGACTCTGAAAAGGATCATTAGAGACATATAACGATAAGGTAGATTTGATTATATGAATATGAAAAAATGTGAGCAAAATAGTAAGTGGGGAAAAAAAGGATACCAATTATGATAGTATGTGAATAGCATTTCTTTAAAGATTCTTGCATTTATTCTGAACACATTATTTTTCTGATTTACTGTTTGTCATCCTCTAGGATTTCCATTATATTGCATAAAGCCATTATGAACATTCACATGCATACATTCTTATACTTGTGTGAATATATATTTAGGGTAATTTTCAAGAAGTAGAATAGCAACATTTGGAAAGTATATGTATTTTTCATTTTGAGAAAGAAGCATTTTTTAAATTAAAAAAATCATAGCTAGTTCTATAATTTTGTATTGATGAGACTAGTGAATTGAATTAAATTTATTTTTCCAGGTCCTTGGTCTACGCGTGGAGCTATAACTCCAGGTTCATGCCTCTTTATGCTGTGTACATTGTTTAGAACTTAATAAGATGATGGATGAGAAATGATATCATATACTACTTTGCATTTCTTTAATTATCAATGAAGCATAATTTTTTTTTTGGTCTACATCGATTATATTTACTTTTGTTCTTTGTTCATTTTTTTCTATGTGGTTTCTAAAATATTTTCTTGTGACTTATCAGAATTTATGGTATACTAAAGCACTTTTAACATGAAGTGGAATTTCCTTCACCTTATTTTTACTTGTCAGTTTTCTTTTAAGACATTATACTATTGGATATAGACTACTTTTCAAAACTTTTAATTATATAAGCAGTATACTTAGATAAATTTGTAAAATTTCAAACGTTACAAAAGCATGCACAGTAAAAAGTTGATTCTCCATCTCTTTCTCTGGTCTATTACTGAACTTAACCTTTTAATAGTTTAGACTTTTTTTTTTATCTTTTTCTAAACATCAGCATCCTTCTATGTGTAGGTATAGATATTTTGGCATTTTCTCTTTTTTCTTAACCAAAAATGGCATCTAGCTGTTCATATTTTTCTCAAATTTGAATATTTCCACTGAATATCTTGAACTGAAACAGAGGTTAGATTTAGTCCCATCTTTTTTTAATGACTTTGATATATACCATATTTCATTGAGATATTCTCCTATCATTGGTCCCTTACATGTGCAGAAGTTTACATTCACAGGGAGTTGGCTGTGTTGGTCTTTCCTCTAATGGCTGTTAGTGCAGTCTTTCTTTTCAAAACTTCAGGTTTTTCCCATGCTGATGTTATATAAAATTTCTACCACGTGATTGCATGGTTGCATTAAATCATGGATTCATCTCATATGTGAAATGAGATTGGGCCCCTCTCCACTCCACTTACCTTAATTCCATGGCAAAGTAGCACCATTTTTTGAATAAGTTGTCTTCTCTCCAGCTGTTTGGAAGCTTCAATTTTTATCACACATTAAATTCACAGGTGTTCTAATCCTCTTTCTGTTCCCTTGAATACTGTCCATCACGTGCCAGTACAAATTTGATTTTTTACTGCAATACTATGTGTTTTACTATCTGGCAGAACACCTCCTTTTCATAAATCCTCAGGCTACTCTCTGTATCAGTTTTTCTAGATCAACTTTTGTTTTATTTTATTGATAATTTTAACTTTGTATTGTACATCTCAGTGGCATTAACTACATTCCCGTTTTTGTGCAATCCTTACTACTATGTATCTGCAAAACATTTTCATCATTGCAAAATGAAACCTCATATCTATTAAACAGTAACCTCATATCTATTAAACAGTAACCCTCCAGGCGCCCTCCTCCCAGCCCTATTAACACCTCTCTCTCTCTCTCTCTCTCTCTCTCTCTCTCTCTATATATATATATATATATATATATATATATTTTGCTCTTTGAATTTGGCTACACAAGGTATTTCATAGAGATGGAATAACTTCTGGCTTATTCCCTTTATCATAATGTGTTCTGATTTATTTCATTCAGCTACAATGTTTCAAGGTTCATCCAGTTTGTAACATGTATCAGAATTTTATTCTTTTTGAGGACTTGATAATATTTCATTGCATATATCACATTTCCTTTATTGATTCATTTGTTGATAGACTCTTGCTTTGTTTCCACCTTTTTGGCTATTCTGACTAGTGCTGCCCTGAACATTGGAATTCAAGTATCTGAGCCCCTATTTTCATTTTTAAGGGTTATATACCTTGGAATAGATATCTTTATATTAGTTCTACATATATTTGTTTTATACTAGTTCTACATATATTTCATTTTTTTTGAGGAATAACCATAATGTCTTCCACAGGCCTTATTCCACTCCTTCTAGTGACGCCCAAAAGTTCTAATTCCTGCAATTTTTTGCCAGCACTCATTGTTTTTTGGCTAGCTTTATAATGTACGCTGCTTCCGCAGTCCCCTACTTGATTGTTGGCTGGGATCACAGAGGATCCTTCACGCTGTTTCAGAAATAACTTTCTCAGAGTTCCCGTTGTGCCACAGCAGAAATGAATCCGACTAGTATCCACGAGGATGCAGGTTCAATCCCTGGCCTCGTTCAGTGGGTCGGTGATCCAGCATTGCCATGAGCTGTGGTGTAGGTCACAGACATGGCTTGGATTTAGCATTGCTGTGGCTTAGGCTGGCAGCTGTAACTCTGATTCAACCCCTGGCCTGGGAACTTCCATCTTCCATGTGTCACACGTGCAGCATTAATAAGAGAAAGAAAGAAAGAGAGAGAAAGAAAGAGAGAGAGAGAAAGAAAGAAAGGAGAAAGAGAAGAGAAGAGAAGGAGGGAGGAAGGATAGAGGGAGGGAGGAAGAGAGAAAAAAATATCTTTCTCTATCCCTTAGACAAATCGAGGATCTCTGCCCCCTCCCGGGGGCGGGGGGGGTGCATGTGGACTCCTGCACAGTCCTTGCTGTTTCCAAATTCACCTTCCACCTCCTAGACAAATGGCAGCTTTCTGCCTGCTTAGGCGGCCCCTTCTGATTCCCACAGATCCTCTGCACTATCACAGCAATTGCTCCAGTGTGCCCTGCGCAGCTGCTGGCCGAGGTTGCAGGGCATGTGCTCTTCCCAAGTTCCCTCCACCTGCTCCAAGGGTTCCCTCCGCTTGCTCCACTTCCTCTGTAGCCTTAAGGGCAGTGGGCTGTCCCCGGGCTATTGCTAAGCAACTAGCGCTGGGGAGTAGATCCTGTGGCTGGAGCAGTTGGTGTCCTGCAGCCTTGAGAGCCCTGGGAGCGCTCGCAGGTGGCAAGGCTATAGCGGTGGATCCCGTCCCTTCCCAGCAATGCCCCCTAACAATGGCGTCTAGCTTCCAAACCCGACGAGGTTTCCTTAGCTAAGAGCCTCAGATGTGGTCACTCCAGACTCTAGTCTCTTCAGGCTGCCTCTGCGCTACCAATCCCAGTTTTTTCCGAGGTACCCAGCCCCAGTTCTGTCTCTGAGTCTGACTCCTGAAGGTGTAGTTAATTTCAGTTCCTCGGCCCCGATTGCATCAGCCTATGTTTGCCAAGTGCAGGGCGGTGAGGACTCTTCTTTTTTTTCCACTGCTTTAGACTCACCGCTGTGCCATCGTACAGTACTCCAAATACCCTCCTCTGTTTCAGCTCCTCTTTTCGCTGGTGTGGGGAACTTCCCAGGGTGCAGGACTTGTCCCTCTTTCCAGCCCCCGCCTAGGGCGCAGGACTCAACCCCCTTTGTTTTTCCATTTCTCTCCTTTTCTTCCTTTTTCTCCCCATGCAGTTTCATGAAGTTTTTCTTGCTCTCTTAGGATCCTGTGGTCTTTTGTCAGCATTCAGCTAATTTTTTGTGAGGATAGTTCCACATATGCATGGATTTGCAATGTATTTGTGGGAGTAGGTGAACATCACCTCCTACTCATCTGCCTCCATATTTTCCTCCTCTATTTACGGGATTATTGATCTTTTGTATCTCGTCTTTGGAAAAATATCTACTCAAGTCCTTTGCCAATTTTTTTTTAACATTCACCCTTTTATTTATTTTTATTTTTTGCTTTTTTTGGGGAGGGCAGAAATGCGGCATATGGAAGTTACCAGGCTAGGGGTCCAATTGGAACTGCAGCTGCAGGCTTTCTCCACAGCCATGGCAATGCGGGATCTGAGCCACGTCTGTGACCTGCACCACAGCTCATGGCAGCGCTAGATCCTTAACCCACTGAGCGAGGCCAGAGATCAAATACGCATCCTTATGGAGACTAGTCAGGTTGGTTACCACTGAGTCACATCACAGCAGGAACTCCCTGCCTGTTTTTGAATTGCATTCTTTTTTCTTTTTTAATGTTTAGAAGCTCATAATGTATTTTGGATATTAATCCTTTATCAGATATATAATTTGCAGATGTTTCCTTCCATTCCGTGAATTGCCTTTTCACTACTGAAAATTTCCATTGTTAAACAAAGTTTTTAATATTAATGAAATCCAACTTATCTGTTTGTCTTTTGTTGTCTCACTTTTGCGGTCACATTCAAGAAGTTATTTAATGAAAAAAATAAAAATAACTGGAGTTCCTGTTGTGGCGCAGCAGAAATGAATCCGACTAGGAACGATGAGGTTACGGGTTCGTTCCCTGGCCTCGCTCAGTGGGTTAACGATCTGGTGTTGCCATGAGCTGTGGTGTAGGTCACAGATGCATCTGGGATCCTGTGTTGCTGTGCCTGTGGCGTAGACTGGCTTCTGTAGCTCTGATTAGACCCTTAGCCTGGGAATCTCCATACAGCCGTGGGAGCAGCCCTAAAAAAAAGAAAAAAAAAGAAATCATTGCAGATCCAGCAGCAGGAAGCTTGTCCTCCGTGTTTTCTTCCAAGAGTTTTCTAGTTCTAGCATTTAAGTTTATACATTATTTTTATTCTTTCTTCTTTTGCTCTTCTCCGTTGTGATTTGATGACTATCTTTAGTGTTATATTTGGATTCCTTTCTCTTTCTTGTGTGTGTATCTATTATAGAGTTTTATTTTGTGATTCTCATGGAATATATATATTGCTAAACTCTTAAATTTGAGTGCATGCTAACAACCCTACATTTTCATTCCATCTCACTACATTTGTTTTCAAAATCATATTTTATAGCTTGTTCTGTTGCACATCCCTTAACTACTTATTGTTGATACAGATGATTTTACTACTACTTGGGGTATTCCTGGCACAATGGTAGGTAGAGCCAGGCCTGGGGAAGCAGGCTGTGGGGCTGGGAGATCCCAGAGCAAGTGCTGGCCTCCTAGTGTATGTGGCTATGGCCTGGGAAGGGGGGTCGGTCCCAGGGCTGGTGTCATCCTGCTGGTAGGCTGGGCCATTTCCTGGTTTGGCTAGCTGTGGTATTCAGGCTGTTGCAGAGCTGGTACTGGCCCACTGGTAGGTAGGGTCTGGTGTTGTGGAAGCTGGCTTGAGGTGTCCTAGTTTCCTGGAGGAGTGGGCCTGAGGCTCATGGGATTCTGGGGCTAGCGCTGGCCCGCTGATGAGCAGAGCCAAGTGGAGGGATGGGACCTAGAGCAGCTGGGAGATCAGAGATCTCAAGGAAGCCATCCTGCTTATTGATGGGACTGTGTATTGCTCTAGTAACTGTTTGGCCTGGGGTGTCTCAGAACTGGTACCCACATGCTGGGATGAGGGGATGGGATCAGATCATGACACTAATAAACTAGAGGAAATATTCCAAAATTGCACTTGCCAGCACCAGAGTCCTGTGGTATGAACTCCTAAAAATGGCTACAGCCAGCATCTGTGTCCTCAGCATGAGTCACAGTTGCCTCTAGCTTCTCTAGGAGGCTCTCCAAGATCAGCAGGTCGGTGTGACCCAGGTGCTTTTCAAATTACTGCTTCTGCCCTGGGTCTCAAGAGCATGTGATATTTTGTGTGTGCCCTGGCTACAGGCCATGAATTTCCCCAAAATAAGCCCCACTCACCTCAAAGCCAAAGTTCTGGGAGCTCATCTTCCTGCTGCAAGACCCCTAGGCTGGAAACTCTTGATGTAAGGCTCAGACTACTCCTTCCTTGGGGTGAACCTCTGCAATTGTGATCAACCCCCCAGATTGTGGATCACCTACCCAGGAATATGAGTCTTTATTTTACCATGTCTCTGGTGGTCATGCTTGTGTCAATATGATTCCTTCTTCATGTCTTTTGTTGTAGATCATCTCTGCTAGTCTTCAGGTCACTCTCATATACAGTTGCTCTGTGAACAGTTGTATTTTTTGCGTGCTCTTGGAAGGTGGTAAGCTCGGTAGACTACTACTTTGGCCACTTCCCTGGCTCTTAAGTTTAGTTCTTTGATCTTTTAAAGATAAATTTCTCTTTGGCCATGCCCATGGCATGTGAAATTTCTCTGGCCTGGGATCCAATCCACGCCAGGGCCAATGCAGTGACAACACTGGATCCTTAACCTGCTCTGCCAAAAAGAACCCTCTTACAGTAAGTTTTGTATGTGGTATAAGATAGGTGTCAAACTACATTCTTTTGCATGTGGATATCCTGTTGGTCAAGAACAATTTGTTGAAAATATTGCCCTTTTCCCATTAAATGTTCTTGGTACCCTTGTGGATAATAATTTGACCATACACGTGAAAGTTTATTTTTGGGCTCTCTGTATTTTGTTAGTTTCGAGTGTACAACATAGTAATTCAGTACTTTTAAAGATTATGATCCATCTAAACGTATGAATCATGTGGTTCTAGTAGGAGTATGCACTGTGGAATACTATGTTTGTTGATATGCGTTTTTGAAAGGATTGACCATGAGCGTTTCATGATATAGCTTAGTGTTTGAAAGAAGAGAGACTTGACTGTGAGGGCAAGTTTATAGAGATAAATTACAAGGATGTTATACGTATCAAAAATCAAAATTCCTCAGAAGTCTGTCATTTTTACCATTAGTTTTGAGTAAGACTGTGCAGAGGATGATTAGTGACACATAAGGTTATAAAGTAGATCTGATTATGTGAATATGAAAAACTGTGGGCAACATAGCAAGTGGGAAAAAGGATATAAATTATGTACTATGATAATACGTGGGTGGTATTTTTTTTAAAGATTCATGTGTTTATTCTGAACACATATTTTTATTTGTTAACTTCTGGGATTTCTATTATATAGTACAAAATTACTACGAACATTCTTATGTATACATTCTTATGCATTTGTGTAAATATGTATTTAGGTTAACTTTCCCTTTTTTTTTTTTGGCTTTTTAGGTCCACACCCGCAGCATATGGACGTTCCCAGGCTGGGGTTTGAATTGGAGCCACAGCCATTGGCCTACGCCACAGCCATAGCAACACAAGGTCCGAGCCTCGTCTGCAACCTACACCACAGCTCACAACAATGCCAGATCCTTAACCCACTAAGGGAGGCCAGAGATCAAACATGGAACCTCATGGTTACTAGTCGGATTCATTTCCACTGAGCCACAATGGAAACTCCAAGGTTAACTTTCCAAAGTAGAATAGCAAAGTTTGGAAAACATGTGCATTTTTCATTTCGAAAAATAAATCATTTTGTAAAAAAAAAATCAATTAATTCTATAATTTTGTATTGATGAGGCTAGTGAATTGAATCAAATTTATTTTTCCAGGTTCTCACTCTACTCATCAAACTACGACTCCAGTGCCAAATTATCCAGGTTCATTGCCTCTTTACCCTACTTACATTGTTTAGAACTTAATAAGATGATGGGTAAGAAATGATATCATGTACTAATTCGCATTTCTTTAATTATCAATGAAGCTGAATATTTTTGATCTACATTGATTATATTATTTTTGCCCTTTGTTCATTTTTCTGTGGGGTTTCTCAAATATTTTCTTGCTGCCTTATCAGAATTTATTGTATATTAAAGCTGTTCATATTTTTCTCAGACTTTAACTATTTTCCACTGAATGTCTTAAATTGGAACCAAGGTTAGATTTAGTCTCATCTTTTTTTAATGGTGACTTTAATACATACTGTATTAATACACATTGAACAACTCTCCTAACATTGGTCACTTATATGTGCAGAAGTTTTACATTCATAGGTGGTTGGATGTGTGATCTTTTCCCTAATGGCTGTTAGTGTTATCTTACAAAAGCTTCAGGTTTTCCCCATGTGGAAATCATACAAACATTTCAACCACATGATTGTATGGTTGCATTAAATCATGGATTCATCTCATAAATCAAATTGGGTCCCTCTCCACTCCACCTACCTTAATTCCATGGCAAAGAAGCACCATTTTTTTTAATAAGTTGTCTTCTCTCCAGCTGTTTTGAAGGTCCAATTTTGGGGGTTTGGGTTGTTTTGTTTTTGTGTTTTTAGGGTTGCACCTGCAGCATATGCAAGTTCCATTTTTTTTTTCTTTTTTCAGATCATCCCAGTCCAGCTGATGAATTAGAACAAGAACATTTTGAGGATTTAGGTATTATTTTGGTTATAAATAACCCTGCACTATGAAACCTTAGAGTTCTACATGGAACTATTTTAATTATCTATGATTAGGGAATAAATAACATGCCACAAATAGGTGATCACATTCTTAGTCATCTTAATCATGCAGGTCCCATGACAAATGTTAGTGGTAGTATACGTAGGCTGGTAGATAACACAGCTTTTAAGATATGCCCCAACTTAGTATTCCTACTAGGGTGAGATAACTTTCTCAAATGCAGTGGTCATAGGTAGGTTAAAATATATGAAATACAACTTGCTAGCCATATGACAGTCTTGTTTTTTGATGGCAATTTGTAGCTAGATTTCTTTTCTCTTTTTTATCTTGTACGCATAAGCTTTAAAGTACTATTAGTTGGGTTAGTTTTTTTTGTAAAAAATTAGGGAGGCACACTTTATGTAGGCTCACATAGTTCACACAATACATGTTAAAGAACTTGATGAAGAAGGGTTGTCACAATTAAATGAAAGATTAAGATTTCTTGGTAAAAAATGAAGGAAGGAGTTCCCGTGGTGGCTCAGTGGTTAACGAATCCAACTAGGAACCATGAAGTTGTAGGTTCAATCCCTGACCTTGCTCAGTGGATTAAGGATCCAGTGTTGCCGTGAGCTGTGGTGTAGGTTGCAGATGCGGCTTGGATCCCGCGTTGCTGTGGCTGTGGTGTAGGCCGGTGGCTACAGCTCTGATTAGACCCCTAGCCTGGGAACCTCTATATGCAGCAGGTGCGGCCCTAGAAAAGGCAAAAAGACAAAAATAAAAAAAAATTGAAGGAAATAGCTATTAATTTTCTTTGCATTAGACTAGTTGATCTTTATATAAAATTCACTTGAGGTTGTTTATGTCGTTCCTCTGCACACTGTGGTCAGACTATGAACTGCCAAGTAAATCCAACGCCATCTTAAAAGGCTTACATTTCATAATATTTGTGAAATAAAAAAGCAGAGCTAAACCATAATATTTTATACTCTGAAATATAGATAATAAAAATAATGGCAGTTTAGAAGCAGAGCTACTGCTGACAAACATGTCTAAGAATTAATATTTGGTAGTATTATCACTCTCTGGATAGTCAAAAATGCGTGTTTACATTTGTGTGCATAATTTTTACCCTTGCTCTGGTGTTTTGCTTATACTATTAGAGAGAATCTCGTTGTAATTGGGACTATGTCTTAATTCAGGGGACAGGGAAATAAAGAGGGGTGGTGATGATAAGCTAAAGCATTGTTTGTGAAGACTGCTAATAGCATTTGTGGGATAGATTAATAGAACTCTATTATGACTTATTCCACAGTCACACTTTGAGGGGGAATGGCTAAGTTCAAGTCCTCATAAAATCATAAGAAATAGACTAAACACTGAACTAAACCAACCATATTGGGATAATATGTTTTAAAACAGTTTTCTTCTAATCTAGTCATTTTAATTGTCCTAATAAACTTTACTGAATAACTTGGTGTGGTAGCTTGAGTACCCAATGATAAAAAGTGAGGTCCCTGTTAAGAATTTCACAAGGAGAATCCTAACCCTGGAATCTATTTTGAAGGGTTCATTGGTCAAAATGACCTGGATCTCCTAACAGTCCTGCTAAAACTAAGCTGAAATGGTTTTTGTTTGCTATAGTTATAGTTGATTTGATCAACCCAAAACGCAAAAGCTATTTGGAGACACGCATGTGCTCAATTATCTTGAAACTGTTTTCTTTTTTTTTCCCCAGATGGAGAATTCATTGCTGTGATTGTTCTCACTGTATGTAAGTACCCAAATTTTGACACCACTTAAATCAAGATTTTACTCTGAAGAAGTGAATTGAGTTTTTAGTGGTGTTTGCAGTTTCTTTAGTTTTTATGATAGGAAATGAAGTCTAGCAGTTTAGGAAAACCTGAGCTTTTATATAATATACCACCTTGTTTGGTAATTGTATATTCTTTTATATTCTGTATGTTCACTTACTAACAAACCCTAAATAAGATGATTAGTCAGACGAGTTGCATCACAAAATCTCTGCGTTCCTTGAGGACTCTTCTCTGACTTACTCTTTGACTCCAGAGAATTGAATTCAGAGAGTGAAGAGACCCGATGGAATCTAACTGTGTATGTAATAAAATAAAGTAAGACTTTCTGACCATGAAGTCTAACCAACATTTATTTCTTCTGCTAGATTTTGAATCTTGGCAATGAGTTTTCACAGTTACATGTCGTTTGTTTCCTGTTTTGCTTGTAGTTGTTGCTGCTGCAGTAGTTGGTGCCTGCTTGTACAAATTTTCCTCATGGCAGAGAGGGTAAATTAAACCATGTTTCTTTAATTTTTAAACCATGTTTCTTTCATTTATTGGTCCTTCTCACCCTTAACATACTTCTGTGCAGTTTTATTTGTACTGTGCATTACACAATCTCTTTTTTTTTTGTCTTTTGTCGTTTTAGGGCCTCACCTGCGGCATATGGAGGTTCCCAGGCTAGGGGTCTAATCGGAGCTGTAGCTGCCAGCCTACGCCACAGCCACAGCAACACTGGATCCAAGCCACATCTGCGACCTACAGCACAGCTCACGGCAACGCAGGATCCTTAACCCACTGAGCAATGCCAGGGATCGAACCTGCAACCTCATGGTTCCTTGTCGGATTCATTTCCGCTGAGCCACAATGGGAACTCCTCTTTTTTTTTTTTTTTTTTTTTTTTAATGTGCCTACATGTATACCTTATTCACACTGCATTCCTTTACTCAAAATATTTTCAGCTACCTTTAATGTCCACCTCAGCAAGGGTAATCCGTGCAGGTCTCATCAGACTTTTTGATGTAAGAAAATTTTCCATGAGTGCTACAGCAGCTCATGGACTGTTATGGGGCCTTCCCTACCCTATATGTAGCCTAACTCATACATTGGACTAATAGCCAAGATTAAATTTAAAACGGTTTGCTGTGGAGAATTTGAGAGCTGTATTCACTGGAATTTTGATGGTGAAAGTTTCATTTGTCTGTATAAGTTGTAAGATACACACTTGTTTTTCTTTCTTTCTTTCTTTCTTTCTTTCTTTCTTTCTTTCTTTCTTTCTTTCTTTCTTTCTCTTTTTAAGGCTGGACCTGTGGCCTATGGAAATTCCCAGGCTAGGGGTCAAATTTGGAGCTGCAGCTGCCAGCCTACATCACATGCCCAGCAACATGGAATCTGAGCCAAGTCTGCAACCTACACCACAGTTCACTCACAGCAACTCTGGATCCTTAACCCACTGAGCGAGGCCAGGGATCAAACCCACATCCTCATGGACACTAGTCGAGTTTGTTGCTAGTGAGCCACAGTGGGAGTCCTGAGTTGTTATTTATACAAGTTATAGTGAAGAATTAAAAGCATCTCTGTTTGATTTCCTTCTTGTGTTCTCTTAATTTACTAGATGGCAGTAAAACCGATGGGGTGAAACTTAAAAATTGCTGAGTGTGACAAGATTTACAAGGCACCTCATCAATATTGTTTCTTATCTATATAAATGAAAAAGAGGAAGGAAGTTTAGGTTTTTTTTTTTTAAAGTAAAAACACATTTTCTAAAGAGAATGGGGGTTTTAATCAAGCTTACATTTTAATGAAATAATTTACGATTTAATGAAAACAGAATAAATCATGGAGCATAGACTCATATTAGATGCTTTGAAATTTATGGTGTTTAGTGATCCCCCCAGGAATGCTTTTAAGATTTGCATTTAAATTAATGATTTTAAGACTTTTGGAATTCATATTTTGTTTGTGGTTTTAATATACTGTTTTATTGAGGATTGGGCTTGGACTGTAATAAAAATACTTTCTTCACTCAAATAGGGCTCAAATGTTTTTAATGTTACTTGATTATCTTTCTAAAATACCCACAATGCCTTCACTTGAACCTCAAATCTTTTACCCATAGAACACATAATATGCATATGTGATTTCTTTATCAGTGGTATATTTCTAAAAATCATGTATACTCAGAAGTCTGAATAAAAAATACTATCAGTTAAATGTTTTTAAAGATTCAAAAGGCTTGTGTAGAAATTACCTCCAAAGAATAAAAATATAGTATCTTTCTGAACCTCACTCATTTTTCGTTAAAACATCACAATGACAACATAATCAAGTAACATTAAAAACGTTTGAGCTCTATTTGAGTGAAGAAAGTATTTTTCATTTATATAGATAAGAAGACAGACAAAATTAACGAGGTGTGTATGACAGTTCTGCATCTGTATAGAGGGCCAGCTGTGTCATGCCATTAGATAACAGATTTGAGCATTTGAATTTTTCCTTGCAGGGGAAAGGGGTGGTGTGGCTTTTCAACCAACCCTTGGATATCAAGGAATGACTGCATTAGCAAGTTGCTAAGAGAGTACGTTCTCTTACAAGTTCTGATCACAAAGAAGAAAAAAAAAAATTGGGGGAAGCTACGAGAGGTGATATGTGTTACAAAATTTATTGTAGTAAACATTTCACAAGATATACATTATCAAGCTGTGCTGTCCACCATAAACTTACACAGTTTTACACAGGCACAGCTTGCTTTCACATTCTTCACTTCTCTGTGCTTTGCAGATATTGCACTTTTTACAAATTGAAGGTTTGTGGCAACCCTGCATCAAGCAAGTATATCAGTGCCGTTTCTCCAACAGCATTTGCTCATTTCACGTCATTTTTGGTTATTCTCGCAATAATTCAAACTTTAAAATGATTATTCTATTTGTTATGATTATCTATGTTATCTTTGATGTCACTGCTATAACCTGCCACGGCTCGGATGATGGTTAGCATTTTTACAATAAAGTGTTTCTAAATTCAGGCATAAACCTTGTTTTTTAAGACCTAATGCTATTGCACACCTCATAGCAATATTCACTTTACTGCAGAGGTCTAGAACCAAATTTGTAATCATTCAAGATGTGCATGTATGTCCATTATGTCTCAGTGAAACCAGATGGAAAAAAATCTACAAAAGTTATTCTTTAATTTCTTCCACTCTTGTGAATTCAACTACGGCACAGTGCTCAGAGTTTTAATGTGAGTCACCATCCTTTATGCTTCACTGATTTGTGTAGGAATTTGGGACTGAACATCATGTCTGTTTTCCTGGAAAGAACATTTGAATTTAGAGGGAAAATCAAGACAGTAACCTTGGGAGTATTAAGGCAAGAAAATGTGATTTCTTTTAGTAAAATTTCCAAACTCAGAGAAAGTAATTCAAAAATGAAATTAATTACATATCACTTGTAAAGAAAGTGATTTTAAAATCTTTTCAATTCAAAGGTTAAAGCCAATGCAAGATTCATTCTTCATCGACCCCAAAATACATTTTCTATAGTGTTCATTATAAAAAGCCTTTACAAGTGTGCGTGCACTACTTCAGCCCTTAAACATTAGAAACAAAAACACTGGGCGCTCCCGCTGTGGCTGAAGGGGATGGACAGTGTCTTGGGAGGGCTGGGACATGGGTTCAATCCCCAGCCCAGCACAGTGGGTTTAGGAGCCTTGGGATCCAGCATTGCCATGGCAGACTAGTTTGTGGCTGCCACTCAGATCTGATCCCTGGCCTGTAGCTCCGTATGACACAGGGTGGCCAACAACAACAAAAAAACAAACAAAAAAACACTGAATACCGGGAATTTGAATAAGTTGGATTTCCTTAACTAAGAATATTAACAGAATATATTCTTGGAATTAATAAGTAAAAATAATACTTTTAAAATCGTAATTTCTTGGTGATTGAGAGAAGCTGAAAAGATTATATGTGGTATTTACCCTTTACAATAGCAATAAGCCAGTCTAAGCAATCAAGAAGAATTCGGCATCAGTTTCAGACTTCTGGAAACAGTTGGAGGGCT
>PVHT020000010.1:2020152-2131372 GCA_004024745.2 Catagonus wagneri | reverse complement strand
CTTCTCTCCCGACTTGAATGAAGACATCTCTTACTGTAAACGTGTCACGTGCAGGTAGGCAGTTAAGGTGGCGAATAAATACATCAGAGAACCTCAAGTTGCAACAGGATCTCAGTCTCTGTGGGCACCTCACCTCGCCTGTGAACGGCAGAGTGAAAATGAAGCCACATATCTCAGAAGAGCAAACTTAACTTGGATCCGCTGTTGTTCATGCAAAGGGAGGAAACGAGGAAACAGCTCAGGGAGCTCTTGATGCTCAGGTGACACGGATCCCAGGCCTCTCCTCTGTCCTCACACCTGGCGGGGCGTCTTTCCAATGGGCCAGAGGCCAAAGACGATGAACTGCTGTTCTAATTCAAATAACACTTTCAGAGGTTTTGTTCTATACTTTCATAGTTAGCAGCTCAAGTTGGGCCAAAGAAACGCACCTTGGGAAAGAGAGGAATGAAGAATCAATAGTGGACCAGAGTAAAAACTATTTTACCCCCTAAGGACATGTTTTTAGGGGCCCGTGAGTGTTCCTTCCCTTTGTATTCTCAAGTGAGGCACTTTAGGACAATAAGTTTGAGCAGAAATAAACAGGAATTCCGGGATAAATATAGAGTTGAAGTTCCACTGTACCCATTTTTACGTACTTTTCAAGAATGTCACAATTGCTTGGAATCAAAGCGTGGCTGTAGTACTTAGTTTTTAAAAACCTCAAGGAAATATTTTTCAACCAAAGATTACTATGCTTACCAAAATAAATTAATTTCCACTGCAAATTCAGTTTTTCCACTTTAATATATTTATATGTGAGATTGAAATATGTGTGCAAATGTAAATTATGTCCTGTTTGTCAAATAATTTTCATTTACCTAAATATATGGGAAAACCATTTTTCTCTAGAAATGTTTTATTTAAATGAGCAGGAAAAAAGTATATTTGAATCTGAGGGTTTCTTAAGACATCAAGAATATACTCTCAATGGAATAAGAAGCCCCATGTCTTTATTGTTCATTTTCTGAAAACTGGAGCTTCCAATCTGCTAAAAAGTAAAATATGTCTTCAGAGAACTTTTATTTGTGATGAGGCATCAATTTCTAGTGTGTTCATCTCAAATCAGAACATGCTTCTAATTGGGACCCACCTTCAGGAAGTATTCCCTCCCCAGTCACCACTCCTGCCGCTCACTTCTCAGAGCCTTAAGTATGGCCACGCTTCTCCCCTCCCAGCTCTCCATGTGCCTCCCCTGCTCGAAATGTGTTGGTCCCACCACGTTACCGACAGCACAAAGTCCAGGTTTCTTTCATGATACTTGAGGCTTTCTCTCTTTTTTTTTCTTTTTCTTTTTTAAAGTTAAAACTCCCTACTGGATCCAGAACATGCATCTCACGAGTTGCGATGAGAGAGAAAGGCAACCACCAGCCCATTAAGTTCCATCTATTGCTTTATTGAATTCATGTCCACTGGGAAGTGGGTACCAAGGAGACTGAAAGCTGACTCCATTCTTTTTTTGGGAAAGACTTTCAGATGATTGCTTAGGGCCCTAAAACTGTGGGAATAGGGTTACTGCAAGTAACCTGGCTGGTAAAGATTAAGGAGATCGCCCAAAAACGAACGCCATTTATGCGCCAAATAAATAAGCATGTTAAATGTCTGGAAATAAAATCCAAAACAGATGCCTTTCATTAAGAATATCTTCTTGGTTCAGATACTGAAAAATGATAAAAGCCAAAGCACAACCCAAAATGTTTGGGATTCTGATAAAACTAAAACCCAAACCTTATATCGGTTCATCTGAAAGAAATAATTTTTAAAAACCCTCCCCCTTCCCTGCTGAGTCACATGCCATCATTCAAGACCAGCTGACCCCGGGAAAGAAGAGGGTGTCCATATCTGAGCTTGGGAACTTACTACTCCGATGTTGCTGTTGGAATGCTCGGATCTCAGACCCCATGGAGAACCCAGCCAGTGACTCGAGAGCCGGAAGGTGCTGCCTGCCTTAAGGCTTTCTACAGTTAAATTCCCAAATCTTCTTCCCAAGGCTTCTCTTTCTGTCACATTTCGGATGACCTGCTCTCAGTCAAGCCAGACCACCTGCCCTAGTGCTCTCTGCTGTATTCCTGGTTCACTGTTGCCTGAAGCACCTCTGGTCCTGTCCCATCCCGGGCATCTTCCAAGGTCCAGCTCAGAGTCCTAAAAAGATAAATAAATAAATAAATAAATAAATAAATAAATAAATAAATAAATAAAGTTTGTAATGCCTGACAGCTACAGCTTTAGCCAAAACCGAGCTTTAATGCATATTTTTTAAAAACTTGCATATGTGCACTCAAGAGCAACATGTGACATTGAGTCTACTGACTTCCAGAAATGATATAAAATTCATCTGTACATAAAGATGTGGTTTTTAGTTTTTGTTTTGCTTTGTTTGCTTGTTTGTTTCCTGGACTGCCTTGCTTTCATTTCGAGAGTCATCCAGAAAAGTTGACCCTGAATCGAAGCCTTTATAGTCATAACGCTGCTGCCCTCCTGTGGATCCCTAGGGCATATGACAAGTCCCTTAGTTTGAATTCGTTATTCAGAAGTTGCAGTCATTGCTGAGTCCCAGAAGACATTTTAACTTTATTTTAATTAACTATCTCCTTTCTGCTTGACTTCCAGAAAAGAAGAGACAGAGGTCTAACCTCTTTTTCCCTTTTTTTTTCTTTTTGTTTTTTGCTTTTTGCTTTATAGGGCTGAACCTACAGCTTATGGAAGTTCCCAGGCTAGGGATCTAATCAGAGCTACAGCTGCCGGCCTACGCCACAGCCACAGCAACACCAGATTCAAGCCGTGTCTGCAACCTACACCACAGCTCATGGCAACATGGGATCCTTAACCCACAGAGCGAGGTAAGAGATCGAACCTGCAACCTCATGGGTTCCTAGTCAGATTCGTTTCCACTGCGCCACAATGGGAACTCCCCCAAAATTTGTTTTTTAAATATGGATCTGCAATTAAATATAATGACAGGGCTAATTCTTGAAAGAGAACTCATGGGCTATGAAAAGAGAAATAATAAGCTCAATATAAAATAATAGATTTTATCACAACTAGGAAGTTGGGGATGAATTAAAGAAAAAAAGCACGTTTCACTTATGATACAAAGGGGATAAGTAGAAAATACACATTCTTGACATGATAAATAAGGAGAAAATGGTATTTATTCCATACAAGTGTACAATCTAAACAGGTAACTTCAAAATTACAGGGACCAAAAGAGCAGAACCATTTGGTACATGTGACAAAATGGGTAAGGGAAGGAAGAGGGAGGAAACTTTCTATCTCTCTTGCTAGACGCAGCATCAAAAGAGCAAGACTAGAGCTGATCTTGTGCTGTGTCCCCGCCCTTGGAACAGTTAAATAATTAAAAGGGGAAGAACACTGCAAGCGCAAGATGAAACTCGTCAGCTGTGTCAGTACCTGTGAATAGCTTAAATTCCCCTTTGAAAAGAGTTAAGAAAAACTTCAAACTACATGATATTTGAAGACACATTCCTAAAATAAAACGGTACAGAAAAATGCCCCTTATAATACCATCAAAAAGAATAAATTTGTTAGACGAACATTTGACCAAGGAGACACAGACAGACACTGAAAGAAATTAAAGAAGATCTAAGAGAAAAACATCCACATGAAGGGATTGGAAGACAATATTCTCAAGATGGAAACACTGCTCAAACTGATGTATAGATTTGATGCAATCCTTATCAAAAGCTCCATAGTATTTTTTGCAGAAACAGAAAAAACATCCTAAAATTCACATGGAATTTCGAGGGACCCAGAATAGCCAGTTTTGAAGAGAACAATTTTGCAGGAGTTTTTCCTGATTTCAAACATACTACAAAACTAGTCATTCAAGCAGGGTGTAACTAGCATAAGGGTCGACATGGAGACCAAGGGAATACAGCCGTAGCCCAGAAACAAACCCGGGCACTAATGGTCAATTAATTTTCAACAAGGGTGCCAAGACCATTCACTGGAGAATGTATAGCCATTCAACAAACAGTCCTAGGAATACTGATGATCCACATGCTAAAGAATGAAGATAGGCCCTTACTTTACACCATGTACAAAAATTAACTCGAAATGGATCACAGGCCTGAATTGAAGATCTAAAATTATAAAATTCTTAGAGGAGAACGCAGGGGCAAATCTTCCTGACCTTGGATTTGGCAATGGTTTCTTAAATAAGACACCGAAAGCATAAGCAACAAAAGAAGACTTAGATAAAATGAGCTTTATTAAAATTGAAAATCTTCAGGCATCAAGACACTATCTAGGAGTTCCCGTTATGGCTCAGCAGTTAACGAATCCAACTAGGAACCATGAGGTTGCCGGTTCGATCCCTGGCCTCGCTTAGTGGGTTAAGGATCCGGCGTTGCCGTGAGCTGTGGTGTAGGTCGCAAAGGCGGCTCGGATCCCGCGTTGCTGTGGCTGTGGTGTAGGCTGGCGGATACAGCTCCTGTTAGACCCCTAGCCTGGGAACCTCCATATGCCGCGGGTGCAGCCCTAGATAAGGCAAAAAGACAAAAAAAAAAATGAAAGAGAACTTATGTTCATCTTAAATTACAGGGAATTCCTATCGTGGCTCAGCAGTAACGAACCCGACTAGAAACCATGATGACATGGGTTCAATCCCTGGCTCAGTGATCTAAGGATCCGGCGTTGCTGTGAGCTGTGGTGTAGGTCACAGACGCGGCTCGGACCCCGCATTGCTGTGGCTGTGGTCTAGATGGGCGGCTGTAGCTTGGATTCAGCCCCTTGCCTGGGAACTTCCATAAAAAATAAAAAAATTTTTAAATAAATTACAGACCATAGACACAGTGTGATTACTGTTCCTGTTATCCTGCGCTCCCCTAGAGAATGCTTTGTATCTGCTCTTTTCTAGTCTTTCGATGAAGCCTTGGGAAATTTCCTTTTTTATCTATTTTAATGTTATAGCCACACCTGCAGCAGATGGAAGTTTCTGGTCCAGGGACTGAATCCGAGCCACTGCTGCAACCTACACCACAGCTGCAGCAATGCAGGATCCTTTAACCCAGTGGCCCACAGCAAAAACTCCAGGAAATTTGTTCGAGTTATTTCGGAACCTATATGGCAATATTTGTGATAGTTTCCTTTCATTCGATAGTTAATATTCCTGAAAAGTGATGGTTGACTAAAATCTAATTAACATATAACTTCATGAGCTTGGGGTCTGTCACCTCTACCCTCCGTAATGGGGTTGTCCCCTGAGAAGAGGGTGATCTTAAAACAAATCCCCGATCTTAAAGCAAAGCCCTGCTTTGCACCTTCTCATCTCCAAACATAGCCGGAAAATCCTGAGTGCCAGTGCTGAGGCTGAAATGGTAGAAGACGTTTTCTTTCACTGTGGCTACATTGGGATTGCAAAGCCTTATGATGCCACTGTCCCCAAATAGGAAAGAAGGTTTGCAGAACCAGCGGCCATTGGCTGGATGACCACAGAGGCACCCTGTGCCAGTGGGGTGCATGAGCCACACAGGAGGCAGGATGACCCAGGGCTCCCAGGCGCCCACCCTGTCCCTGTCCCTCCTTTCCCCTCCCCCACTTCCCCTCTTCACACCCAGGCCTCCTTTTGGAGGATGATCTGAAAGTACTTGGAAGAGCCCCCAAAAGTGCAAAGATCAGAACGCTAAGTCAGACCCTGTAACGCTGTGTAGCCAGTTGCTACCCAACTCAAGTTCATTCAACATGTAAACTTGAACTTATGTTCAAAATAATAATTTATCCCAGGACATATGGATAGGAGCAGAAGAAAACAGCTGCCTCTAATTCTCCTGCCCAGCGGTAACCTTTCCATTCTGCAAGCCTTTCATTTTCTTGTGTCCTTGTCTTATTTCACCAGCCAGCACTATGCTGGTACCATGTCCACAGGGAGTGATGAGACATCTTTTCATTCTGGTTTTTCTTTCAGTGTGGTTACTAGAAACTTTGTGTGGCTCACGTTATATTTCTCTTGGACAGCACACTGCTGACCCAGAATAGGGGTCAGCAAACATTTCCCCTAAAAGACCAGATAGTGAACATTTTTGGCCTTGCAGGCCCCAGGGGCTCTGTTGCCAGAGATCCCTGCTGTTATCATAGGACGTGGCCCTAGACAGCTGGCAAATGAGTGTGGGTGTGTTCCAACAAAACTTTATTTGCAAACACAAAGCCAAAGTCTGCATTGCATCTCCACACCTTATTATTATTTTTTTTTAACTTTCTTAGGGCCGCACCCGTGGCATATGGAGGTTCCCAGGCTAGGGGTCAAATTGGAGCTGTAGCTGCCAGCCTACGCCACAGCCACAGCAACGTGGGATCCGAGCCACATCTGTGACCTACACCACAGCTCACGGCAACGCCGGATCCTTAACCCACTGAGCAAGGCTAGGGATCAAACCTGAATCCTCATGGATACTAGTTGGATTTTTAACCTGCTGAGCCACAAGGGGAACTCCAGAGGTTCAGATTTTCATAGGAACAGCTCATAGGCGGTGCTTTATACTTCCACCTGGGATATACCTATGAAGTTTAGTTATCTCTGAAAGGTTAAGTTTGATCACTGCATTCATTTGCTGTCAGCCTGACCCAAGATGTTGCCACTCCACCTTTCACCTAATCACTTCCTTCACTTTTTGCTTAAAACATTTTGGATAGTAAACTTGTATTAGGCAAGTATTAGACAAATTTAAAATTGTTGTAATTGTTATATTTGGTGAGTTAAACTCTATAGCTTTATGAAATAAATCCATTTCTAGTGTGTGCATTTTTGGTTTAATGTCTAGCTTGCTTTATATTAATAAAATTACAGCAACTTTATTTTAATTGTATATTCTTTTCCATCCTTATATTTTCAACAGCAAGAGGTAGCCTGCACCCATCAATAGTCTGAGATTTTCCAAACATTTCTCCTCCAACTATAGCCTTGCTATTGTAATGTTTTTTTCTTGGCCCCCAAACAGAGCAGAAGACAATTTAATCGATTTTTCCTGTGCACACGGGCCCAGGAAAGTTGTAGGTCATCACTGCCTGCTTTCTTGAACCTCTCCTGAGCCAATTCCATATTTTAGGGTCTCTTTTAGTACCCCCATTGTGGTACTGTATTCTCTAGAGTTAAGAGCACATTTTATTAAAAATAATAGAAGGTTCAACTTAAGTAGCTGAAACAGAGGCAGCTGCGTCAGCAGCTGGATGGACTATGTCATTGCTAAACATCTCTGCAGCGTCTTTGGCCTTTCCTTCACCATCACAAAAGAGCTAATGCAGCATCAGCCCCTCCCCCAACCCTTCCACCTATCAAAGTCCAGTTCTCAGGACTCAGCTCAAATTTCCCCTCCTAGGGGAAGGAGGTGACTCTTCTTTCCAGCCCTGCAGTATCAGGCCCTTTAAAAACATTAAGAGAGCAGACAGTATCAAAAGTGTTTACTAACACTTAGATATTTCAGATTTCTAGGGCTTATTACTTGTGCAGGTAATATTTCCAGTACACCCACCCTTCCCTTCCCTTGTCCACTGTACAAAGTCCTCCTTACCTTGAAAATTCAGGATAAGTGTTCTGTCTTCTATGAGGTCTTCCTTGATTTATTTTTAAGCATTTTTAAATACTGAGGTATAGTCAATTTACAATGTTGTCTTAGTGTCAGGTGTACAGCAAAGTGATTCAAATGTTTATATTCTTTTTCAAATTCTTTTTCACTGTAGGTTATGACAAGATACTGAAGATTGTTCCCTGTGCTATACAGGAGGTCTTTGTTGTTTATTTTATGTTTGATGGTATATATATGTTAATCCCAAACTCCTAATTTATCTCTCCACCTCCTCCCCCTGCTATCCAGAGTTTGTTTTCTATATCGCTAAGTGTGTTTCTATTTTGTAAATACTTTCATTTATATCATTTTTTTAGACTCCACATACAAGTGATATTCTATGATGTGGATACAGACTGGAGAGCCCAGAAATAAACCCAATGTATATATAGTCAATTAATTTACAACAAAGGAGCCAAGAATACACAACAGAGAAAGGATAATGTCTTCAATAAGTGGTATCGGGAAGACCCATTAGCCACATGCCAAAGAATAAAAATGGCCCCTATTTTCTACCCGAACACAAAAATCAATTCAAAATGGATTAAAGACGTGAATGTAAGACCTGAAACTCCTAAAACTTAAACCTAAGACCTGAAGCTAGGAAACATAGGGGATAATCTCCTTAATATTGGTCTTAGTGGTGATTTCTTGGAATTGACACCAAAAGCAAAAATAAATAACTGGGACACATTACGCTAAAAAACTTCTCTACAGAAAAGGAAACCATCGACAAAATAAAAAGTCAGTCTTCCAAATGGGAGAAAATATTTGCTAACCATGTATCTGATAAGGTATTCATATCCAAAATACACATTAAAGAACTCATGCAATGCAGTTACAGAGCCAAACAAACAAAAAATCCTACCAACAATCCAATTAACAATGGGCAGAGGAACTAAATAGACATTTTTACAAAGAAGACATACCTTTTTTGGATCTGTGAAGAAAACCTTTATAATATATAGCAGAAATCAGACAGACGTATCAAAACAAAGATTTCCTATGTTACATCTTAGGAATGGTTTATATTTGCATACTGAAGAGGAAACATGTCTAAGTGGCTATTTTACAGTCCTTTCTAATAAAATTGCACAAAAACAAGCAGAATTACTGAGAATGCTGTTTGGGGGCCTTGATGACCACATAAGAACGGGCCTGAGGAGCTCCTGTTGTGGCTCAGTGGGTTAAGAAACCAACTAGTATCTATGAGGATGTGGCCTTGCTCAGTGGTTAAGGATCCGTTGTTGCCAAAAGCTTCAGCATACATTACAGATGTGGCTTGGATCTGGTGGTGTTGTGGCTGTGGTGCAGGCCAGCAACTGCAGCTCTGATTTGACCCCTAGCCTGGGAACTTCCATATGCTGCATGTGCAGCCCTTAAAAACAAAAACAAAAAAAAAAACAGGCTTGTTCTTGATCCGTGAGTTCAAAATCCAGAAGTGCAGGTAATCTTATGAATCAGAGTCAGCCTCAGGGAGTCAAAACCTGTATCTTTAGTTCCTCCCCAAGCATCTAACTCCTAATAACTCTTGGTGTTAAGGATGGTGGAGCTGGGAGTGGGAGTTCCCCAAAAACTGACTACATCCCCAAGTTCATTGCAGTGTTATTCACAGTATCTAGCACATGAGATACGGAAACAACTTAAATATCCATCAACGAATGAAGGGATAAAGAAGTGATATATATCACACACACACACACACACACACACAAACACTATGTAATATTATTCAGCCATAAGAAAGAAGGAAATTCTGCTACTTGTGATAACATGGATGGCCTTTGAGGACCTTATGATGAGTTAAGTCAGAGAAAGACAAATACTGCATGTGTCACTTCTAGGTGGAATTTTTAAAAAGTAAACATAGAAAGAAAGGTAGAAGAATGGGTGCTAGGAGCTGGGAGGTGAAGGCAATAGGGAGAGTTTGGAAAAAGCATACGAACGTTGAGCTGTAAGATGAGTATCTGAGAAGCTAGTGTTAAAAATGGTGACTACAGTTGATAACGCGCTGTGTGAACTAATTGAGATTTGCTAAGAATAGAACGTACGAGTTCTCATAAAAAGATAAATACGTGAGGTGATAACTGTGTTAATTAAATAGTAAGAGTCAAAGGAAATAAAAAAAATTAGCCCCCAAAATATCTAGGTACATATAGGAAATAGGCAAGGTGTGGCCAGAGACGCAGTGCCGTTAATGAGATTCAAAGGAGATTCTGTCCCTAGGACGCTGTGTTTTGAAGCGCCACAACACACACCTGGAGGGACTAACTTCATGCTAGAAGAAATTTCTCTCTTATTTTACCTCTCAGGATGTCCATTCTACGTCAGGGAAGTAGAATGGTTTAAAGGCATGTATCTGTTACATTAAAAAAAAAAAAATGGGCGAACCCCGCGAACCACGCAATTTCCTGTTCAGGTATCAGCGTTATGAAAATGCTCATAACACATGCACGATGAGGTATTGTTTATAACAACAAAAATTTAAATTTAAAAATTATGGGTTGTACTTAGAACAGCACAGCAGTTACAAAACCTGTAAAAGTAATTCTCCCAACTCAGAGAACTGCGGTGAGAATGTGGATCTGGGATGTAGGGAATGCAGGTAAAGGGCTTTTATTTTTAATTTTGTTCTAATTTTATCTTATGTTAACTATTATGGAATTTTCTGCATCAAAGTTTAAAGTGTCTATTGAAATCCCGTGGCCCTTATTCAGGCTTCAATTGCGAGTTATATATAGAATTCTTGGGCCTGAGTTGAAGATTTGGGGGAAAGTTTGGTGGCAGAAAAAAATTCTGCTGGGAAAGGAGAAAAATATCTCCACAGAGCATCGCGTGGAAGATTCTTCTTTCTGTTTTACAGACCAGAACAAGGATGGGCGTTCCACAAACACAGGTTCAACAGGATGTGGAAAGGCGGCCACGTCGTAGCTCAGAGGTAACAGACCCTACCAGTATCCACGAAGAGGCAGGTTCAATCCCTGGCCTTATTCAGTGGGTTAAGGATCCACGGTTGCCGTCAGCTGTGTTGCGGGTCGAAGACGAGGAACGGATCCTGCGTTGCTGTAGCTGTGGTGTAGGCCTTCAGCTGCAGCTCTGATTCCACGCATGGCCTGGGAACTTCCATATGCCAGGGTTCGGCCCTAAATTAAAAAAAAAAAAAAAAAAGATGGAGGGAAGTTATTTAAATTCTCCAAGCCAGAGCTGTCCAACAGAACTTTTTGCAATGATGGAAATGTTCTGTATTTCTGCTGTATCATACCAGAGCTACTAGTCACAGGTAGCACTTGAAATGTGGCTAATGTGACCGAGGAATGGAATTTTTAATTTTATTTAACTTCGATTACATTTAAATAGCTATATGTGGACCTTAGCTATAGTATTTGGAAGTTGCCACTCTAAGCCTTAATTTCCTCTTCTCTGATATGGAATAATATACTTAGCATTCACATGTGAACTTATTAGGTTCCCCTGACGGTAGAGTTGACCGCCAAAAACGGTACCCTTCTGCACGTGTTAATGCTGTTGACAATTACTTTATTGTTGTTGTATCCGCAAGAGTTTCTAACACCTGGAATGAAAGAAAATGGAATAAGCAGCCTGAGAAAGTCGAGTTCCTCAAGTCTGGTTTTCAAATACAGCTTTGAGGCAGGCAGATGTTATGGTCCAAAAACATCCTGGAGTGCTGGACTGAAATCGGTAAGTTCTTCACTGCCTGCATAGACCCTCTGGAAGTGCTTCTCTCGACTCCCCTCCTCCCTACCCTGGCTGAGTTAAGGACCCTCCTCGCTGTATCCCCAGAACACTGCACAGTGTTGTACCAAACGGTATTAACATATTTGACAGCACGAGTCTCTTACACTCGTGCCCTTGGCAACTGCTGTGCACATAGTAGGTCCCCAGTCGGTATTTGTTTAATGATTAACTTACAATGTAGACTTGAGGGTATGACTGCCCGATAATAACTTAAGTAACGACGAAATCTGCGGGAAATATCATTATAGCTCTTTGGGGACAAGCGGTTGAAGTCAGGCTCCTGCATGGGCACATCTGGGCTGACCGGAGGCCTTGCCATCGCTGTCCTCACTCTCTTTCTCCCTTTTCCTCCCTCCTGTCCCCCAAGCGGTAGACTGCCGGTGGTCAAAAGGTCGCGACCGTCCGCGCCGTCGTGCAGTGCGGCGAGCGCGGGGAGAGAACTACATTTCCCAGCTGACTCTCGTGCGCGCGCCCCTGGTCGCGCGCGGCGGGCGAGTGCAGCGGGCGCCCGCTCCCTGCCGAGCGCCTGTCGCCCGCCGGAGCCTCTGCCAGGGGATGCGGTGGGAGGCGCTAGGAACCACTTAGCTACCGCCAACCGCCCAATGCCGCACTCGCTCGCTCCCCCCGCCAGCGGAAGCGCCCGCGGAGCACAATGCAGCACTGAGGCAGCGCCGCGGTGGAGGCTGCAGCGCCGCGGCGTCCGCAGCACCGGCCGGACCTGGGAGGGGGCGGCCCAGGCGAGGCGGGGGCGCCGGGCGCGCGATCTGGACTCCGCTGCCGGGGCATGAGGAGCTGAGCATCTCGGGCGAGGCGGGCTGCGGGCAGCACCATGCAGGCGGCGGCGGCCGTGTTGGTGCCCTTCTTGCTGTTCTGCGCCCTGGGGACCTGTCCCCGGGCGCGCTGCGGCCAGGCAGGTAAGTTCGCCGCCCTCCGTGGCTCCAGGGCGTATCATTTCCCCGGCATCTTTGCAGCCCTCAAGTGTATTGTAAAGAAGCATCCCCATTTCCCGAGTGCGCGGGGAGATTTTTTTTTTTTAATTATTTATAAGAATGGTGAGAAGTGGAGCAGAAATACAGTGTGGGAGCGCACGGATGCACTAGAAGCTTTAGGTCAAATGCCTGTTTTTCTTCCGAAGTAGAAGAGGAATGCGGAGGATGGGAGAGGGGTGCGCTGCTTCTGGGCCCCGATCCTGGATGCTCTCAGATGAGCTGGTCCAGGGCTCTGCGTCTGGTGGCTTTGCGTCTTTCCCAGATGGGGTCTGGAAGGGAGGGGGAGGTGGGATCTTCACGGGGGAGACGTCGGACCGCAGGATGGACGAGTGTGGGTCAGGGGCATTATTTTCGTCTTTTCTCTCCAATCCCTCCTTCTCCCTTCCTGCCTGGAGAAGACGCCTCGTTGACGGAGCTGGAGAGGAGGAGGAACGGAAACCGCTTCCTGGAGCGCCAGAGCATTGTGCCACTCCGGCTCATCTACCGCTCCGGTGGCCAAGACGAAACTGGTCACGACGCGCTCGACACCCGGGTGCGGGGCGACCCTGGCGGCGGGCAGGTGAGAGGCGCGGCCGGTGGGGTGGTCCTCAGCCCGGCCCCGCGCACCCCGAACCGGCATTTGCTCTCCGTTGCCCTGGAGATGCAGTGTCTTCAGTGAAACGAGTGCAATTCTAATGCGAGTCATGCATGGCGCTCCCTGTGCAAAAAAGAAAAGAAAGGAGTGGATGGGGGGGACAAAACCCCCAAAGAGCCACTGGCCGGGGGGGGGCTCTGCTCTGGAGGAGTTCGTGCAGGATGCTTGGTGCTGTGCGGTAACCTCAGCGAAGGGGCGGAGACCCCCTCAACTCTGCCAAGTAAAAGCCATGCGTAGGCAAGAAGGGATATAATATGTGAGCAGGATTTGCATCATCATGATTGTTGTTGTGGTTGTTGCTGTTTTAACTCTCAAAGAGAAGACTTAGGTGATTTAAACCAAGACTGGCGCTGTAGGAGAACTGGAAATACTAGCCTAGACATCCCTAACTAATGTCAGACCTTAATATTTTAAGCTGAACTGCAAGGTTCTCAGCTCACTCAATGTGTGGACATCTAAGAAGGACCCATTCCCCGCCACCTTCCACTAAAGGTGCCCTACCTTCCCCCCTTTCTTCATTGGTAGTAGTCCTCTTGGTGTAATTAGGGTCCTGTTGTTTATTGGGCATTTATAAATTATGTTTCTTAAAAAAAAATCTACTGTTTACTGAGATTTAAGTCAATATCACAAATCTACAGATGTGCCTGAAAATTATTTTGAACTTACTGGTACATATTTTGGGGCTCTGTAAACATTGTTTGTATTTACATACATTGGCCTGGCAACCAGTTCACCTACCTGTAAGTACATATTAAGACGGAACTTGTTCATGTAGTTGAAAATTTTGCACACTTCACTGAAGCAAAGGCAGGCTGAACCTTTTCACATGGGCAAATACATTGTTGATATTTTAAGGTGTATCTTGATGTGATGGTCATAGTTACTTATCTGTAAGGGTAAAATAAGCATAGAAAAATACTACTTAAATCTGTATTTGTAGATGAGTACTTAGTTCCGTTAAAATTTTAATGTAAGATAGAAAAAAATGTAAAAGGGTCTAGTAATATCCATTGATTAGATTATTATAGTGGAACATCTGATATGCCAAACTTGAATGAAGATCCTGTTATTTGAATTAATGTCTGGTAAATACTTATTTTTAAATTTATTTATATTTGAATTTTATTTATTTATTTGAGTTAGTATTTGGTAAATACATTTTCCATTTTGACTTGTTTCCATAGTAAGACTGAAGAAACATAGGACGTTGTTTTATTTTACAATAAATTAGAATTATTTCTGTGGAGGAATAGTCTCATACTCATTTACAACTTTTGATTATAAAAATTTCAAATATGCACAGAAATAGGCAGAATATTATAATGAACTCCCAGCTTCAACAATTAGTAACTCATAGCCGGGCCTGTTTTATCTACAACCTACTTATTTTCTTTCCTGTTCTGTATCATTTTGAAGTAAACCATATCATTTCATTCATAAAAAATTTCACTAAGCACCTCTAAATCATAATGATTTTTAGAAAATATAACAGTGATATTAGCATAGCTAATATATATTATATATTAAATACATGCATATGTTAAGTATATATAAATATAATAAATAAATGTACAAATATTATATATAATGCTATTATATATTATATTAATACATATTTAAGTTTGTTAGATCTGGGACCCAGATATTGCTTTTAGACTGCAATTAGTTTATTTTTTTTCCTTTTTTTTTTTCTAGGGCCGCACCCAAGGCATATAGAGGTTCCCAGGCTGGGGGTCAAATCGGAACTGTAACTGCTGGCCTACACCACAGCCACAGCAATGCCAGATCCAAGCCGTGTCTGAGATCTACACCACAGCTCATGACAACTCCAGATCCTTAACCCACTGAGCGAGGCCAGGGATTGAATCTGTGTCCTCATGGATCCTAGTCAGATTCGTTTCCACTGTGCCACGACAAGAACTGCAGTTTATTTTTTGTTTGTCTCTTTAATGCATGGTTTTCCCTTTCCATTTCCTCTCTATTTTCCATGCCATTTATTTGGTGACGATATGGGGTCTTTCGTCCAGGGCGGTCTTCCACAGTCTGAATTTTTGCTGTTAGAGACAGTGCTTTAAAACAAATCACAAAGACTTTCTCAGAGAGGAAGAAAGTAGAGATGCAGAAAGAGGAAACTGCAGGATTGGACCTAGAAACTCCCAGAGTCCCTGCCATGTGCTTGGTGATGTCCTTGGGTACTTCCGCCCTTCTCTGTGTTGGTGAAAGGCCACCAATCTTGGACAACTGCCCTGCCCTCCATTTTCTGCCCACTTTTGGAACACCGCTTCTGTGGTTTTTTTGGTTCAGAGGCCTCTCCACTGGGGGAGGAGATAGTTGGGGCCTGTGCAGGTTCCACTTTCTGTAACAATAAACGTCTCCATTGAGAAGCATGACTTCGGCTTTTGGTGAGGTGTGAGCAAATTGGTAGGATTTAGGTTAAGCAGCATGAATAGATGATTCATCCAAGCCAGAAATGCAAGTGAAGGTATAGTCTTGTCATCAGAATAATTAGTACAATTATCTCGATACTTGGCACATGGTGAGGTACACACAGTGTATGTGGTTGGAGATCTGGATCACCTGGAGAGCTGTGGCAGTTTATCATCATCCACCCCAATTAAGAGATCACGGACGAGTAGGGTTGAATCTGGCAGTCACAGTTGTAAAGACTTGGTTGCCAGATGCCATAACATTTTCTAGAGTTAGGAAACTAAGGAGTGCCCCTGCATTTTGGCATTTCTAGCTTCACTGAGAGCTGTCACTGAACCCAAAAGTGCAAGCTAGTTCTGTAAGGACTTTGTTATTTCTTTGGTGATTAAATAGATATGATTTATGGCATCTTAACTAATACATATTTTTAGCAACTGCCTTTTTACTTCAGAAAGAAAATTAGGCTGCTTTTCTGTCCCCTCACAAAGGTATACATTGATCATCTGATTTGTTTATTTAAAAGGCATTTATTTACTTGGGCTCACACTGTGTACCAATTTTTTGTGCAAGGTCCAGGGGATTTAGATATAAAAGACTCAGTTCTAGACTTTAAGGAGTTTAGAGACAAGGAGGAAGATGGATACATAGAGAGGCTATTATATTCTGTCCTTGTGAGTAATTTTCTGGAGGTGATCACAGAGAGCCATGCGAGCAGAGAAGACACAGTGCTTAACCCAGGTGAGCAGTCGGGGTGGGCTGTCGGAGGGAGGTGCTATCTGAGCTGTGCTTTGAGGCTGAGGAGCAGCTGGCCAAATTAAAAGGAGGGAGTGGGCCTCTCGGAAGGGGCAGCAGGTTCACGGACATGTGGGAACCAGGACACATTTTTATTAATTGCAAATGGTTAGGATTTAAGGAATGGATGTAGCAAAACAGGAAAACAGAATAGATGCTGCAGCACCTTCCTGACTTGCTGAGGATTTTGGAATTGCCCCGAAGGCCATTCAAGGATTTCAGAGAGTTACTGGCCAGATTCCTGTTGTGGGATGATCCTAGCTGTTAGAAATGAATAGTCTTATTTAATTTCAAAGCTGAGTGAATGTGGTTGTTCACTTGAATTCGTTGTTAAATGCCAATTCTCATACTTAAGCTTCCTAAGAACTCAGTTACTTAGCTACTACTTAGTATAAATTAGTTAATATTTATAAAGCATTTAGAACAGTGCTGCATATACTATACTGTAAGCACTATATGAACTTTTGTTAAATAATATTAACTTCCCCTGGCTGCTTGAGTACCATTTAGAAATTTTATGACATCACCTTAATGCAAAATGGTGCCCTAATTACTTGAATTTAACACGTTCCCAGAAGTAAGTTACGAATTACTCGAATTTACATAACTAACCGGAATCTTAACAATTGTAGAGATGGAAGAAACCTCATAGGTCATCTAACCTAATTCAAGAATCACTTCTCACCTGGTAAGATCAAGCCACTGACCTAGGGTAAGAAAACCAGCAATGTATTGCTTAATGTTTCAGAAAGCTGGCAAGGACTGTGATGGTATTATAAAACACCTTAATTTTACTCTTTTTTTTTTCTCTTTTTATGGGCACGCCTGTGGCATATAGAATTTTTCTGGTTAGGGGTCAGATCAGAGCTGCAGCTGCAATCTGTGCCACAGCCATGGCAGCACCAGATCTTAGCCTCATCTGTGACCTATGCCACAGCTTACGACAACACTGGATACTTAACCCAATGAGTGAAGCCAGGGATCCAACCCGCATCCTCATGGAGGCAATGTTGGGTCCTTTACCTTCTGAGACACAGTGGGAACTTCCTTAATTTTATTTTTAATGTGGCCTTAATTTCAGTTTTCATCCCTAAATGGAACAGAATGCTTATATTTTTTGAAAAAAATTTCAATTATCGTTCTGTGCAAATACTGGCTATTTAGTGTGAAATGATAAGTCTGTTATGAGTCCATATTATAAAATGCTTCTTTGCCATTTGGCTGGTTACTTGAATGTTTGGCCCATACTGAAAGCTTATTGTGCCATAAAGTCCTAGAAATAGTAGTCAAAGAAATTATATTTGATTGTAGGTAAACTTGCTAGTCTCAAGATTGTCTCCTAGTCTGAAGTCATTTCAGTCCTGTAAAATAGCACTCCGAACGCAAGTATTCAGTCTTTCTCCTGACTTTATATTATTTGTGCTGGAAAAAATTACGTGTTTGCAGATAATAGGATAAAACATATTTTTAACTGGTTACCCATATGTGCAAGATATCACCCGCTGAGTCCAAAGGATGGTTTGATGTGATGATAACGTAATTGCTATTTTTAAGAACAAGCCCCTTAATGGTTCCTCTTTTTTTTTTTTTTTTTTTTTTGCAAGCCAAGCATGATGGATTTAGTCTAGTATCAAAGATGCTTGGGTTTTTTGGTGGTTTATTTTGCTATGTGGTCATCGCGTGCACTTTTCAGTAGTTTGTTTTGCAGCCAGTGTTTGCATTTCTCTGCAAGTAGCAGGATTTCTTTTTGTCAGAGGTATTTGTTGTCAGTGAATAGACAGGCGACTTATTTTTCTGTCTCATTCTCTGGGAAGTGTTGAAAGCTTCTCAAGTAGTCAGTCAAGGGCCAAGGATATAGTTCTATCATTTATTACAGTTTTGATAATCAATAATGAATGGGGGAAAATGCAAGATGGTCTCAGGATGGCAAGCAGTTGCTGTGCTCCATCTTTATGAGTGTATTTTTTTAAATAAATATGCCTAAGCATGGATGAGCGGTATTTAAAATTGGGTTGTTTCACATGGGAGCACTGAGTCAGCTTGCTTGTAAGCTGTCTGCAGTACTGCTCCCTTGGCGGAAAAGGGCTCCTAGGAATTACTGCTTTGGAAATGTGTTGCAAGGATAGCACAAATATCTTTTTTTCTTAATGTGCGTTTGTTAAATCTAAGTAGCTCAGTATCGATAAAGTTTTGCCATCAATCAAAACTTTGTTCTGCTGCTATAAAAGGAAAGGAAACATTGCCCAGCACATTTTTACTCTTCTGCCAACCTTCTCTTAACAATTAAATAGTTAAAAGAAAATAAAAGTTAGAATAGTAGGTGTTTTCCTTACGTCTTATTTTCAGTCTTTGAGAGCCCGAGTGTCTTTTTTTGGGGAGCCCCTTTTAAATTCTGCCCAGTGGTTTAACCATGCACAGAACAACTTCATCTTTCATCGCTTATTCACAGCTACACACGGAAAATTGTGGATGACTCTAGGAGCTTATGGGATGACAAAAATTGTCCTTATTTGTATTACCTTTCTCTTTTTAAAGAATTCCAAGTGTTCGGTCATTTTTAATGATTAGAGCCCCTTCTAAAAGACCATGGAGGGAGGCCTTCTTTCTTGTCCTGCAGGGTTAGTGGTGATCTCTAATCCCAGGTAGGGCCACGTGTATCATGATTATGGATCAACCCCAAAGGGTAAAAGGATGATATTAGAAAGAGTGGGGGAGAGTGAAAGGAGAGGGAAAAAGTTTGAGAGGAATAGCAAGAAGGAGGAAGGAAAAAGAAATAAGGAAAAGAGAGAAGTAGTAGTGTTGTCATAGTATTACTAGAATATTTAATAAGTGGTTACTTAGGTGGTTACTTTTCATATGCTGAATAGTCTTCTGAGTGATTTTGGTTGCAAATGCATATCACTGCCTCCTCATAAGAATCGTGTGACAGGTCATACTTACCAGCCACAAAATCACAGAGCTGGTAGGTAGCCAAGAGGGTATTTGAACCCAGGCACTTCAGCTCCACTGCACTGCCTGTGTGCATGAGCGCTATGCTAAACTAGCCTTAGTGCAGGAGGCCACCAGCATTCTCCTAGATGTCATCCCCTTGTCCTGGGCTCAGCTGTTTCCTACATCTTCCCATTGGAATTATATATTTCTAGCAGCACTTGAGGAGATTTTTAAAAAGTTACATAGTACTGAAGAAATGCAGTAGAACGCTTCATTTCTACTACCTTGAGAATGAGAATGGAATATGTAAATGTCATTTAATAGGTGAAAAGCACCTCTTGAAGGATGCTTTGAGATGCTTGAAGGATGCTCTTGGAACTGGGTATACATACACTGTTCTAGTCTTTCTTCGTGAATCAAAGATTTTTGAATCCAGTAGTCAGTACCAAAATTATGTAGGCTTGTTTGTGCTCTAAGCTTTGTAAAACAGAAACATTAAATACTAAATGGGAATCCATATTGGTCTACACCTTTCCAAGCAAAAAGATACAAAATATCTTTTGTGTCTTCCTAGAACAAGTAGCTCCAGATCCCAAATGTCAAAGTATTTGGGTCAAAGAGATAAGTGATGATACTAATCAAGGGATAGCTTCTGTGAACATCTAGCTGGATGTGTTTACTTTGGAAATAAAAGCATTAGAAAGCAAATATTGAGGGAAAGAGTTGAAAAAGAATAATTAATATTTGCTAAATATCTATGATGTGTCAGGCACTGTGCTGAGTGATTTACATACATTATCTCTTGTTATGGGGGGATGAATATTATTATACCCATTTTATAGATGAGGAAACTGAGGTTTAAGGATGCTAATTAACCAGCCCAAGTTCGTACAAAAAAATGATAAGTAGTAGAATTGGGATAAGAATTCTCAAAGAAAATGTTGGAGATTCACGTAAAATAACCCTCTTGTAATCTTTGGTCCTTATTTAACATGCAGTTATGCATTCATCTATGTGCTGGAACAGACCTAACATTTCTTTACAACTCTTGGTCCTGCTCTGGTCTCCTCCCTTGCTAATTTGATCAATTTATAAAGATGAATTGATATCATCTTTAGCACTTGTTACATGTCTTCATTTCTGGAAATGGGTATAATTTCTACTTTGACCTCAGAAATTCTTCTAACCACATGGAAATATCTGAATCTGCATCCACGTGGCAGCGGAGAATATCTGCACTCTGAGTTCTTGTTGAAATTTAATGTGCCAGAAATTCACTCAACAGAAACTTTTTGTCAAGGATCATCATCTGTTCCTCTGTCGTGCACTGGCCTCACCTCCAGAGATTCTACAGTGGGAGCATTTTTGAAAGTCTCTCCAGTGGATTTCAGTTTGCACCCAGGGTTGAGGAGCTCTTTGTATTCTTAAGGTTTAAGACAGTTTTCTTTTAAATCTCCTTGGATTTCGCTTAGTCAGAAGGGAGTTTAGTAACTGAATTGGTATCAGTTTTCTCAGTCACTTCCCTACCCTCTTCAACCAGCTACTGGGCTTTTTCTAAAGGGTAGTTTGAAGGACATTGTAAGAAATATTCCTGAGAAACCAGTTCCAGTGTTCTTTGAAGTCTTGGAGGACATTATGCGTGGTGTCTCCTCAGAACCAAGACGAGAGATTTGTCTTGTAACTGTTTCGTTCCTTGACCCGGATGCTGGAAGTTTGGAGGTAAATCGGGCCCTTCTCCGAAACGGAAGTCCCGGCCTGAGTTTCCATAGCAGCTTCCTTTCTAGCTCATCGTCTTCCTTCTCATCATCCCCATTTCAATGCAGAAGTCATCTGGACTCTCTTTTGCCTTGTGGTAATTTATCTATCTGGGGGGTCATATCTGTGCATATTTGCAAGTTCATGTTAGGTTTAGATTAAAATAAACATTCAGGCTTGAAAAAAAAAAAAAAACTCTCAAGAAGTTTCCTTTGTCCACTTTCCTAAAGTAAGTCCCATTCCACTCCCCTCCTTGTCACCATTACTCTTTTTTCTTCCTAACACTTGACATTCTTTTTAATGGTTGAATTGTTTATTGTCTTTTTTCAGTATGTCATCACTAGACTGTAAGCCACATGAGAATAGTGATCTTGTCTGTTCTGTCACACACATCTCTACTGCCTAGAGCGGTGCCTGGTGCAGAGTCAGTGTTTAATAAATATTAATTGAACTAATGAGTCCACCCCCAACCCTGGTTCCTTGTCTCCTTAAAATTTTTATTTTATCTTGTAATTGTCCACATAAGACAACCCTGAAATCAAAGTTGGTTTCCAGATGAATAAATGCAGGAGTGATTTTAGTCTTTTCAGATACTGAATTTATAGTCCCTTTGTTAATTACCATTATTTGACACATAAATAGAGTTCAATATGCTATATTTTAAAAAAATATAAAGACATTTTATAGGGAGTCCCTTGGAGGCTCAGCGGGTTAGGGGTCTGGTGTTGTCACTGATGTAACTAGAGTCACTGCTGTGGCAAAGGTTCAGTCCATGTCCCTGAAACTTCTACAGGCTATGGATGTGGCATAAAATAGAATAGAACAGGTAAAGTAAAATAGTTGTATAGAAACACTGATTTTAAACTTCTAGTGTCCTTTTGATTTTACCTGTTTAGTTGCTTTTAAGACAGAAATCTGTTTTCCCCAGAGCAGAATATTATATATAACTTGATTTTGAAAATAGCATTTAAAAGGTTTTACCATGATCTAGAAATACCAGCAGATCTAAAGCTGGAAAGAGAGGGGTTAAGGAACTTAATCCACTCCACCCCCACAGTATACTTATTGTTTGTACTGAAGAGATTCTTCAGAATCATATTCATCAATACGAGTAAATCAGCACTTTTCTTCTCCTTTTTAAAAATTAATTTTGGATCAGGGAATTTTAGCGCTTAGGGATAGTTGCCCTTTTGCTACCTTTTTTTTTGTCCCAAGTAAAGAACATTAGATAACCCTTTGAAGATGGGAAATTGATGATACCTTCCTGAAGCTAGGCCTCAAGAAATCATATTTCGAAGGTCGTTTTAAAATGTTCTGCCTGAGGCATTAGAGCTGGTTGGCAGTTTTCTTAGACTACCTATTCTGCTTGGCACGGACTCATGTCACTAGCTTTTATCTCAATTGGTCAATTTCTATTTTTAAGTACCTTTTTTTTCAATTTGCCTTTTTTTTCAGTTTTTATTTTTTGATTACTCAGTGAATTTTATGACATTTATAGTTGTACAACGATCATCACAACCAAATTTTATAACATTTTCACCCCAAACCCCCAGCACATCCCTCCCCCCGCAACTCCCCTTTAAGCAGGCTTGTTTGGGAGAAATCACTGTCATTTCCTCCACTAGGGAGGTCAGGATGCTAGGTCGGGCTGGTACACATCATTGACTGCTCCCAGTCAGCGCTCAAGCTTTGCTCTCAGGGATTCCCTTTCTTTGGATTATGCTGCAGAGAGAGCTGCCACTTCACAGACCCGGTGTCCATGAGGTCCCGAGTGGATTCTCCATGTCTTTGGGATAGCCTGTCGATGTCTGAACCTAGCTGTGGATCTGTAGCAGTCAAGGTTATGCAGGGTGGCATGAATCTAAAGTAGTCTGGAGTAGGAGCAGTGGGCAGAAGAGTGGTCTTGGGTCATCGGAACATGGGCAGGAGCAGGCTGTGCGTAAAAGGGAGGTAAGGCTCAGGGGAGCACATCAGTTTTAGAGAGAAGATACTGGGTCCACTGCGCTGGCTCAGTTTAGCATCCTCCTTGCTCAACTGCACAACTAGAGAGAGTGACCTATGGAAGTCAGGCATTTGCTGATTTTTTGTTGTTGTTGTTTTGTTTTGTTTTTTTTCTTTTTACGGCCGCACCCGCGGCATATGGAAGTTGCCAGGTTAGGGGTCAAATTGGAGCTGTAGCAACCACCACAATGTGGGATCCAAGCCATGTCTGCGACCTCCACCACAGCTCACGGCAGCGCTGGATCCTTAACTCACCGAGCGAGGCCAGGGATCGAACCCATGTCCTCATGGATACTAGTCAGGTTCATAACCCGCTGAGCCTCAACGGGAACTCCCATAGATCTTTTGTTTTTAAAAGAACCTCGTATTTTTCAGCAGGACTTGCTCTGATGGCCCCGGGATTGTTTCCACGCCCCCATGAGCTTTAAGTGTTTGGTTTAGAGGGAAGAACCATTTTCTCCTCCTCCTTCTCTTCCTCCTTTTTCTCTTTCTTTTCCTCCTCTTCCTCCTTCTTCTTCCTATTCTTATCCTTCTTTATTCCTATTGCTCCTTCTCCATCTTATTCTTCATTGGTCTTCTCTAAGGGTCTGCAGGCTAATGTGTTGAAGGACTTACGTGCAGAGGGTCGGGACACTGAGGCTTATTGCCAGGAAGCAGTGTTTATTTGTGCCGGCACTGGCTTAGCAGTTTCATGTTCAAAGGCTGAGCTCGGAGCCCAGCAGGGCGTAGCCTTAGATACCCTTCCTTAGTTTCCCTTTTATATTTTAGCCCCTTTGTCTTCCTTATAGGGTAACATACATTTGATTGGATGGTCTATGCTACAGATTTACGCATGCGCACATAGAAGCAGATTATGCCACCTTGCCTTCCCTTTGTTCTGGGAGGGTCCTTACCACAAGTGGAAGGGGGCTCGAAGGAGCCCACTCTTCTCTTCATTAATGTAGTTCAGACTGTAGACCCTGAGCCTCTGCTGGGTCAGGAGATGACATTTACATAAAGATTGATATCCTAACTCCTGAGAGTTCATGCTCAGAAAAATCACACTTATTTTGTGCAAAATGAGCAACAGGCTCATTTGACGTGGCACGAGTTATGCGTTAAGTAAATGTGTGTTAATAATCTAGTCTTTGTAAGTGGGAGTTTGGAAAATTTGTTCTTATTGAGATGGATAATTTTGGTGTCAGTCTCCATCTGCTATAAATAGTGGGTTATTTTCAGGGTGAGTTTGGTATTACCTGAGTTTAGCAATAGTCAGGAATACTTTGATGTGCTTTTCAAGAAAACTTTAGGAAAGCATTTAATAAGAGGAATGGGAAAATATTTTTTTACAGATGCATTTCCAAATTTACCCCTGTGCTAAGTGACCAAGCCGTCATGTCTTAGGAAGAGTTTTATTGACTATGGTAGAAACTTAAACATCAATGAAGATAATAGAAGTTTTGATTCAGGATTACAAAATTGTGCTTACATTTTATGATCTTATACAGGATGGCTTATTTAGTTATAAATAGTACATTGCTTCTATTCTCAAACTTATTTCCTTAAAAAAGTACGTTAAAGCTTGGACAGATATTGATTGATAAGAAGGTGGGCAAAATTCAAGTTGTGTTCCTTGCTGTCACCAAAGGTGAAGCCGTATCTGAACTGGATGCGAGACTGGAGATGAGGCTATTTCAAACCATGGTGTGTAGCAACTTTTGTTGGTTCTGAGCATCCTTCAAGGTAAAAACAAGGAGAAAAATATTGGTGCTGAGATACTCTGAATTCTAATTTAATTTAATTTCTAAGTTTAGCCCAATGTCCTTAGAGTTCTTAATGATCTTGCATAGACAGTGTTCTCTCATAATTAATGAAAGTGCTATTAATTCATAACTTAACCAATTCAATGTGAAATCTACTTGAGGTCATTGATTAATGAGTTGTTTAGGTCATTTCTTAAGTGTTCTGACTGTGAAATCAGCAAGTTTGCAGTTATCCTGAGGGTGATGGGGTAAGAATTATTTAAATTTAATTGTTAGGGGGAATATGGCAGGAAGGCATGCATCCTCATCTCCATTTTTATTTCTTCCTGGTGTTGAGCTCAGGAGCTTTGTACCTAGCAAGTGCTAATAAACAAGCAAATGAGAACTGGGTGACATTATTAATGCCATGACTTAGGGAGCCCCAGTCCATTCTTATGCCCCCAGGCCAGATCAGGTCTTCCCTGGTCGATGATTTCTTTTCTTCTCTCTCATCTCTTTCTTTTCTCCTCTCTCAGTGCAGGCTCTGTCGCGTTCCTGTTGCCTCTTCCCGAGTGTCATTTCCCCGTGAACACAGTCTTGCTCTCTTCACTTTCCCTGTGACCCTTACTTTATTTTGTATTTTCTCCCCTACTCTCTTTCTGTCAAGTGCCTCTTTTTCCCTTAGCAACTAAAGTAAGAACAAGTCCCTGAAGGGTTATTTATATTCAATGTTGGGAACCATCCGTGTTACTCGTTGCTGGACTGACTTATTTTGGGATTTGCAAAGTGTGTTATAGTTCAGCAAGCTTTTAACTCTACTGCTTACCTTCAAACCTGTTTTTAGGTGGTTTTCCTTTTTTCTCTTTGTTTCTTTTGTTCCCCTTAAGTTGTCTCTCGTTCATTCCCTTCTCTGGGTGTGGACTGCAGTGAATGTCATTTCTGCTCTTTGCTGTTGTAATAATCATCTTCCTAAGATCTTTCTCCTTGTTCTCACTGCTCATAATCCTCTGGATTTAAACTCTTGAGTTATGTGCTCAGTTCACCCTCCACAGTTGCTGAGCCTCTTGCTTCTCACAGTCTTCCAGAGTGATCTGTTGCTCCCTTGCTGCAGGATCCAGACTCAGCATCGAGGAATGACAAGGCACTTTTTACAGGTATACTGACAGTCGAGCTGACCTTACAGGCTTGGCATGACATTGCTCCTGTGTGTTTGTGTGTGTTTGTGTGTGTATGTGTATCGGTACAGGGGTATTGGAGCTCTGACCACTTGGATGTATAAATAGAAGGTGTCCCCATGAGATGGACTCTAATGTTGGGCTGGAACTCTGTCATTCGCATCCATCATTGTGCGTTCACTGCTTGACACCATGCCTGATGCATAATCAGTGCTCAGCAAATATCTCTGGTCTGCCTGTCCTCCAACTTTCAGTCTCTGAGATGCAGAAACAAAGTCTGTGACCGTTGAACTACCGACTTTGTGTACTTTTGATGAATTTCCAATCATCCCAGTGTTCCTTTCCTCTGGATTGCTAAAATCTTTTGTTGGGGTGGGTTTCAGAGGGGCATGGGCCTCCTTCCACGTTTATGCCTTGTCTCTGCCCTCTTTCTTCCTCTTCCTTTTGGGTACGTTTTTGCCAGCCCAGCCGAGCCACCCCGGATGGAAAGGATGCTTGGGTTCTGTGAAGATCCCATCCCTGTGAGCACCTGGACTGGGGGGCTGTCCCTCTTGCTTCTAGTGTGAGGCGGGTTTATTAGGGAAGTCAGGGCCATGAGTTAAAGGAGAGAAACGGTTGGAGAAGGTGGTGGGAACTCCCACAGTGATTGGCACGCTGATACTCTCCCACACAAAACTGCCTTGCTGTCTCGTGGCTGCTCTAATCACTGTGACAAAGTCAGTCGTGTCAGTTTATAGCCCCGTGTCTCCCAACAAAAATAAATCCAAGCTACTTAACCTCTGCTTGTGACTTTATTCATCAGACTTTGCCATTTGCTGCCTGAAGCCATGTTTACTTTACGACAATGATGTCTGTCTTCTGGGAAAGTGACATACAGTATTTTTGAAAGTTCTGAGCTCATGTGACGTATTCAGAGAAGGAGTTTCCATAATATTTGTTCTTTAGGTTTTGATTTTTTTTTTTTTTTGAAACAAGGACATCTTTTTTTTTTTTTCCTCCCTCCCTGTAGCTAAACCCCCAGTACTTTCTTATCTAAGATTTTGTTTTATTTTTATTTTTTCCCAGTCTTCACTTTCCTATTACTGGCTAACAAGTTAATATAAAATATTTACTTTTAAACTTTCCTAGGCGGTAGATACTAGCCTTATAGCACTATGACTCCATGAACCCTCCAGGCTCTAAAAGATCTGCATATTTGATCTATTTATTTATTTATTTATTTACCCCATCTAGGACCACACCTGTGGCATATAGAGGTTCCCAGGCTAGGGGTCTAACAGGACCTGTAGCTGCCGGCCTACACCACAGCCACAACAACACGGGATCCGAGCCGCATCTTCAGCCTACACCACAGCTCATAGCAATGCTGGATTGTTAGTTAACCCACTGAGCAAGGCCAGGGATCAAACCCGCAACCTCATGGTTCCTAGTCGGATTCGTTAACCACTGCGCCACGGTGGGAACTCCTGCATATTTGATTTAAATAGGACAGGACATCTCTAGAAAACAGCCGCTTTTGTGTGAGTGGAGACCCTAGGGAGGGATGGCACGCCAAGCCCTTTTCAAACAGTAATATCTTAGTGTGAATGAAAGATTGATCTGCGAGTAGTTTATGGTCAGAAAAGAAAGTAAGCGCTTGTGTCGGGGAAGGGGTCCCCCATCAAAATGTTAAGATCAGGTAGCTGACCCACGAAAAAGGAACTCAGTTTTCGTGAGTTCAGCTGATTTAGTATAATCTCAGGCATGACATATTCATATTTTAATTATATTGATAAGAGCCTTATAGAAAAACAGTCTGCATACCAGAGAATTCGCTTTTTTTTTTTTTTTCCCTTTTTCAGAGCTGTTCCCGCAGCATATGGAGGTTCCCAGACTAGGGATCAAATTGGAGCTGCAGCTGCCGGCCTACACCACAGCCACAGCAGTGCCACATCCGAGCCGTGTCTGCCACCTACACCACAGCTCACGGCGATGCCCGATCCTTAATGCACTGATGGAGGCCAGGGATTGAATCCGCAACCTCACGGTTCCTAGTTGGATTCATTTCCTCTGCGCCACTATGGGAACTCCAGAATTCCCCCGTTTAACAACAGTGTGCAATTCAGAGTTTCTTGGTATTTTCAGACAGTTGTGCGAGCATCACGGCAGTCAATTTTAAACATTTTCATCACCTCCAAGGGCGTCCTCAAGCTTGTTTCCCAGACTTGCTCCTCCCTGCCTGTCCCCATCCCCAGCCTGAGGCGACCACTGATCCGCTTTCTGTCTTTATAGCTTTGACTAGTCTAGACATTTCATATAAATGGATTTACATACTATGTAGACTTTTGTGACTAGCTTTTTTTTACTTTACGTTGTTTTCAAGGTTTATCCGTGCAGCTGTTTTGATCTCATTCCTTTTTATGGATGAATGATACTTCATTATTTAACTCTTCATTTTGTTGGAGATCGGAGTTGTTACCACTTTGGGGGAGTTACGCATAATGCCACAATGAACATTTGTGTGAAAGGTCTCATATGAACAAGTGAAGACACACACACCCCAAGCACCAAAACAGGTGTGTCTTGAAACCATACTTATCTTTGACACATGCAGACTTTTCATTCTACTCTGTTCTTGGTCATGATCTGACCCATAGTTTTAAAAACCATCCTACAGGATTCATGTCAGGAGAGCCTAGTGCCTGTGAGGCAGCTCTGGCTGAAGTTTTAGAAGATCAAGTCATGTGCTTCCAGCCATGAAGTTTTGTTTCTTGCAGTTTTCCTGGTAACCGTATTAGAGACATCTCCACAGCTGCGTTACCCCCGAGCTGTTATTTGGTATCAGTGAAATCAGGCAGGTGAAGGTGCCTGTGAAAACGTCTGAGATAGCTTCCATTACTTTAAAAAATTTTTTTTAAAAGCTTTCATTTTCAGATAGTTTAAGGATACAAAAAAGTTGATAGAGTAATGTGATAGACACTCTCGTACATGTCCTATCCCAAGTGATTGGATATAGTTCCCTGTGCCATACAGCAGGACCTCATTCTTATCCATTCTAAGTGTAGTTTGCATCTACTAACCCCAAGCTCCCCGTCCATCCCACTCCCTCACCTCCCCCATGGCAACTACAAGTCTGTTCTCTATGTCTGTGAGTTTGTTTCTGTTCTGTCAATAGGTTCATCTGTGCCATACTTTAGATTCCACAAATATCATATAGTATTTGTCTTTCTCTTTCTGACTTCACTTAGTGTGGAGATCTCTAGTTCCATTCATGTTGTTGCAAATGGCATTATTTCACTCTTTCTTATGGCTGAGTAGTATTCCATTGTGTGTATGTACCACATCATCTTAATCCATTCATCTGTCGATGGATATTTAGGTTGTTTGCTTGTCTTGCCTGTTGTGAATAGTGCTGCAGAGAACATACGGGTGCATGTGTCTTTTTGAATGAAAGTTTTGCCTGGATCTACTGTAGTTTTAGGATAAGTCTCAATTTTTAGTAAAACGATTCCCTGATATAGTTTCTTTTAATAAAGTATTATAGGATTGTGATTAAGAGTTAGAGGACCTGGAATTAGACTACATGGATTCAAAGTCTACCTTTGCCACTAGCTGTATAAACTTAGCGTGTACTTAAGTTCTCTAGTCCTGTGTTTTACACCAGTGAAGTATAGCATCCAGCTCACGTGTCGTGTGGTTTAAGGAGATAATATGCATGAAGCTTATAGGTGAGCATTTGGCATACAGTAAGAGCTAGCTCGGTACGTATTAGTTTTTCTTTTTTTTCTTTTGTAGCTCTGATAACCATTTCTCAGTATAAAACTATTTGCCCAGTTTTTAGTGTACACAAAAGATCACTGGATTTCTCTTTCTGGTTTTGTTTTCACAGAGAGCTGTGCTTTGCATCAAACATTCCAGGAGGCTAGAACAGTTTGGACCCTGATGCTAATTCTGGGTTCCAGCTTTGGTCTCACTGCATTTTTTTCCAGGAATTCAACAAGCCAAGTTAATTTTCTATCCCTCCTCCCCTCCCCTGCCCGCATACATATTGGTTCCAACACATACACATATTGGCTCAAACATCAGATGGGGTTTGTTTTCTTAAAATTAAATGAGTAACAGTGCAGCCCCATTATTTTGGGGTGAGAAGCATCTCTGCATCAGCTGAGACCTCAATAGTCTATATCCTCATAGGGCTTCTCCCAGCTGGAGAGTGAGGAAAGGAAGAGAGGGCGTGACATGAAGAGGTTAACAGGCGGGACTCGGTTCCCAATCTAGGTTGCATGTTGGAATCTATATTTTAAATATTTTTTTTTTTCTTTTTGGCTACACTGTGGCATGTGGAAGGTCCAGGGCAAGGGACTGAACCTGTGCCACAGTAGTGACCCAAGCTGCAGCAGTGACAACGCTAGATCCTTAACGCGCTGAACCACAAGGGAACTGCCCTATACATTTAACTTTACTAGAGGACGATTGCTCTATTTTAATAGCTTGCTCTAGGAGTTCCCTTGTGGCTCAGTGGTTAGCGAATCCGACTAGGCACCATGAGGTTGCGGGTTCGATCCCTGGCCTTGCTCAGTGGGTTAAGGATCCGGTATTGCCGTGAGCTGTGGTGTAGGTCACAGATGCGGCTCAGATCCCGTGTTGCTGTGGCGTAGGCATAGGCCAGTGGCTACATCTCCTGTTAGACCTCTAGGCTGGGAACCTCCACATGCTGCGAGTGCGGCCCTAGAAAAGGCAAAAAGAAAAAAAAATAAAATAAAAAAATAATAGCTTGATCTACTTTATTTTTTAAAACTATATTTTATCTGATGAACTTCAAAAGGCGAAAAATCTAAGGAACAGACAGTTGAGGAAGATAGGGCTTCCCAAATTTTACAGAAGGTAGCTGTTACTATAACAAAGACCATTCCTCTTCTGTGAAAACCTTGCATTGAAGTATGTTTATGACCACAGTCTTGATTTTAATAGTTTTTAATAACGGTTTTATTGAAATATAAATTTTATACCATAACATTCACCCTTAAAAGTGCATAGTCAGTGGTTTCTAATACACTTTTTATAAAAACTTTTAGTCATTCTCAGTTCTCTGTTTTTCCCTTTCTCTTCTGTCCCTCTACTTTGTATCATTCTATTGTTTTTGGTCCCACTGTAAACCAGTTGTGATCCTAAATTCCTTTGCTTGGCTTCTTGTTGAGAGGACTCAACCCAGCCTCCGATGTTGCCTTCAGCTCAGTGGAAGAACTTCCATTTTCCTGCCGTGGATTCCCATATTTAATAAATATTTTAACACTTAATCAATCAACCATGTGTTCCTGCATTTCCAACAGTTTTCAACAAACATTCTTTCCAAAATCTGTTATTCCAGAGTTAATTGTTTGTGTTATTTCTGTTTCTCAAGAAATAACTGGGTTAGAAGACGTATGCTTTCCTTTTAGCATCATATGCTCACTGCAGAAAGTGTTCAGCAAGAGAGGCTCCAAGTGCAGATATTAGTGTTGCTGGTGGAGGTACTGGGTTTGTTTGTGTGTGTGTGTGTGTCTGCCTGGAGAGTCTCTGTGGAAGATCCCATCTCCATAGGGCCATTGGGTCTGTTTTAGTTCTCATATTTCACTCAGTGAGAGAAAAAGCTACCCTCGTCTCTGCTCCTTCTGGCCCATGTGCAGTTGGGTATTTTAGTTATGTTTGAGCTATTAATCATGCCTTTTTATAGCTCCTATTCTCTGCAGCGTGTTTTCATTAGAACTAGAGATTCTTGATTTCTCTTTTCCTTTTTCTATCTTTGAATAATGAGGGAACAGAGAAGACTGCAAATATTTAATAGACTTAGATTCCTGTTCCTTTTCTTATGAAGTTTCACCTTGCCAACTTTGCAATTAAAATTTTTTTCCATTGGTTCTTTTATTTTTCAGATTATGTTCAATAACTGTTTTGGGCAATATTAATATTGTGTGTGTGTGTGTGTGTGTGTGTGTGTGTGTGTGTGTGTGTGTATGAGAGAAAGAGAGAGAGAAGGAGATGGAATTATTCCCTTGTGAACTTAACACTTAAAAAAAAATGTACACCATGACTATTTATTGAGAGCCTACTTTAGGCAGGTACTATCTAGGCTCTTGGGATATATCAATGAATTAGAAAACCCCACATTTCTTTCTTCATGGGCCCTATGTTCTAGTAGATAGACAAAACATCATAAATGATAAATTGTATATTATAAGATAGTAAATACTATGGAAAAGACAAAAGTACAGCATGATCATGGACATTAGGAGTGTGTGGGGTTTGTGGGGAGCGTGGGTTGTAATTTTTATTAGGGCAATCCAATGGCCTCACAGCGAAGGTGACATTGGTAAAAAGCCTTGAAGGAGGTGGGAAGTGAGCCAGGCAGATATCAGAGGAAGAGCATTTCAGGAGGTGAGAACAGCTGGTACAATGACCCCAAGGCTAGAGCATGTCTATCAAGTGTGAGTAACAAGTTACTACTTCAGAGAAGATGGGCGATGGAAGAGCTCAATGAAAATTGTACTGGAAAAAATACTTGAAAGGATCCATGTCCCTTGGCCGTATTTTCAGTTTCATTCTGTTTTCAAAGGATTACAGTATCTCACCAAAGAAGACCAGAACAGTTTTCACTATACTGGCTGAATGTAATCCATCCCCCAGTGTAATGTACTTGGATTCTTCTTTGCAAGATGTTAGTACTTTGATGCATTTAAATGTACTTCTTTGTTATGTTTATACAGATATGGCTATATATGCAGTGTGTTTTATACTGTGTAGTTGGTAGATATTTTTAGTGCCAGCCTACCATAAAGCTTACAAAGTAGCAAGTAGTTTCTCCTATGCCTAGCAGTTGAGAGGCATACTTTCAAATCATCTTTGAACATATCCTGTTTCACAAATGGAGGAAATAGGTCTAAATTGCATTAAGAGAATTCTGCTAGCTATTGAGGAGGAAAAGTAAGGTGATTCAGCATTGGGACAAACTACAGACAGAGCTTGAGGAACTGTCTCAAAAACTTACAAAATAGGCTCAACAGCCATTTTTTCAAGATGGTTTTGAGTAGGTGTTTTTCTTCGTAGGTGGGAAATGAATCACATAACTGATGTTTCCTAAAGCTCAAAGTTCCGTGCTGAACTATAGTCCCTCTGAACTATAGAGAATGTGTATTTCAAGCCATGTAACCAAATGGCTACGAAGACATCAGCAAATGTTGGTTAAATAAAATGAGCACAGGTAAGAAATTTTTAAGGAGAATCAGTAGAATGTATGTGCTGAGACAGGTTATATATGCCCTCTATAACAGTGGCAGTGCCTGCAAACCTACTGGAGAACCAACAGAGAGACTAATAAAAATAATGTTTAACTATGAAAGAAACCTTTATTATGGTTATATTCCTGAGAATGACTTCTCATTTTCGACTAATTACAGTTTGCAAAAATGACGTTCTTTCATCTTATTATCAGGTAAAGGTTGTCAGATCTATTTTAAGTTTTTAAGTGAGCTCACGCTTTGTGCCATGCAAGATAATAAGTGTTGGGAATACAGAGGTGGTTGGTCCAGAGTTGAGAGTGGAGCGTGGTGTAGCTGTCAGGCATGGATCTCAACAAGAGAGGGACAGAGGAACTGTCATTTGAAAGTGACAGGGGGAAGCAAGAATAATTCTGACATTTGGATGGAACCCAGAATTCTACCACATACGCTCAGACCTCTGCTGCTCATGTGGGGTAAAAATAAATAGCATTGATGGAACTAGACTCTTCTGTGTGCTTTCCTGGTGGTATTCAGTCTGCTTAGCAATGCTCAGAGGCTGATGTTTTGTTCCTGTTTACTGCCTGGAGAAGATGAGGCACAGGGAGCTTAAATGACTTGCCTAAGACAGTTCAGTTTGAGAAGTAGAACTAGAGCTAGAACAGGAAATTTGGCTCTAGGGTCTGGAGTTTTTTTGTTTGTTTGTTTGTTGTTTTTTCTTTTTTTTTTTGCCATACCCATGGCATATGGAATTTCCAGCTAGGGATGGAATCAGAGCCGCAGCTGCGACCTCCGCCATAGCTGCAGTAACACTGGATCCTCAACCAGCTATATCACAGTGGGAACTCCAAGAATCTGGAGTCTTGGCTTCTCTCAGCCACTGTTCATGAGTCACTGCTCACAGGTCTAAAACAGAGGGAAAACTCTGTAAGACAAGAGTTGAGCACCTGATTATATTGCTGCCTTATACAAGAGTAAGGTGTTTTCCCAGGCAGCACAAATCCATGGGCAGGGCCTATATCTTTTGCAGAGTCTGCTATGGTTCTCATGGAGTCCTGTGCACGCAGTAGGGGTTGTTCAGGATGAGATGGTGGTGATGGAGGCGGTGTCACATGCAAGGAAGGCCAGAGAAGGACAAAGAGGACGGCGTGGTGGCGTTTGCTGAGGATGCTGATCTGGGGAACATTTCGCTCAGGAGGCTTTGTCAGGAGGCAGCTTCCCAGAAACTCAGGGTCGGGGAGGGGGTGGGCAGTTCAGAGTGACAACCTACAGACTTCTCAGAAGTAAAGAACTTCTCTCAGAGCATCATTTAATAAAGTAATTGAAAAGTGAACTCTGTGTGACTTCAAAGTATTCATTTGCTTCAGAGCAACCCGAAGTGAAAAAAAAAAAAAAAAACTGTTACAAAAAGAACAGAAAAAAAGGCTGTGCCCAGGCTTTTTTCCTTTGTAAAAGAAAATCAGGATATTTTGTAGGAATCCTTTCTCTAACCCAGCATGTCAGATGCATGGACGCCACCTGGTTCAAGTATCCTAATTTGCCCCCTGATAGAGGCAACTAGAGAGTCTGGTTTATATAGCTTTATATTGAAACACATCAACAGCATAGAAACCTGAGTCATATTTGGAACACGTGCCCCTTCGGTGTTCAGCGCCCCTGCCTGCTTGTTCTTTGCTTAAGGCCGAGAATTTAAGCAGAGGGTGGAATGAAAGGCTCTAATCAAGCTCCTGGCTCCCAAGCTCCACCATCCTTGTGATCCTCTTTGTGTATCCTTTCCGTTTCTAACACAGAGAAGGTCGAGTTCCATCAGCCTTTGCATGATACTATTTCCATCAAGAGTCGAGTTCCTGCCAGTGAAAAAAAGAGCATTGAGACTGGAATTTTATTTCTGTTTTGTATTCAGACACAAAGTCAGAACAATAGTTAGAAATCTCTGAAGTTTTGTTGTGGTTTTCTTTTTTTTTTCTGTCTTTTTAGGGCTCCACGCATGGCATATGGAGGTTCCCAGGCTAGAGGTTGAATCAGAACGGCAGCTTCTGGCCTATACCACAGCTCATGGCAATGCCAGATCCTTAACCTACTGAGCGAGCCCAGGGATCAAACTCCCATCCTTATGGATGCTAGTCGAGTTTGTTACCGTGAGCCACAATGGGAACTCCTGTTGTGGTTTTCTTATAACGAAGACGTGCTTCAGGGCTGGGGTAGTCTACCTCTGCTAATGACCTTACATCACTTACACCGTTAGCTTGTCCTAGGTCTAGAAGACCCTCTGATAGTATCTCTGTCCTGCCCCCCTTTCAAGGCAGCAGTTATTCCTTCTATTGGGTGTTTTTAGCGTTGGACTCCCCAGCACTACACGGTTGGCTTGTTTCAAGTAGTACTTATGTTCCTGCTTACGGTGGCTACAAGCTATTCCTGTTGCATACACACATCCACACCCCTGCACGTGCAAGCATGACTGGATATACAGTGGACTTGATTTGAGAGTTTTTCTGTCTCTCTGAATAACAGTATCTCTTAGAACTCCTACTTTAAGAGATTATTTACTGCCAACGTATTATGAAAAGGCATTTCACTTTTCTTGTTTTGTGCCAAGGATGAAGTGACACGATCGGTCTATTTATTGCAGGGACGAATGCTCTCTAGCTCCAATAAATAATGGAAGGGCATGCAAAAGCCGTTGTTTGCATTTCTTTCATTATTTGTATCCAACAGAATAATTTTCATTGTTTTGCTACCCCCTGGATTTTTCCTAGTAACAATTTTGAAAGTTTTTATTCTTTAACTTCTTTAGATTCAGATGCTTTTGAATGTTGTATCCCTAAAAGACTATAGACCAGATACATGCAGTGCAGCACATACAACAGAGTTTTCTCCTGTACATTTCTGTTTTCTAATACACATGCACCATGAATGGATTCTTTCAATCCCGCTGTAAATTAAGGGCAAGGAGTCCCCTCTCAAAGTAGCTTGGAGACACCCGGCTGGTATTACGTGGAAGGCCATCCGTTTAATCATTCTGAAGACAGATTCATGTCATGCTGAATCTCTGTAGCGGATTCTTGCCATGTTTTAACCTCTGCATGCATTAAAGATGCCATGGTTTTGAGAAATGGTTTCCTCAGAGATGACTGGTCATCTACCTGCTTGTTCTCAGTTTCTCTCCCTCTCACACATGTGCCCCCCCATCCATTCATTCCTTCCTTCACTTCGTGATTGTGGTCTTTGAGATAACTGGAGTGTTCTTCTAACTAGTCTTCATTCCAGCTACTTAGGAAATCCCCCAAAATAAATACAAATATTTTTGCAGGGGTTTGTGTCTCTGGAATGCCCCCATTGTAAAAAAAATAAATAAAGAAAGCCTTTGGCGAGTGACTGTCAGGTTATATATATAAAAAAAATCTTCCGAAGATCCTTGATGTTAGAGACTGCCTTCTTCTTTTAAGCAAGAAGTTTGCTCTTGCAATATTTTACTTAGATTTTTTCTTGACTACGTTCTTGGTAAAGTCTTGGACAGTTGAGATAGTAAAGAAGGAATTTGGTCCTTTTAAAATTTAGTATGTTTATGTGTTCCATATATATATGTATATATTATATATGGACATTCCTCTGGAATTACATAATTTTTAGCCTTTATTTCCAGGAGAGAAAAACCTTTCTTGCCCTATGTAAATCTGTTTCTTAAGGAAAATAGCAAGGAGTTCTTAGGTGCTAGCTCTTTATCATGGGATTTTGGTCAGTGATGATTTTGATTTTTCTTTCTGCCCAGGCTTGGAGCTGGCCTTAAGTGAGCCTTACCTCTCTCATGCCTCTAATATCTATATAAGGAAGGTGAAATTAAGCAAACAAGCAAACACAAATCCATTGACATACCAGTTGGCTGAAGTGCATCTTGGTGTGAAGAATTCACCATTCTTAATTTTATTCTTCGGACTTGGCCTATTTCTGACGTTGCCTCCAGGAAAGACTGTGACCCAGCTGGCAGAGACAGTCCTTGTTTCTAGGCCTGCTTTCCAAATTATCTGATTTAGAGCTGAACTGACTAGTTACTCATTTGATCATACACCAGCTTAACTGTCTTTCCCCTCCTCTGCTTTTTCTACCTGTCTTTTTTTTAGCCATGTAGCTACGTTATTCATTTCAACAAGCTTTTGTATACTCTTTCACCATAAACAAAATTTTAAAGTGTTTTCCTCACAGCATTCTTTATTCATACTATTTTCAGTTCCCATTTGGGGAGAAACAAGATGAAGGCATAGAAAGTTTTAGTAACCCCCCAGCCAAATCAAATGCGAAGTCAGCACTGGGGCCAGGAAGACAGATCATCTGTCTCCTCAGCCTTTCTTACATTAAGGGAGAATATCTGTTTCCCAGGGCTGGTTCACCTGAGGGGTTTTGTCTGCTGGATTTTTTTTTTTTTTTCGGTCTTTTTAGAACCGCACCCACAGCATATGGAGGTTGCTGGGCGAGGGATCCAGTTGGAGCTGTAGCTGCCAGCCAGAGCCACAGCAATGTAGGATCCGAGCTGCATCTGTGACCTACACCACAGCTCATGGCAACGCTGGATCCTTAACCCACTGAGCGAGGCCAGGGATCGAACCCGCATCCTCATGGATGCTGGTCAGGTTCATTAACCGCTGAGCCACGACGGGAACTCCTGTCTGCGGATTTTAATTGCATCCAAATGTTGGGGTTCCTTGCACTTAGATTTAATTACAGTTCAATATGACTACATATTGTATCGTTCTCAGGCTACTCAAGACCATAAAGGTTTGCTTCGGCTTGCAGGCTTATGCAAGTAAGCATTTTCTCATTCAGGCCTGAGATGAAGGCCTAGTAATGGGCAGTTAATGGCCAAGATGATGGAGAGACTGATTTATCAGAAGATAGCGGTGCATAAATAGGTAATGAGGCTGCCTGACTTCCTGAATGGAGATGAGAAAATCAGAGCCAGTGCCAGTGTCAGCACAGCCCCTCTGCCTCCAGCTTGGGGCAGCAGGGGCCACTGGAAAGAAGAGGGTTCACCTCCAGGAATCACGAATCCAGGACTCTCAGTGACACCAGAACTGGAGTCTCAGCAAGGAAGGCACAGTCAGAGAATGCCTCTCAGGAACTCATCTACGAAAACCCACTGGGGTGTGTGTGTGTGTGTGTGTGTGTGTGTGTGTGTGTGTGTGTGTGTGTTATGGTTTCACCTAGGGTTCCTGGGTGCTGAGATCTGTGTGACATAATCTCTGTCCCCAAACAGGCAGATGTCTACATCAATTGGATGTGTTTACATCAATTGTAAAACTTTTCACCTCACATCATAGCAAGAACTGGCATCTGAATTGTAGACTTGGTGTCCGACTAGAGAAGAATTCCGTAGGAATTGGTTACACATTAGGCCCAGATGGATAAAAGCGCTTTACAAACTTCCATGGGAATGCCAATCTATTGCTCCTTTTCTTCCTTTTTAAAAAAATTTTTTTAAGGTATGTTGAGAGTCTATTGTGTGCGAAACAGTATGCAAGGTGCTTGCAGAGATGTTTCTGGAAACCCCTTGGACCTTACTTAATTTATCTGGGGAGCCCAGAAGATAGAATCCGCTTTTCCTGGGTTTTTTTTTTTTTTGGTTTTATTCTCCTCCTTTTTTTTTTTTTTTAAACTTTTACTAATATTTTGTCATACACTGTGAAGGGAAGGGAAGGGAAGGGAAAGAAACTATTGTTTCTCGAACATCTATCATCTTAAAAGCTTTTATGTCCACTTCTTATTGTTTTCAGGATGAAGACTAAATATCTCACATTGATTTAGAGTAGTGGTTCTGAACCCTTGGCCACCCTTCAGAATTACAGGGCCGTTCTTTAAAAAATATTGATGCCCAGGATCCCTTCCAGACTAAAAGAATTAGATTCTCTGAGTGTGGGGTTCAGACACTAGTGTATTTTAAAAAGCTTTCCTAGACAAGTCTAATGTGCAGTCAGGATTGCAAACCACTGGTTTGGAAGTTCTTTGGCATCTGGGGTTCCAGCTTGTTCTCCCACAATTGATGCCTCCGGTCTTCTGTCTCAAATGCTATACTGCATTTCCTACAGTTTCTGAAGATGCTGAGTTGTTTCCTGTTTTTGTGCCTTTGTCGGTCCTTCCATCCACAGTGCTTTCCTCAGCATTCCTGGTCTGAGGAGCTCCTCCTCAGCCCTCTGTGACCCTGCAGTCAGACGAGGGCTGCTGTTACGCTGTGTACATATATCTATTACTGGACTTCCCAACACTTTGTAATACTTTTTGTAGTAGTGCCCCTTTTTGACTGTGAGTTTCCTGGGTGCCAGGGCCATGTGTGAATCTTCTCTGTACCCCCAGGGCCTGGCATATTTTTTGAGGTATGGTCAGTGCTCCGTGAAGGTTGGATGGATTGTAACTTATCCTGTAGTTTCCACAACAAATCTATAGAGTGCGTATTATTATTTTTGGTCTTTAGAGAAAAAGGACTTTCAGTTCGGAGACACTGAAAAATTTACCCTAGTTTGTTTCATTAATAAATGGAAGACCCAGAATTTAAACCCAGTTCTGCCTGGCTTTAGAGGTGAGGCTTTTTTTGTTTTTGTTTCTTTCATTTTTTTAAAAAAAATCCTACTGCTAGACACTGTTTGGTTCTTGCTATACTAAATGCAAAAGGTTGGATTTTAAGAACATATTGGTGAAAGATAATGTATAAATTAAATGCAATATATGATACAGATTATAACAACTATGGACATGATTGAGTTGACTAGATGGAAAGGGGAAAATATTTAACATAGAGTCGTGGATGTAGGATTAGGGATAGAAAACACTAATGTTCATACATATATCATGCTTATATATGTATTAGGTAGAATCCTCTGTTAACAAAAGCCACTGTTACACAATTCTGCTTCATGAAATAAGTTCCATATCTTAACTAATAGCGAGGGGAAAACTATATGGCTGATGTGGCCACCATAAATTCTAGAATGAGGAATATTTTTATTTTAATCTTTTACAGGTGCACATGCAGCATATGGAAGTTCCTGGGCTAGGTATCGAATCAGAGCTGCAGCTGCTGGCCACAGTAACGCCAGATCTGAGCCACATCTGCAACCAATGCTACAGCTTGTGACAACGCTGGATCCTTAACCCACTGAGCAAGGCCAGGGATCGAACACACATCCTCACGGAGACGTCGGGTTCTTACCCCTGAGCCACAATGAGAATTCCTAGAATGAGTAATCAGTGGGTAAGTAGTATCAGTTTCTCTGAGCTGTTTTGTCAGAAGTTCAGATGAGGCAATGGGGTTGAGGTTATGGTAATTCTTCAGTTGCCGTTTCTGATGTAGAAAAACAGGAAAAATAGATAAAAGTAATTATTAGTATTTTTTTAAATTGAACTAAAAGTATTGGATGCCAGGAATTACACTTGCATTTTTATTTTTTTTTAAAGACTTAAGCAGGGAATTCCCATCTTGGTTCATCGGTAACGAATCTGACTAGGATCCATGAAGATGTGGGTTTGATTCCTGGCCTTGCTCAGTGGGTTAAGGATCTGGTGTTGCCATGAGCTGTGGTGTAGGTCACAGATGCGGCTCAAATCTGGTGTTGCTGTGGCTATGGTATAGGCTGGCAGCTGCAGCTCTGATTTGACCCCTAGCATGGGAACTTCTATATGCTTCAGGGGTATCCACAAAAAGACCAAAAAAAGAAAAAAAAAGACTAAGTAGAAGCAATCAAATGGCAAAAAAGAATTTAGGATGCAGGTAGGAATTTAGCTAAAGATTCTGTTACATACATTGAAGACTTCTTTTTAATTATGTTAATTATCTTCAGAATTATCCTGTTGCTCAATGCCATTTGACTGGTAATACTCCCCCTCCACTGATATTCATCGATTAATTATAGAGGGTGGACTTAATTAAAAACCCCAACTGTCTTGTCTTTCTCCGTGTGTCAAAATTCTGATTCTACCATGAAAATGTTAGTGTCACCTTTGCTTTAAAAAAAAAAAGTTTATAAATCAGACAGTCTTGAAAAGTTCATTTGTATTGCTGTTTGGAATATGTAGGTTGGCCCTGGTTCATTAGCTCTAGGAGATGTGAGGGGGAAAAAGCTGCCAAGAAAAAAATGCATAAGGAGTATGGGGGTTATATTAACTTCACATTTAAATTTCAGCTATTGCCCAGGAATAATAAAGAGGCCTCAATCTGGGAATCATGTCAGGTTCTTCTGGTCCTAAAATTCTATGATTCATTTTTGAAATTTGAAATTAAAATTATCCTTATGCAATTAAATTGATGTATTAAGCTTTCTTGCCATCTGGATAGTTATATTTTTGCATTTTTTTCTCCCTCAAGCTTTTGTTTCTCCGCTGTGAAAAAAAGTCAGTCTCACTGCTTAAAACATTCACACTTTACCATACCTGCGTAATTTTTGTCCTTAAAGGATGGATTTCCATGTGCATTGTAAACTAGAATTCTTAATTGTCTCAGGTAGGGTAAGGTTATCGACTTTTCTGATGAGGTCAGTGTTCCAAAGATTGTTTTTCAGGGTTTGATTTTCTTTTCAAATGCTTTAAAAGTGCTCTTAGAGCTTTTTCGTGACTCTAAGAATGTTCCCACTATAATGATTACTCATTTGAACTTAGTAAAACCCGCAAGCACCTCCAAACTGCAGATAAAAGCAAAGATGAAGCGTGGTGGGAAAGGCCTGCCAGGAGGTGAAACGCCTGCTCTGCTTCCAGGTGCTGTGATTTTGAAATGACGTTTGCTCATGTGCCTCAGTTCCCTTATTTGTGAAATAAGGATGTGTACTAAATGAGCCTAGAAGTTGTCTCAGTATTACTCCGTGGTAATGAAGTGTTTGACTAATAATTTAGAAATCACAAATCATTCTTACATAGCAATTTGAAAGAATGCATTTCTGCAAAATTATAACTTTCAAGTCTCTGTCAATAATGCAAACATTATTCACAAAGCAGGACTTAAACCTGCTGTCAATAGATTTCCTTTTTAATTTAAGTCATGGTTCTCCTTAGGATAAGGATGAGATCAATAAAATAATATAACAGGTGTAAACTGAAGCTGCAGGAAAAAGAAAATAAAAGAATTAGACTGAATTAATGCAAACAGGAAACATCTTGGTCAAAAAGAATAGTAATGTTGTTTGGATCCAAGCTGTGATCAGGCTACTGTGATGAATAACCTGTGTCTTCTGCCCTGTTCACCACGATAAATGCTGAGAGAGCGTCATTTCAACTGAGACATCAAGCCTGGTAAACTGAGCTCTCCTCAGGCAGTTCCCCAAACACGGTTGTTAACACTTCAGGAAACTCAAAGAGGTTTTTGACAAAACAAAAGACATTATCCACTGAGATGGCATTAAGAACAACCCTGACGGAAACATGGCATTTCTATAAGCAGGTAATTTATAGCTGTGCAATTGCTGTTCTTCGTTTTTTTTTTTCTTTTTTTCCTTTTTTGGCCGCCCGGCAGCCTATGGAATTCCTGGGCCAGGGATCAGATCCAAGCCACAGTTGTGACCTAAGCTGCAGCTGCAGCAACACCGGATCCTTTAACCCACTATGCTGGGCCGGGGATCGAATCAATGTTCCAGAGAGGCCACTGATCCCGTTTTGCCACGTTGGGAATTCGCAATTGTTGTTCATTTATGCATTCAGGTGGTGGATCAAACAAACCCTCAAATGAGTTAGTCAGGAAGTGCTTATTGAATACCTGATGCTGGTCGGTACTAAGGCCCTCGTATGGAAATGAACAGGATTGAAGAGGAGGAGAGGAGGTAGAAGGGGTTGGGAAGACTTCATGGAAGAGGCCTGGTTGACTTGAATTGTGTCGTCTCCAAAATTGATAGGTTGCAGCCGTAACTGCTAATGTGACTATATTTGGAGACAAGAGTCTTTAAAAAGGTAATTAGATTAAATGATGTCAAAGGAGCAGATGCTCATTCTGAATGGCTGATGTCCTTTTAAGAGGAGAGAGAGATGCACAAGCAGAAAAGAGGCCACGGTGAGAAGATGGCCACGTGCAAGCCAAACAGAGAGGCCTCAGGAGAAACCAGATGTGCCAAGGTCTTCATTTTGGACATAGAGCCTCCAGAACTGAAAGTAAATTTCTCTGGTTTAAGCCACTTAGTCTTTGGTACTTTCTTAGGGCAGTGCTAGTAAACTAATAAATACCAAAAGGAACTTGATCCAAGTCTTGAAGGGCGGATAAGGCCATTCCTAGAGATGGCCTTAGGGGCGGTCACTACCCCAGAGTCTGGTTTGGAAAAGCGCTCAGCACAAGTGAGGAAGGAAAGCTACAGAAAACGCTGGGATGCACAGAGCTTGTGGGATTAAAGAGCAGAGGAGTGAACTGAATGGGAATGATGTGGCTGGGTCCTTGGGGACTTTGGGCCACTATGTCTAGCAGAGGAGGTGCTTGTAGAGGATCTTGATAGGCAGGGAGAGAAAGCTGGTATTTGATATGGTAGAATATACAGGGCTTACATTTAGGGTTTTGGTGAGGAGTCCGTTTTAGAAAGATCAGGGGGGATCTGAGCTGCAGCACATATGGAAATGAAGAGTAAGTTGCGGCTCTAAGAATGATCATAAAAAGAAAAAAGCCAGAATACGGTGATATCCTGCATGTTAATTGGGAAGAGTGGGGAGTTGGGTGTTGAATGTGTTGAGGCTAAGAAGTGTCCCAATCATTGTTCATCTTTGGGTTTCACAAGGGTTGGAATGCGTTAGTAACTGAGGTGTGGCATTTTCCCACTCCCATTTATTTCAATTTATTTATGTATTTTTTTGCATTTTAGGGCCCCATCTGCGGCATATGGAGGTTCCCAGACTAGGGGTCAACTCAGAGCTACAGCCGCTGGCCTACACCACGGCCGTGTCTGCGACCTACACCACAGCTCATGGAAACGCCAGGTCCCCAACCATGGAGCACAGCCAGGGATTGAACCTGCATCCTCATGGATACTAGTCAGATATGTTACTGTTGAGCCACAATGGGAACGCCTCAAAGATTTTAAAATAGAAGGGTTATCTTTTGTTTCCAGGAAGCTTTATGATTATTAAGCGCTCTCCTTTCTCCTGATATCATAGCTTAATGAATGTGAAAATCCCATTTCTGGTGGAGGTGCCCTTTATCCCCCACTGAGTCCTAGGATGTCCCTTCCTAAGATGCATTGGTTCTTGGGAGCAGCGTCACTGTCTGCCTCACATGCTGCCTAAATACAGTTGCTCAGATGGTGTATGTCTCCGAAAGAGTGTTGGTTTGCTTTTCTCACTGCAGGAATTATACATGTTTATGGTAAACATTTTAGATACTATAGACACGTATAAATAAAAAATCAAGTAATTTATAATTCTACTGCTGAGGTAGAGTTACTCTTTATATGGGGAGTCAGATGGAATAAATAATTTTGCTTCCTTCTTTTTTGTCAGTGAACACACATGATTGTTCATTACGGTAATATAAATGTAATTGGTAACACAGTATGTTTTTAAATTTAGAGTCCCTTGTGATTTTCTCTAGCAGGCCCTAGACTGGCATAGGAAGTAGTGTGTTTTGTTGTTTTTTTTTCCCCTGATAAAATTTTGATGGGTGATGTTTGCGGTAGATGGGCCCAGGTTCCATTTTACTCCTGGAAAAATGCAGAAACCTCTGTGAATTACATTTGGTAAATTAGAACTGAACTATTACTTTTAAACTATGCATTTGAGATAGGATGAAAAGAGTTTTATTTTTTTAAAGAAATTTAGATGTCTTCCTTGTAAACAGATTGTATTCATCGTATTAATTTACTTTTGTAGTGAGTATATTTTTCTTTCTCCTCTTTTTAATATACAAAGTTTAGTTTTAAAGGAACCTGTCATTTACAACAGAATGAAATGCAGTCTTCTTGGTAATTAAGTGTTTAGCTACTTGAGATAAGGCAAAAAGGCCGGGTACTTAGCCTCCCTGATTAAGTGGTACTTTACTTCAGATTAGTGAATGGCTTCTAGAAAGGCACAGATTTTACTTTGTTTTCATTTAATTTCCGTGTTGAATTGATTTTATAATTTGTGATATCAAACTTGTGAATGATCGTAAGAAATGCTTATCATTTGATCTCTATGTCTGAATAATAAATATCTTTTGTCTTTTTGATATTGCAGTTGACTCACGTTGACCAGGCAAGCTTCCAGCTGGATGTCTTTGGAAAATCGTTTGTTCTTGATGTCCTGCTAAATCAGTAAGTCTTTCTTGAGCTGCACTCACTATGGAGTGTCTAATAAGTCTTACAAGACATTTAGTTTTCTATTCACTTTTGTGTTTTTGCTTTTTTTAGGGCCGCACCCGCGGCATATGGAGGTTCCCAGGCTAGCGCTCGAATCAGAGCTGTAGCCACTAGCCTACACCACAGCCACAGCAACGCAGGATCCCATCCACGTCTTCAGCATACACCATAGCTCACAGCAAGGCCAGATCCTTAACCTCCATTGAGTGAGGCCAGGGATCAAACCTGCATCCTCATGGATACTAGTCAGATTCAGAACCCACTGAGCCACAACAGGAATTCCTGCTAATTTGCTTTTTTTTTTTTTTTTTTAAAGAATAGTATCCCTCTTCCTGTCCTGGGCAAGTGGGAAGAGACCAGGTCTCCGTCAGCCAGTGTTTCTGAGCAGAGCAGCACTGGCCCACAGCTTTGTTGAAATCAGCTATGTAGCACTTCAGGAAGAACATTTGAAACCAGGACGAAAGTAAGGTAGACCAAGAGTGAGAGCTAGAGCCCAATTTTCCTACACTGGGAATCAGCCCGATGGAAGACTGAGTAAATTAAAGAAGGATGTAAGAGGCAAGATTTAGAGCTGTGCTATCTGGGTAGGTAGCCACCAACCTCTTGTGGCTCTTTAAATTAAAATAAATTAAAGCCATGTATGGCTAGTGGTTACCTTCATAGGACAAGGCAGAACTTTCCCATCATTTCAGAAAGTTCTGCTGCTCAGTGCTCTCTTAGAGGTTTCCTTTGGGGAACTGTCAAGATTACCGAGTGAGGTCAGTCACTGTTCAGGAGAATTCACTTCTTTTTAGATTTTAGTCCATGTTTAATGGATTAATTTAATAATAATTTTTATCAGTATCCTAATTTTTATGGCATTTATTTCCAGAGTTTTGATGGTATGTGTTTTAGTGTTCGTTATATATTCGTTTTTTCTTTAATTACGCTGTCTCATTGGTACACTTTATAAGTACTTCTCCCTTCTCCCCACATTTTTGTAGTTTATAAACAATTTAAATAAAATCCTATGTTGGATGGCAGTCTACTCTTCAGGTGATCTAACAACAGGAGTGTTTTGTTCTTTGATGGTATATATTTTAAAATTTTTAACAGAAATTGTGTTTCTACAATACTCATTGAAATAGTTTATTTCTTATTTTTAAAATTCATGGTCTAGAACATATATAATCAGTGTTTCATACCACACTATTTTTTTTAATCCTAATTTCGCAAGGCATGAATAAGATTGTGTTGATATTGTCTGTATCTTATATCCCTGCTTGGTATAAATAACTTAAGATTTACATGTTTGCGTAACTCATTTCAGTGTTTCAGCAATTTTGACGTTATAGAGTTTTAGAAAACTCATTATGGAGGAAGGAGTGCTCAGAAAAATAGTGAAAGAGCAGAAAAACTATCTCATATGATTCTAACACTTAGATTCTGATTGCCCGGTTTAAGTTATGGCCCTCTCTGTGCTCACTTCTTGCAATCTACTACCTCTTTTCTCCTCTGATTAATTAAAAAAAATGATGTTCATCACATTTAATATAAAGGTTGACCCATAAAACTGCCATTTTTGGAGTTCCCGTTGTGGCACAGTGGAAATGAATCTGCCTAGGAACCATAAGGTTGCGTGTTTGATTCCTGGCCTCAGTCAGTGTGTTAAGGATCTGGCGCTGCCATGAGCTATGGTGTAGGTTGCTGATGTGGCTCAGATCTGGCGTTGCTGTGGCTGTGGTGTAGGCCGGCAGCTGTAGCTCTGATTCGACCCCTAGCCTGGGAACCTCCGTATGCTGCGGGTGCGGCCCTAAAAAGCAAAAAAATGAAAGAAACGCTGCCATTTTTGCAGGTCAGGAATTTGATGACCAGTCTTGTCATATGGTCAACTGAGTCCCTATATTTTAATTTTTTGTGTTTATTCTTTATTTTTATTTCTTGTCTTTTTTCTCCCACTAGAGTTTAAGCTCCTTAAAGGCTGAATTTTTTTTTCCTTCATTGCTTTATCTCTAGCCTAAAATAGGCACTAAATTCTAGTTTGGGAAGTCATATTGACTTAGAAACCAAAGGCTGAAATGGGCCAGCAGATGGAGGAGATGACAGGATGAGGGGGAGGCCGTGGGCTGGGGAAGAGGGTTAGCGAAAAAGAGAGCGGGCCAGTGTTTGGGACTGGGCTCTACAGGCTGTGCATGTACATCTGGGTATGCTTGGGAGTCAGGGTCCCACGTCTTTATTTCAGGGCCTCCTCCCCATCCCTCCTTTAAACTGTCGTTCCTGTGGATATCGCCCCTGCCTTGCTTGCTGGTTTCTGACTTTTATGTTGCCTTGAGTTTTAGTAGTCCATCAGAGAAGGGGTTTGTTCACTCTGCCCAAACCACCTCACATCCTTTGGAGAAAGCTGAGCCCTAAAGCTTTCTCTTCCTGAAGGAGAGACACATATGGCCATACTTATCAGAGCATGCAGCTTAGAATACTAAGGGTGAAGCAGATTTCCTTTTGAGATACTGGCAAGAACCTTCATGGGCACTCTTCTTCTTATTCCAGTGGAAATTTGAAACGATAAGAAGTACAAAGGATAAAATTATAGCATGAATAGAGATTGCCTGGGCTGAGAAATATGCAAGGTGTTGTTGTTGTTGTTGTTTTGGCTTGGGATATATATTAAACATAGGTATCTAAATTTTTGTTGTTGTTTGTTTGTTTGGCTGCACTTGCAGCATATAGAAGTTCCCCAGGCTAGGGATCGAACCTGTGCCACAGCATCAAGCTAAGCCATTGCAGTGACAATGCCAGATTCTTAATATGTTGCCGCATAAGAGAGCTCCAGGTATCTGTTTTCTTTATGTTGTAAGATCTAGGATGATTTGATACGTGTATGTTTTTCTTACTTTTATGAAGAATGTTTTTATTTCCTGGTTTCAGTTTGTATATTGTCTTATGGTTATGTTGGTGAAGGAGCAGAAATATGAAAAAGGTATTATGCTCTTTAAACTTTTTCTTCCTTTCTTCCTTTCCTCTTTCTTTCTTTCTTTCTTGCTTGCTTGCTTGCTTGCTTGCCTGTTTTCTTTCTTTTCCTTTCTCACACATAGGCCAAATATATATTTAACATTTATAAAATAACCTTTTTTTCTTCTTTAATTTTTTAAGGTAGAGTTGATTTATTAATATTTTATTAGTTTCAGGTATAAAACATGACTCAGAATTTTTATTGATTATACTCTGAGGTTATTCTAAAATAATGGCTATATTCACTGTGCTGTACAGTATATCCCTGTAGGTTATTTATTTTATACATAGTAGTTTATACTTAATCCTTTACCCCTCTTTTGCTCCCCTTCTTCCCCAGCCCCACTGGAAACCACTAGTTCTATAGATTTGTGAGACTTTATGTTTTATCATATAGATTCATTTATTTCATTTTTTAGGTTCCACATATAAGTGATAACATAAATATTTGTCTGCTATATTACCCTATAGCATAATACCCTCTAGGTCCATTTATGTTGTTAAAAATACAAAATTTCATCCTATGTATCTCGTAGGCTGATTAAGTTTCCTAACGTTGGAGAAATGGCCTTTTGTAGGAGATGTCTCTGTGTTCTAGCAGCGTGTTCCCCTCTGGTCATCTGAGCTGTGAACTCTAGCGCTCCCCGTGTAGGTTGTGTGGGTCCGTCTATTATGGCGGTCTGACTACCATGAGTATGCTGGTTGGTGTGGCTGGCCCTCTGGTTGCCAGGACCTTCCTTGTGTGGAGGTTGCTGGCCACTGGTGGGCGGGCTGAGTAATGGCAGGGCGGGCCGCAGAACCCCAAGGAGTCCCAGGTCTGGTGTCCGCCTGCTGGTTGGTAGAACTGGGTCCCGCGGACACTGACTGTAGTGCCTTGTGGGTCCTGAAACTGCGTCAGCCCACTGGTGTTTGGGGCCAGATTCCGGGGTTGCTGACTGAGGAGCCCAAGGTGTCTCACATCTGGAATTGGCCTCTTGGCGGGGCCAAGTCCAAGGGTCTCTGGCTTGAGGGTCCAGAGGTCTCAGAGCTGGTATTGGACCTCTACTGAGTGAGGACAATTCCTGGTACAGCTGGCTATGGGGTCTAGCATGTCCCGAAGTTGTGTCTGCATCTGGTGAATGGGGTCAGATCCTGGGGCAGCTGGCTGAGGGGCCCGAGGTGTCTCGGGGCTGGTGCCGGCCTGCCGGTGAGAGGGCCGGGTTCTGCCATCGCAGGCTGAGGCGCCGAGGTTGCTGGAGAACTGGTGTCCATCGACTGGTGGGTGAGGCCGGTACTGAGGCTAGAGCTGGTTCTCTGGTGGGCAGGCCTGTAGCCCCTGGGGGGTCTAGGGATGGTTCCTGAGCCCTGTGGGTAGAACAGGGGTCCCTGTGTTTCTGGCTGCAGGACCCTGGGTGTCATGGATCTAGTACCTGCTCCCTGGTGTGTGGGGTCAGGCCCTGGGCACCTGTGTTTTACAGGGCTGTGATCAGGGTTGGCTGTGGGCTCAGGGGGTCTTAAGCCAGCTGGCCTGCTAGCTGCCTGGCCTGAAGTGGACTGGTGCCCATAAGCTGGTGGGCTGGGGTGGGGCTGGGTCTAGAGGTTAATATGCTAGAGTGAGAGTTCCAGAATGGTACTTGCCAGCACCAGTGTCCCCATGGAAGAATGAACTTCTCAGAGTGCTCGCTGCCAGTGTCAGGGTCCCCAGGGTGAGCTCTAGCCTCCTCCTCCCTCAGACACTCTCCTAGATCAGCAGGTGGGTTTGCCACAGGCTCCTTTCAAATTACTACTTCTGCTCTGGGTCCTGGAGCGTGTGGGATTCTGTGTGTGCCCTTATTGAGTGGAACGTCTCTTTCCCACAGCCCTCTGGCTCCCCCAGAAGTAATCCCTGCTGGCCTTTAAAGCCAAACATTCTGAGGGCTCGTCTTCCTGGTGCTGGACCCTCGGGCTAGGGGGAGCGAAGTATGGGGCTCCGACCCCTCCCTCCTTAGGAGACTCTCTGCAGTTACAGTTTTCGCCTTTGTGGTTGGTCCATCCTCTGGTGTTGGGCCTTGACTACCGCACCTTCGCACCTCCCACCTGTCTCGTTGTGGTCCCTTCTTTATATCTTTAGCTGTGGAGGGTCTCTTCTTATCAGAAGAGATACTGGTCTTTTAGCTCAGTAGTTTCTCTGTAAATAGTTGCACTTTTGGTGTGCTCACGAGAGGAGGTGAGCTCAGAGTCTTCCTACTCCCCCATCTGGGGGACTCTTGAACCCAAGCTTTTTCCTTATGAAGCAATTCTAGGGCTATGGAACAGGAGGAGGTTTTTGTTTTGTTGCAAACTGGAGGCATGGGTTTCCCTGGTGGCCTAGGGATTAAAGATCTGGTGTGGTCACTGCTGTGGCTGGGGTTGCTGCTATGGCACGGGTTCAATCCCTGGCCTGGGACCGTGGGTGAGGCCAAAAAAATGAATAGATAAAATAAAATGGAGGCAAATTATATAATTCTCTGTGTAGCTGGATTCTAGTTGCAGAATGGACCCCACAATGTATATTTTTAGATTGGAATGGAAGGGAAAGTATCTTTACATAATATTCCTTCTGAGCGTTCAGTAAACAAGATTATCTGTAACCAAATTATATGAGAAATTCAGCCTTTGGGTTGTAACTTGCACAGAAGGCAGATGAAGACTATGGTGAAAAATGACAAGCATAGCCAGTTCCTGTGTTATCGAGACTATGAAGGGTGGGAAGCAGTTCTCAGCTTCTTCATGGGGTCGCACAGCTGTGAAATGTCACTCTTTGGGACAGATATGTTAATAATAATAAAAAAAAGCATATGGCCTGGCCTGGCCTGGCCTGGCCTGGTCAAACTAGTCCTGAGGCCACATTGGATCTTTCTAGAGCTCAGCAACTGGTGTAATACTTTATCATGAAACATTCCTCAGAAAGAAACAGCTCAATAAAGACATCTTAACTATATCATTGAAGCGATTCAGGCCAAGTCTGTTCCTGTAACTCTCTCCTCTCTTCTTCAGGAAGTGGATAATTAAACTGCCTAAAGCAATGCAAGAATATTGAAAACATTTCTTCTCATTACTCCTTGATTTAAAAAAAAAAAATAACAGGTGGCCTGACAGAAATAAGCCACGCATACACATACATGCAGTCCTCACACCACATACCGCACAAAGAAGCAAATCTTCCACATGGACTGTGCTTGGTTGTTTTAGGATATGAAACCTGTAACTAGAAAGAGAGGGCCCATCTTTGATAGCCTGTGTTTTTGAAACGGTTTCTGCTGCCCAGCAATGAGATCTTGGATGATCCAGCTCTTAAATTTTGACTGTTTTTAAAATAGATTCTTTCCCTTTTATCATCTTATTCCAATAACAACAAAAATAGTTTCTCTCACTCTGTGATTCTTATGTCAGTCTCTCTTCTTTTCCTCCTTCATGGGGGTGTAAGGAGGAAGGAGGACCGCCGAGGACTTGGAGGTGACAGCTGTCAGTAGACGGAGTTGCTTGTGCACGTGGGAGGTGATGTGGAGCAGGGGTAAGGAGGTGGGGATGGGGTGAGAGGAGGAACAGAAGCAGGGTCCCACAGGAAACACCCAGATGTTCTTCCAGTGGGCAAGTCCAATCTTATCTTCTTTCATTTAAAGCCATCACCTGCCAATTAGACCTCCCTCAATAGCTTTCCACTGGGACCTTTGCATTTGCAAGGAAAGTAGGAATCACAGTAGGTAAAAGACAGGGAAGGAATTCAGCTGGAACTGAAAGTTAAGTTTGTAAGAGGCTCGTTAATTTAACTGTGCTCTGTTTTCAGTGTGGTAGAGTGTTTACAGTGTGGATAAAAATAAGTGATGAGAATAAGATGATAATGAAATGGTGATGCTATGTTATGATAACGAATAACATAATATATCTCTCACTCATTTATAAATCTGTTACTGACGACTATCTTGCTTTTTAACTAAATTTGTTATGGTAAATATTTGTTTATATGTATATTTAATACAAAATTATTGTGTAGAAGAGAGATCTGGGTTGAATAGTCCTTTTCAACAACGGCTTTTAGTCTTCATTTTATACACACATATGTAGGTATAAACATGTGCACGTGTGTGTACACAAAGCACACACGTGTTCACATATGTGTTCGCATATGTGTTCACAATGTGTATGAACACAGACACACATGTATATAAACACATAGATGTATATAACATGTATATATAGTTCTTAAGCCTCCAATAACTGCCAAGAGTTTTTCTCCACCCTGAGGTCTCAGCAGAAACAAGGAAATGAGTACCCTATTCTGACTCGAGTCTGTGTTCTGGTCGGAAAAACAATGAACGTGTTAACAAATAATTTCAGAGAGTGATAGGCTATTAAGAGCAAGTGCCTGATGTGGGGGTGGGGGTGCTACTTGAGCAATGGTTGTCAGGGCCATCTGTGAGGAGGTGACCTTAGACTGAAGGGGTGGAGCGAACACAGGTGTCAAAGCCCGGAGTCAGGAACAAGCTTAGGTGCGTTTGAGAGACAGAAAGATGGTGTAGGAGGTTGGAACAGGAGCCGAGAGAGTTATTAAATGAGGTTGGAAAGGTAGAAGGATCCTCTTAGGCCACAGGAAAGACTTTGGATGATAGTCTAAGTGGTGGTTACTGATTTTTTTCTACACCCTATGTTGCATGACTCACTGTTTTCCTCACCGACTTACGATTCTTTATTCATCATATTTCGTTATTGTATATTTGAATGTCTTCTCAAAGCAATCTCTTCTGAAGATCTTTTCATTAATTATCGAGCCTTTTACCACCACGCTATTTATTATAGCTTTATGTGTTTTAATATCTAGAATGGAAAACTCTTATTTTAGTTTTATTTTGCAAAATTTCTTAGATATTTTTGCATTTTCCTATATGGAAATTTAAGATAATTTTGTCACTCTCCTTTTGGAATTTTAATTGGACTGTTATAAAACCTATCATTAAATTTGAGAAAAGCATACATTCTGTGGTATCATGTCTTTCCGTTAATATCACTATGGTCGTTGTTTTTAGTTTTTACTTTTTTAATTAAAATGTAGTTGATTTACAGTATTTCTTTAATTTCTATTGTACAGCAAAGTGACCCAATCACATACAGTTCCCTGTGCTGTACAGTAGGGCCCCACTGTCTGTTCATTCCAAATGTAAGAGTTTGCATCCAAAAACCTCAAACTGCCCGTCCTTCCCACCCACTCCCCCTGGGAACCACAGATCTGCTCTCCTTGGCCGTGATCTGTTTCTGTTTTGTAGATGGGATCATCTGTGCCATACTTTAGATTCCATAAATAAGTGTTATCATATGGTATTTGTCTTTTTCTTTCTGGCTTACTTCACTTAGCATGGGGATCTCTAGTTCCATCCATGTTGCTGCAAATGGCATGAATTTTTCTTTTTTATGGCTTAGTAGTATTCCATTGTGTATATGTGCCACATCTTAATCCATTCATGTTGATAGACATTTAGGTTGTTTCCATGTCTTTGCTATTGTGAATAGTGCTGCAATGAACATAGGGGTGCATGCGTCTTTTTCAATGAAAGTTTTGTCTGGATATATACCCAAGAGTGGAATTGGTGGATCATATGATAGTTCCATATTTAGTTTTCTGAGGTACCTCCATACTTTTTTTCCATAGTGGTTGTACCAGTTTACATTCCCACCAACAGTGAAGGAGGGTACCCTTTTCTCCATACTCTCTCCAGCATTCGTTATTTGTTGACTTGTTTAATGATGACCATTATGACTGGTGTGAGGTGGTACCTCAGTATAATTTTGATTTGCATTTCTCTAATAATTAGTGATGTTGAACATTTTTTCATGTGCCTGTTGGCTATCCATATGTCTCCTTTGGAGAATTGTCATAATATGTCTTCTGCCCATTTTTCAATTGGATTGTTTTTTTGTTGTTGAGTTATATGAGTTGTTTATATGTTTTGGAGATTAGGCACTTGTCTGTTACATCATTTGCAAAGATTCTCTCCCATTCTGTGAATTTTCTTTTCATTTTTTAAAAAAATTGTTCTTTGCTGTGCAAAAGTTTTTGAGTTTAATTAGGTCTCATTTGTTTATTTGTATCTTTATTGTCATTATTTAGGAGGTAGGTCAAACAAGATGTTGCTGTGACTTATGTCAAAGAGTGTTCTGCCTATGTTTTCCTGTAGGAGTTTTATAGTATCTGGCCTTTAATCCATTTTGAGTTTATTTTTGTGTATGGTGTTAGTGTTCTATTTTCATTCATAGAAAGTTACATGTAGCTTTCTAGTTTTCCTAGCACCATTTATTGAAGAGATGGCCTTTCTTCCTCTATACATTCTTGCCTCTTTTGTCATAGATCAGTTGTCCATAGGTGTTTGGATTTATTTCTGTGCTTTCTATCTTGCTCCATTGATCTGTATTTCTGTTTTCATCTCATTACCATATCATTTTGATAAATGTAACTTTGTAGTATTGTCTGAAGTCAGGAAGTTTGATTCCTCCATTTTCATCTTTCTTTTTCAATATTGCTTTGGCTATTCAGGGTCTCTTGTGTTTCATACAAATTTTAAAATACTCTGTTCTAGTTTTGTGAAGAATGTCCTTGGTAATTTGATAGGGACTGCAATGCATTGCATCTGTAGATTGCCTTGGGCAGTATAGTCATTTGACAATATTGATTCTTCCAATCTAAGAGCATCATGTATATTTCCATCTGTTTGTGTCATCTTTGATTTCTTTCATCACTGTCATAGTTTTCAGAGTATAGGTCTTTTGTATCTTTAGGGAGGTTTATTCCTAAGTATTTTATTCTTTTTGATGTGATGGTAAATGGGATGATTTCTCTGATTTCTGATTTTTGTTTCTAATCTTTCTTTGTTAGTATATAGAAATAGAGTTGATTTCTGCATGTTAATTTTGTAGCCTGCAACTTTGCCAAATTTATTGATGCGTTCTAACACTTTTCTGGTGCTGTATTTAGGGCTTTCTACATAGCATATCATGTCATCTGCAAACAGTGGTAGTTTTACATCTTCTTTTCCAATTTGGATTCCTTTTATTCTTTTTCTTCTCTGATTGCCATGGCTAGGACTTCCAAAACTATGTTGAATGATAGTGGTGGAAGTGGACATTCTTGTCTTGTTCCTGATCTTAGTGGAAATATATTCAGTTTTTTACCATTGAGAATACTGTTAGCTGTGGGCTTTTCATATACGGTTTTGATTATGTTGAGGTAGTTTCCCTCTATGCCCACTCTCTGGAGAGTTTTTATCAGAAATGGGTGTTGAATTTTGTCAAAAGCCTTTTCTGCATCTATTGAGATGATCACATGGTTTTTATTTTTCATTTTGTTGATGTGATGTATCACATTGATTGATTTGTGGATAGTGAAGAGTCCTTGCATCCCTGGGATAAACCCCACTTGATTATGGTGTATGATCTTTTTAATACATATTTGGAATCAGTTTGCTAGTATTTTGTTGAGGATTTTTACATCTATGTTCATCAGTGATATAAGTCTGTAATTATCTTTTTTTGTGGTATCCTTGTCTGGTTTTAGTGTCAGGGTGATGCTGGCCTCATAGAATGAACTTGGGCGTGTTCCTTCCTCTGTTATTTTTTGAAAGAGTTTCAGAAGCATAAATGTTAACTCTTCTCTGAATGTTTGATAGAATCCTCCTGTGTAGCCATCAGGTCCTAAACTTTTGTTTTTTGGAAGGCTTTTACTCACATTTTCAATTTCAGTACTTGTGATTGGTGTGTTTGTATGTTCAGTTTCTTCCTGGTTCAGTCTTAGTAGGTTGTACCTTTGCAAGAATCTGTCCATTTCTTCTAGGTTGTCCATTTTATTGGCATATAGTTGCTCATAGTAGTCTCTTACAATCCTTTGTATTTCTGTGGAGTCAGTTGTAATTTCTCCTTTTTCATTTCTAATTTTATTGATTTGAGACCACTCCCTTTTTCTCTTGATGAGTCTGGCTAAGGGTTTATCAATTTTGTTTATCTTTTCAAAGAACCAACTTTTGGTTTCATTGATCTTCTCTATTGTTTTCTTTGTCTCTATTTCGTTTCTTTCTGCTCTGATCTTTATGATTTCTTTCCTTCTGTTAATTTTGGACTTTGTCTCTTCTTCCTTTTCCAGTTGTTTTAGGTGTAAGATTAAGGTTATTTCTTTGAGCTTTTTCTTCTTTCCTGAGATAAGATTGTATTTCTACAAACTTTCCTCTCAGAACTGCTTTTGTTATGCCCCATAGGCTTTATTGTATCTTCATTGTCATTTGTCTCTAAGTATCTTTTGATTTCTTCTTTGGTTTCTTCAATGATCCATTTGTTATTCAGTAGCATATTGAATTTAGCTTCCAGGAGTTTAGCTTCCGGGAGTTTGTGTTTTTAGCTTTTTTTTTTTTTTTTTGTAGCTGATTCTAGTCTCGTAGCATTGTGGTCAGAGAAAATGCATGGGATAATTTCAACTTTTTAAAATTTACTAAGACTTGATCTGTGCCCCAAGATATGATCTATCCTTGAGAGTGTTCCATGTGCACTTGCAAAGAATGTGTATTCTGCTGCTTTGGGATGGAATGTTCTGTAAATAGCAGTTAATTGTATCTGGTTCAGGGTGTCATTTAAGGCCTGTATTTCCTTGTTGATTCTCTGTCAGGATGATCTGTCCCTTGATATAAGTGGGGTGTTAAGGTCCCCCACTGTTGTGTTGCTGTCAATTTCTCCTTTTATGGCTGTCAGCAGTTGCCTTATATATTGAGGTACTCTGATGTTAGGTACATATATATTTACAAATGTAATATCTTTTTCTTGAATTAATCCTTTGATCAAGCATCTTTTTTCCATCTCTCAGTAGAATTTCGTATTTTGGTTTCTGTCGGTACTGCACATATGCATGGGAATTATAGTCTTTGATGCTTCTGTGGATATTTTTCTATCATATTTTATAATTAATTATTGGTTTCATTCTTAGTATTGCTAATAGTTTTTTGTTGTTTCTCTTGGGTTTTCTGGTTTGGCAATAAAATGACTGGAGAATCATGAGGGTTTTTTTTTTTTCCCCAAACAATCATGAGGTTTTTCTTTTTTTTTTTTTCTTATTACTATTGTGCACCTTCATGCTTTTTCCTGAGCTCTATTATTTGGTGATAATAGCATTTTTGTCTTGGTTCTTTGGGAATATCTCTAGATTTATTGTTAAGTAGAATGCTGATTCCTGTTTTTTTTGAGAGCTAGTCTTTATCACGTTAAACCAGTATCCCATATCTTGTCTTTTTTAAATGGGTATTAGATTTTATTGAAATGCCTTTTTAATCAATGCAAGCAAACATAAGGATTTTCTTATTTGACTTATTTTGGTTTATTTTATTAAGGTTTCCTATAATTAGAAATTATTCTTGACTGTAGAGGATAAAGTCTGCATTGTTATGTTGGATAATTCATTGTTCTAGCCCATACATTACTGGTTTCTCCACTTGTGATTATAAAGTAGAATCACGCATCCTGTTTTTATCTAAATTATTATGGCATAAGTCGCTGCTGGCCTTGCTGCTGCAGATTACCTCCATCTCCAAGTGTTTCTCTCCCTCCGCTCTTTGTGAGATGTATTCTGTAGTCTTTTTCTTGCCACTCTATTCTTAGCTCTGATAGATTCCCCTGCAGTGACTCTCGTGACAGCTGCCCTGCTGGGCACAATTGCCCTCCACCCAGTGACGGCTGCTAATATCTACCAGCAGTGGCCCCTCTAAGAACGCATAAGGCCAAACCCATCTACAGGCCTTCTTGTGGAGGTCAGTTCCACCACTGGGAGCAAGTAGTCATATCCTCTGCCCAGAGCCAGGCAGAGAAAAGGGAAAGTGCTTTCTTTCCCCAGTTCAAGGCACCTTACATTCTAGTTCAAGGTGAAAAGCAGTGGGGATAGCCACTCACAGAAAGTGAATTTGAACCCTTGCTTTCAGACTTATGATCTGACCTGACTCCTGTGGCTTGACAACACCTTTCCCGAAGGATGGCTTTAAACTTTAAACAATAGGTGTGATGCCGACAGCCCAGAGCACCAAATGCAGTTCCTTGTCACAGTGGTTCTGCATGAGGTGAAGAATAAATCAGGTTTGCACAGTATTCCTGCTTTAAATCTGGCTCCTCATTTCCTCCGATCCAGTGTTTAGACAAGGATAGACAGCAGTTTTCAGGAATGGGCCAGGCTAACAAGCAATAAACATGTAGTGGCTTAACTCTGCAATTAACAGCTTGAGGTGAGTGTAATTGCTTTCTTCACTGGTTCAAGCTGTCGCAAGAGTTCAGACGTCTCTGAGGGTTTCCTAGGGGGACCCGCCCCTCCAAAAACGGAAGGTTGCCCAATTACAAATTCTGGTTTCCACTTTAAAATGCTACTACTGATTTTAAGGCAATTTCCAGCTTAAAATTCTAAGATCTAGTCTCTTCAGGTACCCAATTATTAACTACTGAAATAGATTTGCTGTTATAAGATTTAGAAATTTTATATTAACAATCATAAATGAGATTGCTATTATTTTTGGAATCAGAGTTAAAAGCTGTGAAAATGATATTTTTCCACTTATAAAAAAACTCCCTGAAACATTATGTTGCGTAATATAGGAGTCATACGTGTTTATTTTTATGTATAAACGTCCTTTTCTTTATCCTGATTGGTCCCATAACCTTTTAATAGATGAGACTTTGAGAAACTGATGGATATTGATATATTCATCTACTTGTTTTTAAACCAACTTTGGGAAATTGCATTTTCCCAGAGAATTATCCATGTCATTGAGAATTCTAGCTTTATCAGTATAAATTTGTGTGCTTTTTATTTTTTATTTTTATTTATTTATTTATTTTTGTCTTTTTAGGGCTGCACCCATGGCATATGGAGGTTCCCAGGCTAGAGGTCAAATCAGAACTTAGCCGCTGGCCCACACCATAGCCACAGCAATGCCAGATCTAAGCCGTGTCTGCAACCTACACCACAGCTCACGGCAACACCAGATCCTTAAGCCACTGAGTGAGGCCAGGGATTGAACCTGTGTTCTCATGGATGCTAGTCATATTTGTTTCCTCTGAGCCACGACAGGAACACCTGTGTGTGCTTTTTAGAAAATAATTTCTAAAATTTCTTCTGTACCTATTATTATATCTTCTTTCTCAATGCTACTTTTATTTGTGCTTTTCAAATATAACTCAAACTATACAAATATTTAAGACATATTTATTGCATAAAATTAAAGACATTAAATTTTTATTGAGGTATTTTTACTTGTCGTAAAATTCACCCATTTCAGGTTACACAATTTAATGACTTTTTTAAAGTAACCTTACTGAGTGGTGCAACCATCACTATAAATCACTTTCAAAACACTTTTCATCTCTATAGCAAGATCCCTAATTTCCATTTAAACTTAATGCCCATTCCTATCTCCAGCCCTAGGCAAACACTAATTTACTTTTTATCTTTATACATTTGCCTTTTCTTAACATTTCCTATAATGGGAATCATACAACATGTATTCTTGTGTCTGGCTTCTTTTATGTGGCATGTTTCTGAAGTTCGTCTCTGATGCACGTGTGTCAGTCCTTCATTCCTTTTTATTGCTGAGCGTTACTTCATTGTATAGATATTCCACATATTATCTGTCCATTCACCCAGTGATGGACATTTAGGTTATTTTCACTTTGGGGCTATTATGATTAATGCTGTTGTGAAGATTTCGCATGCAAGTCTTTATGTGGAAGTAAGTTTTCATTTGTCTTAAGTACCACCTAGAAGTGGAATTGTGGAGTCCTGTGGTAGGCTCAGGTTCAGTTGTTCTGAGAAATGCTAAACTGGTTTCCACAGTGGACTTATAAGTTTTTAATGGTACAATAAGAACTTTTTTCTGTAAGCTCTCTTTCATAGGAGGGAAAGTGTCAAGTATAAATAGTTACTAAGCTTTCCGATTTTCCTTGATGTTAATGGCAAATCTGGAAAGAGTTTCATACTTAACGGTTTTGATCTTATGTTCTTTGGTGCATAAAAAAACTCTACCTTTGAATTATGTATTGAACTTTTGACGCTTTTTAAGGAGTGGTGTTCTACCATTGGTAGAATACCCTAAGGAACTTTAGGTAGACCTCACATCTCTTATACTTCAGCTGAAGCACATTTCATTTCCTCTTGTTTATTCTGAATTGAAAAGTGGTAGTTTTAAACTGGAAATCCTAAAACTAGACTTTATAACTTCTTCACATAGGCAGAAAGTCTCTGGAGCTCAGCCCAGGGTGCCCTTGGTCATTAGTGGGACCGGCCGTGGCTACACAGCCCAGAGCAAAGGGGAACTGGGTTGGCAGGTACTGGAAGTGTCATTGGATGTGCCTGGCAAAGAGCCAGAAAGTGGTCCAGTCCTAAAGCTAAGACCTGGAAAGTTGTTTTGGAAGGGCCATCACGAAGGAATCCTGGAGGCAATAGGACCCTAGGGACTGATGCCTTTTTTAAGGTTCACAAGGCCAAATTCATGGGGAAGAGGAAGCTGTGTAAAGCTCCAGTCAGCTCTGTTATATGGAGAGGTCAGAGGAGAGCAGAGGAGTCAGGTCTCTGTACATCTTCTTTTTTAACTGTTCTGTTTAGGCTTTTTGCTTTCTGGTTGGTTTTTTAGAGTACACAGCCTTAGTGCAGGCACATTGTCTTTCATCTGATTTTTAAAAATATGACCTTGGGATGTTTTTAGCATGACCTGCTTCTAAAGATACTTCTAAAATAGGAGTATCTGGAGATTTGGCATGTTATTTAAATTGCAAATAAAATAATTACAGAAATACTCAATATAATCAAGACTATTTATGATTGTTAGTTTTTCAAGGAAAATACCATATAAATACTATAAATGATTAAGGCATGCTTTTGTATTACAGACTTATTAGATGATCTGAAAATGTAAGTTGCTAGATACAGTAAATACTCAGTGTACAGCAATGAAGCTTGTAATGTTTTTGCATAATTGTATAGCAATTCTTTTGCACCTTTACAATGATCAGGAGACATGTAGAGGATCAAATTATTGGCACTCACTGCTATTTTTCTCCCAGGTGCCAAATTACTGAACTCTGTTAAATTATCATGCAGTGATAGCAGAATAGCCCAACCACAGGGAACTTTGCCAGCAGGTAGAGCCAGTTGGATCCCTTAGATTTATTTAATATAATTTAAGTAAATGATACGGCTGTTAAAATTTTTGGTGAATAAAATCTTTCCCAGGTAGAAGACTCATTTTGAGTAACTGAACACTTGTTCTATAATAGCGATATTTGTTTTCTAGGAAAGACTATGTCTTAGCGGGAAGTCTAAGGTACAGGCTTACTCAAGTGATACCGTCTGCATAGAGCCTGCTTGTTGCTCTTTGTCTCTGAAATGCTTTCTCGCACATACGAAAAATATTTATCAATCTGTTATTTCACCCTCTGAATATATGTGTATTTTTCATACCCTTAGCTGTTGGCCTAGTTCTTGGCCACTGAGATCTCCATGTGGCAGATTGTACCTTTGTCCTCTGAGTGTTAACCTATAACCGTTCTCAGGCAGTGAGGGTGGTTGTGATATTCTCAGGTGACACCTTTCTTATGATAATATTTTACTAAAAAATTTTTTATTGAAGAATAGTAGATTTGCAGTGTTTCAGGTATACAGCAAAGTGACCCAGTTTATATACATATATGTATATGTGTATATATATATATATACTTTTTCAGATTCTTTTCCATTATAGGTTATTACAAGGTATTGAATAGAGTTCGCTGAGCTCTATAGTAGGTCCTTGTTGTTTATCTGTTCTATACATAGTAGTGTATATATGTTAATCCCAAACTCGTAGTTTATCTCCTCTCCCCACCTTTATTTTCCCTCTGGTAACCATAAGTTTGTTTTCTATATCACATTAAGTTCATTTATATCATTTTTTAAGCTACTGCATGTAAGTGATATCATTGTTCTTTCTCTTTCTGACTTCACTTAGTATGATAATTTTAGGTCCATCCATGTTGCTGCAAATGGCATTATTTCATTCTTTTTTATGCCTGAGTAATGTTCTGTTGTGTATATGTATGACATCTTCTTTATCCACTCATCCGTCAGTGAACATGTCTTGGCTCTTTTATTTTATCTAAACTTGAGCAGTTTTGACTTGTAACGGTGTTGAAGTGACAATAGTAGATATACAACCAAGAGACAAAGATTAAGAAAAAAAAAAAAGAAAGAGATCAAGGACCTAGTTCTTGTTGTTGTTTTTGTCGTTTTGTTTTTTTTAGGGCTGCACCCGCAGCATATGGAGGTTCCCAGGCTAGGGGCTGAATCGCAGCTGGCCCCTGCGACCACTCACCAGAAACGCCAGATCCTTAAACCACTGAGCGAGGCCAGGGATGGAACCCGCCTCTTCATGGATACTGGTCAGATTCATTTCCCCTGAGCCACGACGGGAACTCCAAGAATTGCCTAGTTATTAAAGTGAAACTGTTACCGAGGCTCAGATCACTCCTAGAAACTAGAAGACGATAAAATCAGCTTGAACTTCCTCCTAGGAAATGGTTCCAGAAGCAAAGGATAAGAATCCACAGGCCGCAAGGCAGGGCACCATGGTTTGTGGTTAGGAAGGGTCATGAATACTGCTGAAGCATGGTGACCAGTCATGTGTGGACAGTAGCCGGGACAAGTTATACCCAGTGTCTGTTCTGAAGCTGGGAGATTTGGAGAGAAAGGCCCTGTGAGGCACCTTTGTGAGGATGCGGCTGGAACAACCCCATGCAGGACCCACTCGGTTTAGTGCATGTCCACTTGCTGGCCTGCATCCCTGGCTCTCAGGGTTAAAAATATCAGGGACAAAAAATTAGAAACCTGCTTTACAGGCGGATACCTATTGGGTTAATGTTTTATGGCAAGGTGTTTGCATATTATTTGAATAGTTTAATAAAGGTCATATTTATACATTTTGGAGAGAAAAACCTTATGATATCTTATAGCAGTAATTTGTTCACCTTAACTTCTGTTTTATCCAATTCAGCTCTGTTGGGAAGGTGAGGTCAGTAGGGTCCTAGAATTTATACAGTCTCTCTTTGAGGCCATTCTTGTGTGGCCTTGCTGTCCTCTCACCTCCTGCTTCCCAGAGGGTCAGGTGTTCTTTTCGGCAGTGGTTGAAGCAGCAGATGGGCCTCCTCCGTTCACAAGCACACATCCCTCTCCAGTCCCCAGGATAGAATAGCTCTGACGCAGACAGCTTCCCTTTAACCTCAATCTAGAGAATGTGGCCACCCCGTTATATCCTTCTTTTAAAAGAGAAATCAGAGTTTCAGAAACAAAATGCAAGATTTCCCCTAAAAAATCGGTTTATCTTATTGGCTCTGCTTATTGAATTCCCAAGGGGAGAAGAATTAGCAAATGAACACTGAATCCTGCTGTTCACTTATCCTTTATATTCAGTCAAAAGGTAAAAACAGTTAAGCTCTATACCTTAATCAGGTGTGTTCCCCCATGAAATTTTAAGTTTGGTTCTTAAGGTGAAGTATAAGGTTATAGGGTGTTTCAATGAACTTAAGGCTTACCTTCAGGCTTTCGTTTGGGAAGAGCCTCTTTCATCAAAATATATCTTGGATAAAAATAACAATTATGACAAGTTCCCATGTATATTAAATAGAAACAGATGGAAAGTTTAAATAACTATTTTTTAATCCTGACTTGTTTTTGCCAAATGGTTAATTTAAAAAAAAGGGAAAGGAAAGTTTATATAAACATTTTAATTTTAGCTGAAGGAACATCTATTGTGTATCCAGAGGACCAGTATGGACTGGGTACAATCTTATGCAGTCCATATTTTTACCATTCTATAGTGATAGTTCTTATTTATAATGTTTGGCCTGGAGCCCTCGAAGGTCCTGAAATCTTTTGAGAAAGAGAATCGAAAAATTAGACTATTTTGTGTACAAATGTATTCAAATATAGTATTACTCCCTTAACGTGCTGTATGCTAATTAATAGAAAACGAATTGCTTTTGTTTTCCTTTGCGGCTGTTAGTAGCGTTGCTGTCAGTTCATTGGAACGAACTCTGTATTCCAGTTCAGTGCATTAGTGCTGACTTTCACTTGAGTGTATGACTTGAAGCTTGAATTTCCTGAAGAGAATTTATTTTTATACTTCTTGTTCATTTGTTTATTTTTTTATTCATTCACCCTTCTGTCCATTCATGGAGCTTTTATAGAGCACCCGTCACATGCTGGACACTGTTAGAGGTAGAGACAGAGATAGGAAAAGACAAGGACCTTGTCCTCAAGACCATGGCAGCCTAGTCTGTGTGGAGATGCAAAGAAAGATGGACAGTGTGTCAGAGGACAAAACACGGGTGTGGACAGTGACACTGTGAGACTGAACTTTATCAAACAAAAGTATATTGTTTTCTGGAGATACTTACTGATAATTCTTCTGTAGGCGCCTACACTTGTTTTCTAGTTTTACATTTTTACACTGTGACTAATTAAAACTCTGTTTTTTTTTTTTTTTTTTTTGTCTTTTTGGGCACCCACAGCATATGGAAATTCCCAGGCTAGGGGTCCAATCGGAGCTGTGGTTGCTAGCTTACACCACAGCCACAGCAACTCAGGATCCAAGCCATGTCTGCAACCCACACCACAGCTCATGGCAATGCCTTATCCTTAACCCACTGAGCAAGGCCAGGGATCGAACCCCCGTATTCATGGATACTAGTCAGGTTCATTAACCACTGAGCCATGACAGTAACTCCAAAACTCCTATTTATTTAAGTGCTTTTAAAATACTGAAATATAACCTGCATAACCGACTAGTCGAAATAACATATATAAACTATTAAAAATGTTACAAAGAGAATACCAGTATAACTACTACCAAGGTATGGAACGTGACCAGTATCCCCCAAGCCTGCAGTATACCCTCCCCAACCCCACCCCACTACTGGAAACAATAGCCTTGACTTTTATGATAATCATTTCAGTGATTTTCTTTATAGTTTTCTCACCTGTATATGTATCCCTAAACACAAAAGTACATATTTTTTTCTCTTTTAAAAAATTCAGGAGTTCCCGTCGTGGCACAGCAAAAGCAAATCCTACTAGGAACCATGAGGTTGCAGGTTTGATCCCTGGCATCGCTCAGTGGGCTAACGATCTGACGTTGCCGTGAGCTGTGGTGTAGCTTGCAGACGTGGCTCGGAACTGGTGTTGCTGTGGCTGTGGTGTAGGCTGGCAGCAACAGCTCCAATTGGACCCCTAGCCTGGGAACCTCCATATGTCGCAGGTGTGGCCCTAAAACCACAAAAGCCAAAAAAAAAAAAAAAATGTTCAAACATGAGATTGACTTGTGGATTTTTCTTATGCAATATTTTCAATGAATCACAGTCATTAGTCTTTGTGATGCTCAGACTCTGCCAAGGTTGGCTAGTAGGAATCCTTTCGTGTTGGTCCCTATGTCCTTTTGACATGACACCATTAATCTTTAAGTACTTTTTTGCCTTCTCGGCCAATAAGAAAGCCTTCTTGCCTTCTCAGATGACCAGGTTCACTTTTTTTTTTTTGGCTTTTTAGGGCCACTCCCATGCCATATGGAAGTTCCCAGGGTAGGGGTGAATTAGAGCTATAGCTGCCGGCCTACACAACAGCCACAGCAACCTGGGATCCCAGCCGCCATCTGCAACCTATACCACAGTTCAAGGCAACGCCAGATCCTTAACCCACTGAACGAGGGCAGGGGTCGAGCCCACATCCTCATGGATCCTAGTCGGATTCGTTAACTGCTGAGCCATGAAGGGAACTCCTGGGTTTACTTTTTACTTTAGAACTAATTTCAGTTTTTTTAATAGACTGTTTTCTTACCTTCATTTTGCTAATTCAGTTATATATCATCATCTTATTACCTAAAAAAACACAAAGACTAACATTTATTTTTAATCAAATATTAAATTTACCCACGAATCAGTGACGGAAGCATTCCAGTTACTTGTCTTTTGGAAGGACTGCCTTACACATAATAATGAAATGAAATGAAATGAAATGTGGAATCTCAGGTACATCTTCTTTAACAATGTTATAGGAGTTAGCCTTAAGCGGGGTTTGAGGTAATAATCAGAATTTAAAAGCAAGATTAGAATTCTAAGTGAGTATGTTCTTAGTACCCTTAAGATTGAAACAATCAACTAAAAAAAGACCTACGTTTGTTTCCCTACTCAGTAGTGAAATTTTTCACACTTTTTTCTCTTCCAACCGTAAGAGATTTGATTAGAAATCTGCAAACTCTTATGAGACTCAGCTCAGATCAGAGATCAGATCAGATCTTGATCAAGATCAGAGCTTGATCTTGGTGTTCAAGATACTCTAGACCATGTGGAGGAAACAAACATCTACCCCATGATCTGTGGTTCAAGATAATCAAAGCTAATCTTAGTGGTATCAATCCAGGGAGAGAAAGAACAATCTTACTCAGTAAAGGGCTTTTGATAAAACTTCACAGAAAAATTGATGTTTTATTCTGAGTTTTAAGCTGTGTAAGGTTTTGCTAGGACAGAGATTATCAGAGGCAGAGAAAAGAGACAGAATAGTGATATGGTAATAAGATGCAGACTATTGCATTTGGAGTGGATAAGCAATAAGATCCTGCTGTATAGCACAGGGAACTATATCTAATCACTTATGATGGAACATGATGGAGGATAAGGTGAGAAAAAGAATGTATAATATATCTGTGACTGGGTCACTTTGCTGTACAGTAGAACTTCATAGAACACTGTAAACTAACTATAATGGAAAAAATAAAAATCATTAATTAAAAAAAAAAGTAAGTGCTTCAGGGCAGAGTTGTATAAAGTCTGGGAGCCCGAGAACTGGGAGATCAAGCTATTTTATTAGGTGGGAGCCCGACAAGTATGTCTGAGTGGGTTCTTGATTGCTATGCTAATGAATGTAGGCTTTATCTGATTGGCCATAGAGGACTGTCAGAGGTTTTAAGAGCTTAAGTCATGACTTGAGAAGGATAACTTTGGTAGTAGTATGGAAATCTGATTAGTCATGAAAACAAAAACCTGGTGTTTTGAGCTACCTAATAACAAGTTTCTTGGAGTTCTTGCTGTGGTGCAACGGGATGGGTGGCATCTTGGGAGCACTGGAACACAGGTTCGATCCCTGGCCCAGCACAGTAGGGTTAAGTAAGGATCTAGCATTGCAAGCTGCACCTTGGATCTGATCCCTGGTCCAGGAGCTCCGTATGCCATGGGGTGCCCCCTCCAAAAAAAAATGGAAGAAGCTTCTCAAGACATTATTGCTAAATCCCAGAGGTCTTATTACTTTTTAGGTCTCCTGTAGGTGGTGATTTTACTTATTCATATTATGAAATTGTTTTCTTGTAGCACATCTTAATAATCAGTTCATTGGGATTTTTGAGGCTAAAAGTGATGGAAACGTCTGACTCAAAGAATCTTACATAATAGGAGATTCTGATCTCAAACACTGTTAACCCAGAGGTCGGGCAGCCCCAGGTGTGACCATAGCTCTGCAGCTTTGCCATTTCTCATGTCCAGAAGAGACACAAAGACTCCCTCCTCCTCTGTCTCACTCTGGGGAACCAGGAAGCCTTTTTACTAAAACTCCCAAAGTCTTCTTGGCCAGAATGGAGTCAAACTCCCTGTTCAGCAGTCCTCAGCAAAGGAAAAGGTATCTGCACGGTGAGTTGAAAATAATTGGGATTACCCCGGAGCTGGGGTGAGTTTGTCTTCCTCCAGTCATATAGGAGAAAGGGGACCTCTTAGGGTTTCTGTTAGCCAGTACACATGGAGTGGACACGAGAGGTACCCTATAGAGTCTGCCAAAGAGAACCTTGGATCGAGGTGACTTTCAAAGAATGGCTGGGAATGCTACTGCAGCCCTGGGGTGAGCTCACTCCACAGACTGGCTGCCATGAGAACCCTCCGATCTTCCAAGGGCTCACCCTTTTATACTTGGTCCAGGAGAGCTGCTTTTACCAAAAATGATGGGCCACCTGGGAATTTTATTCATTGGCTTTTGTAGTCCTAGGTACATCTTCTTATTCATATCCACTAAGATGACGTAATAAATTGCTTTTTTTTTTTTTCATTTTTAGTAGCTGTTGCTGTAAGTAGGTGAAAGATCAGATTAGATGCATCTGATGTCAGGTTTCTCCAAGAAGAGCCGTAGGCACGCGGTGAAATCCAGTCCTCCATCCGCCTGACTCTAGACCCCACCTGAGCCCATCACTTCCTCTGTAGGAAAGTCAGGAGGCCTCAGGCCTTTCCAGCCCTTGCTTTACCCTCTCTGTTGCCTCACCCTTTAAGTGCGTTCTGTCCCTTCCCCTGCGGGGCTTCGCCCAATGTGACATTTCAGGACAGCTAGGATGACACGGTAGGATTTTGAGTACTGTGATGTTTCTTAATTTTCACCATACCAAAAGCATGATGTGCATAGAACTTGGCATACTGGAAGGATGATTTGAGCCCACGAACTCAGATTTACACGAGACTTCACTGAGAAATTCCTAATACTTAAGCTACAATGATTTCGAGAAAGAACAAAATCAAACCATCTTAATAAGGAAAGCTTGTGTTTTCTGATAGAAAAAAAAATACCAAAAAAACCCCTCTTCTTTTTATGAAAATTGTTTTGAGTAGTTTTGTATTCATTGAAGTCAGTTCTACAGAAAGTGACTGTAGTTCTTCAGCCAAACTTCATTGTGGAAATAAGCTATCCTGTTGTCGTTGAATATCCTTTCCGTCGTTACTTTCTGCCTCTCTGGATCTAATTCGTATCTCTTTTGAAGAAAATATTTTTTATGACTCTGGTCCCACCCTGATGCCTCTTCTAAAAGCTCGTGGCTTACATTATCATAACAGACAGTAAAGCTTACTAAAAGTCACAAAAAATCCCAGTTCTCACTTTGCTGTGTACCTTGCCTTTAAAGCGCGTAATCACAGAAGCTTCCTAATTAAAATTTATCATGAGAATAAATATTCTTCAAAGTCCGAATGGCTTTCAAACAGCCCCCTTGGCAGTGCTTTTTTTTTTTTTAAGGTCTTGTAGATAACTAGTAACACATGGCCATGGATTTGAATACCAGAGGAGTTTAGAGAAATAGCAGATGTGGATTTACTCCTCCCTCAGCAAAAATGACCTTGGGAATCGCAGTGCCTGGAGGGGAGGCTTAGGGTTTTCCCTCAGGTACACAGCTTATTGCCACTGGGAAATGTCCAGAAGGGCTGTCCGTTTGACATCCAGAGAGCCATGAACTAGCCTGCAAGCCCACCGTCAAGGACACCTTCTCATTGTGACGGGTTACCCCAGTAATGCAGATTCATGCCAAGTTTCTATGTTAATGTCTTCCTCGTTAGCAGTTTTCCTAGCCCAGGCATCTCAGCTCTGGCTGCATATTACACTTACATGGGGACTTGTGAAAACTACCAAATTACCTGGGTCCCCTCCCAGACCAACTAGTGATTTCCCAGTTTGGACCCTGGACCCACAGCATCCATAGCACCTGGGAACTTATTAGAAACAAACATTCAAGATCTTCATTCAGACCTATTAAATCAGAACTTATTTTGGGGCGGGACTCAGGAAACTGTTTGAACAAGCCTTTTGGGTGATTTTGAGGCGGGTTCTAAAAAGCACTGATGTGGTATATTTTCCGACATTCACTTCTTGCCATCGATCTCTTCTCATAATCTTGATACAGTCCAGACCCCAGCCCTGTCTCTGTGTGCTAGCCATCCATTATGTATATTCCAAGAGGAACTTATTTGGGTTCAAGTTTCCATAATTTAAAATTGTTCTCGCTCATATGATAATAAAGATAGTATCTTGAGGATAAATCCTGTTGAAAACTGAGAAGAGTTTTTTTGGTTGTTGGTGATTGATTGGTTTAAAAATATGCCTGGCTCTTACAAATTAGATCAAAGAAGACTTCCTACTGGGCCCTGTCTGTGTCGCTTGCTCTGACCTGAGGTGTTGTATTCTTGAGCTGGAAGATTGTGAACTGGTTCATGTGCTGAACTCAGCCAGTCACCATGGGTTTATTTTGCATGTCCCTATTATTAATAAGGACATAGCCATGACACAAGGTTATTCAGCATTTTAGATACAATAATAGGCATGACTTCCTGGAATTTCACACTGTGTTAGGAGAGAAAAAGCTGCACAGCAGGAAACCTTGGATAGCAGATTATGCTAGTTGGCTGGTTAGGGTACTGTGCTTCCTGGAGGAAGTATTACGGGGACTTGAGTAGTCAGTGCAAAAGTTTGCACAGAAAAAGATTCAGCCTATAAATTCTAGGGTAGCAGGTACTTTCTATTTACTGTGCCTGTTTTAAGTGTTTGATTAAAGGGTGCCTGTACCAACAGGCAGGCAACACAGCCAAGAGGTTAGCAGCAGACTTTGCAACTAGACTGCCTGGGTATGAGAACTGTGCCCCTTACCAGCTCTGTGAACTCAGGCAAGTCAGTTAACTGCTCAGTGCCTGGATTTCTCCACCTGTAATAGCATCAGTACTTTTCTCATAGAGTGGTGAGCAGATTGAATGGGTCAATGCATATGACGCACCCTGAACATTGCCTGGCAAACAGAGCTGTGCAGTAAGTATTTAGCTGTTATTAGCTAACAGAGGCACTTCCCTTTGAAGAATTACTCTGAGACCAGCTATCTTTTTTTTTTTTTTTTTTTGGAGTGAGTTCCCCAGGCCAGGGACCCAACCTAAGCCACAGCGGTGTCAATGCTGGATGCTGGATCCTTAACCCACTGAGCCACAAGGGAACTCCCAAGACCAGCTGTCTTGAAGGGACTAGCTAACTTTCAAACCTTTAGAACTAAAAGGGAGTTAGGCACTGAGGTTATTATTGTTTTGGGGTATTTTTTAAGCATAAATAACAAGGTTTTATTGAACGTTTCAAATCTTAGTTAGTAATTAACTTGGTAAACTCACTGAACATATTTAAATAACAGAAGTTAACAGTTCTGTATCCCTTCTGGGCAGTTCTGAAACCCCCGAAGCTCTGAAAACAGAAAGGCTTTTGCACATTTTCAGCAACTCATTTGGTCTTAAAAATCTCATGCAAACACACGCATAATAGTTTTATATTTCTGCCATAACAAATTACCCTACATTTAGCAGCTTTAAATGACACAAATTGATTATCTCACAGTTTACATGACTCAGAGTTCCCTGCCTTGAGTCTCACAGGCCACCATCAAGGTGTCAGCCAGGCTGTGCTCCTTCCTGGAGGCTTTGGGGAAGAATCTGTTTCAGGCATATTTAGGTTGCTGGCAAAATTCAGTTCCTTGAGATTATGGGATTGAGGTCTCTACTTCTTTGCTGGCTGCTGCCATGGACTGTTCTGCTAGAGGCTGCCCACATTCCTTGGCCAGTGGCCCCCTTCCTCAATCTTCCAAAGCAGCAATGGCCAGTCTGGTCCCTCTCTCTGACCTCCCTTCTCCCTCATCCTTTCTCTGCCATTCTGTTCCACCATCCCTCTCCAGCTGACTCTCTGCCTTCCTCTTCTCCTTTGAAGGGTTCTTGTGATTACATTGGGTCCACCCAGGTGATCTAGGATGATCTGCATTTTGAAGTTGGTTGATTCACAACTTAATTCCATCTTCACAGTCTCTTCATGCAGTACCTAGATTAGTAGAGCTGACCCTTGAACACCATGGGTTTGAACTGCATGGGTCAACTTACATGCAGGATTTTTTCAATAAATATACAGTCCATCCTTTGTATTTGTGGTTTCCCTGTCTGCAGAACCAACAACCACAAACTGAAATTCCCACTGGCAGTCGGTTGAACCTGAGGATATGAAACCTGTAAATATGGAGGGCCAACTGTATTCATTGCATTGTCCATCTTATATAAGGGACTTGAGCATCTGTGGACTTCAGTATATGAAGGAGCTCCTGGAACCAATCCCCCATGGATATCAAGGGAAGATGATATTTTATTTACTAACCAGAGAGTGGGAATCTTGGGGGGATATCTATATGCATCTCAATGCATAAAACTGTTTAGCAGTCTTTATTTACCCCATTTAATGTGAATCTCATTTGGCACGAGAATCAGAGGCATACCTTGAAGATTCTGTGGGTTCGGTTCCAAATCACTGCAGTGAGTCATGTGAATATTTTGGTTTCCCAGAGCATATAAAAGTTATATTTACACGATAGTCTATTAAGTGAGCAATAGCATTATGTATAAAAACAATGTTCACAACTTAATTTAAAAATAATGCTGCTTGTGGAGTTCCTGTCATGGCTTGGCAGAAACAAATCTGACTAGCATCCATGAGGACACAGGTTCGATCCTTGCTCAGCGGGTTAAGGATCCTGCGTTGTCATGGGCTGTGATATAGGTCGCAGACGCAGCTTGGATCCTGCATTGCTATGACTGTGGCATAGGCCGGCAGCTGTGGCTCCTATTGGACCCCTAGCCTGGCAAAGTCCATATGCTGTGGGTATGGCCCTAAAAAGACAAAAGACCAAAAAAAAATGCTATTGGAAAAATAGCAACAGTAGACTTGCTCAGTGCAGGGTTGCCCGAAACATTCAATTTGTAAAATACAATGTCTAGGAAGCACAATAAAATGAGGTATGCCTGTATCAATATGTTTGATAATAGGGGGTTGTACTTGATCCTTTGATCCTGCTGGGACCATTATATATGATATATGCACATAGTTACCTTTCTAAAATTAAAGCATTTCTAAACCCCAAAACACATCTGGCCTCGAGAGTTGTTGAAAGGATTGTGGCGTGTCAAAAGTTACTGGTGGGAGTTCCCGTCGTGGCTCAGTGGTTAACGAATCCGACTAAGAACCATGAGGTTGCGGGTTCGATCCCTGGCCTTGCTCAGTGGGTTGAGGATCCGACGTTGCCATGAGCTGTGGTATAGGTTGCAGACCCGGCTCGGATCCCGCGTTGCTATGGCTGTGGTGTAGGCTGGCAGCTACACCTCCTGTTAGACCCCTAGCCTGGGAACCTCCACGTGCCGCGGGTACAGCCCTAGAAAAAGCAAAAAGACAAAGAAAAAAAAAGTTATTGGTAAAAAATACTTTTAAAACATTTTTATTTACAGTATATTTATATTTTGAAATATTGTGAATCTGTATAACACTCATTTGAGAAAAGGGATATTAATGTTTTCTCCAGATTTGTACTTAGAGAATTAAAAGGGGATTTTCGAGACAGACTTACTGTTTTAAAGATTCCAGAAAGATGCAGCAGTATTACAGGTAAGAAGGGAAAGGATGGAGGATAACATTTATTAAACACTGTACTATTGGCTTTATGCATACTCACTCAATGTGTGTGTCTGTGTGTGTGTGTGTATACAGGTGTTGTTATTTTTTCATTTTATATGTGCTAGAATCAAGAATCCGGGAAGTTGAGTAACTTGCTCAGGGCCACACAGCTGGTCTGTGTGGAACTGGAATTTGAACTTGGTTCTGACTTCAAAGTCTCTTCTTCGCCCATTAGTCAAAAAAGCTCCTATTTGGAAGCAGATCTGAGATTTAAACTCTAGTCTTCTGCTTCACCCTCTCAAGATAGTTGTTTTTAATACAGAAGTATCAATTTACAAGCTCTTTTTGAAATATTTAAAACATTGAAAAACTTCTTTCAGGGGCAATTTATGATGCTTGGTTTGTTACAAGAATTCATTTGTATTTAGGATCATCAATAACATGGGATTGAAATTTTCCATTTTTAGGATCTTTTTTTTTATCAAAACTTTAGAGTCTCAAGTGAATATTTTATGCTTGGATGAATTCTTTATTAAAAAATTGTTTGCTATAAATTTCCATCTCTTAAGAATGATGCTTTACCAATTTAACAGTCATTATTCAATGCTGGAAATAATATGTTTTTCCAATACTGGAACATTTCTTTACATCCATTGTTGTTAAGTAATCCCTTAGTATTCCTTGGATATCCAGTTTGTTATTCCTTTGATATAAAACGTTCTCTTTTGAAAAGTTAATAGCTCCCCTGCTGATTTCTGTTTCAGTTCCTCCTCGCTGTTTTGGTCTCTGTTTTTTCTATGTAGTAAAGTGTTGACAGAAAGCAACTGTACCGAGAGATAAAAATATACATCAATTAGAACAGCAAATCACAGTGCAGTTTTCAAGAGAAGCATTTTAGCTAAGACACAAAGAACGCAGCTGTAATAAGTATCTGAACAGGAATTTATTCCAAATTGTTCTTAAGATAATCGTAGTGTTTTTCATTTTATGGTTGTCACAGGGGATTAAAAAAAAGAAAACTGGAATAGGCATGCATGTTCAGGATTGTGTGTCGTTTTTTAAAATAAGTGTGAAGACTAAAGATTTTTCTGATGTCTTCATTCTGTTGCTGTTATTTTGTTTTCTTATCCACAAAGAAAATATTCTAGCTTAGCATGATTTATTTTAAAAATTTTTATATCTTAACATTTAGGGAACAACTTTATGATTTAATAAACAAGAGTTCATTTTATGTAACATGGGTTCCTGAACAAAATTAGCTTTACAAATGAAACATTGTAATAGATACCTATACTGAATATGATTATTTGAATATTAGACTAAAGGTTAGGAAAATTCATATTTCTATCAGTAGGAATGAATACAGTTTCTTGTGGTAAACTGGGAATGTAAGGAGTGGAATAATTGAGAAAAGAGAACTAGGTTTTATTTTTACCCTGGTCTGGAGGAAGGTTACTGTCCATTTCTTTTGTTTGTTGTTTATAACTTACTTTTGTTTTATAGACAAAGTTACAGGTCAGGCACTGAGATGGTATTATTTTGGAGTTGTTCTCTCTTTTTTAGGCACAGAAGAATTGAGATTGGTTAGATTTTATGTTATACCCTCCAAGGAAGGCAGTTTTTTTTCTCTAGAACTTGCTTTTCTTTCAACCACAAAGAAACATATGCAGGAAAACAATTTATAAGCTATGGGCCAAGACAGCATGAAAGACAGTAAAACTCAAAGGCTAAGATTTTGAGAATAAATAACTCCCTCTTGTTTAGAGATCTGGCATACCAGTGTCTCTTTAGAGAGGGAACCGAGGCTGTCTGATTTCCTGGTTTTACAGTCTTGTGTTTTTACCTCTGGGGCATCCATTGCTTACTCAAAAGCAAGGGGGCAGATACCATTTGGAGCTTTAATGCTGAAATTGGTGTGTGTTGCATCGGGTACTGCCACTTAATAATGTATTTTCAAGTTGCTGCTTAAAGTATAGAAGATATTTCCGCACTGCTTCCTGTGGTGCCCAACCATGTCGGTGATTCTCTTAATCACCAAGAGATGCGTCTTACAGGATCTAGCACTTGGGTGAAGAACTAGTGAGGTGAGACGAGGGAGTAAGCACCTTGGAAGTTTCTAGAATAATAATTGTGACAAAGCAGGGACTCAGAAGATGCAGGCTTGAGTTGTAGCTGTTGAAGCTCTGTTACTTGCTAGTTACGCAACCTTGGCCATGTTGTATAATCTTCCTGGAGATCAGTTTCCTTGACTTTAAAATGGTGAATTTTCTTGCTGTGCTTGACCTGGCAGAGTTGTCGTGAAAAGCTAATGTTATAAGCTTTGCCATGCAATCAGATAGGATATGTGTCACTTGAGAATCTTTCATTTGCAAGTGACAACAATTTAACTCAAATCCGTAAAGGAAAGTGAGATTCATTGACTCATGAAACTGAGTCCAGGGGCCAGCCTGGCTTTCACATCTCAGGACTCAGTCGCTGTCCACTCTTAGCTCTGCTCCTCTCGCTCTTTAGTTTCTAACTCAGTGTGTACCTCTGGCCACAAACACTGATGAGCCTTTTGTTCAGTCCAGCAGAGAGGGCTGCCTGCCCCTGTCCCAGTGAGTTTTTGTCCCCCAGCAGCTTTGATCAGTCACATGCTCATCCCTGATCCAGATACCAAACCGAGGAAATGGGATGTGGCCATTGCCTGAGGCCAGTCTGGACCTTCCTCTGGAGCTGGGATCCCTCCCAAACCACAGGACCTGAAGGTGGGGGAGGGGTGATTCCCCAAAGGACTTCACCAGTGTCAGGGAATTTTGTCACAGGAACAGAATTAAAAGCTCAATAGTTGATGTGCATTCATAAAAGCCAAGAGAGGACAATTTTTTTTTTTTTAATAGATGCACCCTTGGCATATGGAAATTCCCAGGTCAATCAGAGCTACAGCTGCTGACCTGCATGGCCTACACCACAGCCACAGCAACATCGGATCTGAGCCACGTCAGTGACCTACACCGCCGCTTGTGGCAATGCTAGGTCCTTAACCCTTAGTGAGGCCAGGGATCAAGCCTGCCTCCTCACAGAGATGATGGCAAGTTCTAAACCCGTTGAGCCACAAGGGGAACTCCCAAGATTTCAAAGGGAAATTGTATTTAATAAACTGGAGAGGGAAAAGACCAGATGTGTACTGAATACGATAAAGTCAATGAACTGGGTGAGGGAGAACCCTCTCGTTTATGCAGCTTGGAAGGGACTCATACCCAGTGAAACTGACCTCCACCCTAATAGATGACCATTTCAGGAGACAGTTTTCCTTCCCTCTCAGTCCTAACCCAAGACACAGTTTGTTTTTAAGGAGGTCGAGCTCAGTCCAGAGGAGTAGGATTAGGAAAACTTCATCCTTGGCTGAAATAAGAGGAGGATGTAATTTGTAAAGTGTTGGAACCTTTCGTTAGGACTAGTCATTTTTTTTGTGAGACATGTACGCATCGCTGCCAAGAAAGTAGCTACACAAATTGAGAAATCGATTCTGACTTTCAGTGACTAAGTGGGGTCCAAGTGAAAAAGAGTGAAGCAGGAAATTATGAAAACAAACACAGTTTTATTTGGGAAAGGCAGACAGCTGCGGGAGGCACCCTGTAAGCGCTCCTGTGGAGAACAAGGAGTCTTAGGAGATCTGGACTAAACAAATTTAAAGGACACGTAGAAAGGAAGAAAGTTAAACAGCCATAACTCAGGAAAGAAACTGACACTTTAACATGGCTTCTTTGTTCCAGAAACTTTATATATACCAGGTCATTTAAACCTCATGATAATTCTTTTATCAATGGGGAAACTCAAGCTTACAGAAGTTAACTCACCAGCTCAGTTATCACAACCGCCAAGTTTTACACTTGCAACTGCTCAAGGTTAGCGATGGGGCCCTACCTGCAAATCAAATGGGTCCCTGGTGGTCCTGCCATGGCTCATCCTTGCAGCCTCTTAGGGATTCGCATGGACTTCACTCATTTGAATTTTTCCCCTGATTAGCTATCTCCTGAGAATCACTTTTTCAGTTTTTCCCAGAGCTAGAGTTGTGGGCCAGAATGAAATAAGCTATTGTAAAATATCTGGCTACTTTACATTTGAGAAACAAATGGAAGACAGATTATTGCATCCAAAAGTAGGGAAATCTTGTTCCAAGCAGAGAAATCTTGTTCTTTAAGAAAAGGAGACTGAGTCAAAAGCCAAGTATTTTCAGAAACGTTGAAGAAAAAGATCTCGTCACTGTTTAAGGGCCCTTGGTATTTCTGGAGATGATTTTCAGTGTTCCTAAAGTGTCTACGGTCAGAGAAATGTGGGAAGACCTCCTGGATTCATCTGTAGAGGAGCTTGTGGTCCCTGGGGAAGGGGGCTGCTGTACCTGAGCAACTCTCGTGGGCCCTCAGCAGTGTAGGGGCGGCCCCTGGGCCTTGGCAGCTGGTGGACAGGCAGATGCGAAGCCTGAGATGCAACAGTCAGGAGGGTCTAGAAAGGTACTATTAAAAAGACCTGAAAACCTAGGTGAATTTTAAATCATGTAAATGGAGCTTCCGCAGCTGGGACTTTCTAAGGACTGGAAGGCCTGGGAAGCTGACTTTTCTTCCTAGGGATAAGCCCTGAGGTAAGAAACTTGCTTATTACCTCAGTATTTCTCATACTTTCTTGGTCATGTTTCGTTTTTGGGGGGGCGGGAGGGAGGGGAGCGGTAAAAACACCTGTTAACGTATTCTGAACCACAGTTAGGGAAATAAAGACCCAAGATATGAACAGGATCAAATTTAAGTATTTTGAGGCCTGGAGTTCCCATTGTGGCTCAGCGGGTTAAGAACCCAACATAGTATCTATAAGGATGTTGATTCCATCCCTGGCCTTGCTCAGTAGGTTAAGGATCCTGCGTTGCCATGAGCTACAGCGTAGGTCACAAATGCGGCTTGGATCCAGTGTTGCTGTGACTGTGGTGTAGGCCTGTAGCTCTGATTCAACTCTTAGCCCAGGAAGCTCAATACACTGCAGGTGTGGCTGTAAAAAAGAAAAAAAAAGAAGGAATTTTGAGGTTGGAGGCACTAAAGAGAGGGTGGTGACCTTGTCAAATGTAATTTAAAATAAAAGAACACTAAGCTGTAAAATAAGGAAGTCCCACAAAGTTCTAACTTTCTACATAATGGAAGCACTTAGGACTTACTGCGTCCCAGGCACTTCAAGTATATAAATGTGTTCAAAAGTTACAGCAATAAACCAAGGCATGGAGAGATTAAGTAAATTATATAAGGTCACCCACAAAGTTTGGGGTAGAGCTGGGGTTCCAATTGAGGCAATTTAGTGCCAGAGTTTATGATCTTACACAATGTATATTCTGCTTCTTAGATTAACAATTTCAGTGCTTTTGAAAAATAAGTTGAATTTTTAGTCAAAGATTTTTTTTTCCTTTTTCTTTCTTTTTCCATCATGGGGAGTCTTGCTTTTTCTTTTTTTCCCATGGTGGGGAGCCCTAGTAATCATCAGCATAGACTGACGTTTGGTTAATTCAGCACCAAATGTGGGAATTTTATACTCTGTTACTCTAAAATAACAGTGGCTCCCTCTGTTTACCCACTCACTTCCCAATAAGTGAGGATAGGATATGGCCTGGTTGCCAGGTTGGTGTTGCATCTTGCTCTAAGCAAGAGCGAGGAATGGTCATGTTCTGGGGAAATGCCGGAGAGGAAGAGAAGCCGCACTGGTGGGAAGGACAAGTCTATGTTTGGGGGTCATTTCCATCTTCTTTGAAAGCCATTAACCAAGAGTGTGCAGTTCAAGGCTTTGGGGGCTCTGAATGGTGCACTCAGATTGAGTCGATAACTTGTTGGGAAGTTGTTGCTGACAGTGTGACAAGGAAGTAGGGCTTAGAGGAAGGAGATGCAGGAAGAGGGCAGCTCCTTAATTTACAGGAATACAGGGCTGATGCCTTCTGGATGTCAGGGCCTGGAGAAGCAGGGGATGTTCTGGGCTTGCAATAGAAGCAGAAGCTCTTAAATAAGCAGACGGGGTGAGAAGGGAGATGTGGGGGCCTGCGGGCTCAGTGCTGTCACCATTACCGTGGAACCTATCACCTTTGAAGTTTGAGCTTAAAAGGTCCTAGAAAAGGACTCTTTCCAGTCTCCACTTCTTGGAGGTTTGTGTCATTAGCAGGCTCAGATCTTGGTTCTAGGACTAGGTGAACGTGAGCTCACAGGAGCCAGAGAGCACCTGTTAAACAAAGATGCTAAAGTGGGTAGGTGAAGGGATCAGGCAGAGAGATGTTAAATCTGCCACATTAACCTTGACTAATTACTCTTAACTTCGAATTTTATTAAGATACAGGACAGGATCCATGTTTGGATCCGGGTTCTCTAAGGCCTGAAAGTTATGTAATTTTGATAACCCTTTTAAGAAAAAAATACAGGAGTGCTCCCACTGTGGCGCAGCAGAAACGAATCTGACTGGTAACCTTGGGGTTGCAGGTTTGAACCCTGGCCTCACTCAGTGGGTTCAGGATCTGGCATTGCTGTGAGCTGTGGTGTAGGTCGCAGACGCTGCTCAAATGTGGAGTTGCCTTGGCTGTCATATAGGCTGGTAACTGTAGCTCAGATTCGACCCCTAGTCTGGGAACCTCCATATGCCATGGGTGCCGTCCTAAAAAAGGAAAGGAAAAAATACAAAATGATAAATACAATGTTAGATGTGGATATGAATATTTATATAGAATTAGAAAAGGAAGTATACATTTTTAGAGGTTTATAAATATAGGAAACATCACAAAATACAGGAAAACAACATTTAAAAAATTGCCTGAAATACCACATTAATACTTTATTTTAATTTATATATTGTGACTGTGTATTTTCTAATTAGCTCTCTTAATTATAATCATTTTGAAACAATTTTTCTATGGAAAGAATATAGAGTTAATTCAGACTAGTAGCAAGATTGATTGAAATTTACTTTCAATTATTGGTAGTTTAGAAAATTTTCTTTCAGCTTTCCATCTTGCTTTTAATAATGTCTTGTAAATTTAGGGGACTTCAGACCAAATTTGCAAAAACCTCTGTCATAATAAGTAAGATTTTATGGCATTTCAAGTTTTGGTGGGACCATGACTAATCTTAAATACTCTGAATTAATGACCCTAATTAAATGGTTTGTTAATAGTGTCTTTAATGATATGAGTTTTGCATTGTCTTCATTCATTTTAGTATTTCATGTCAAATTAGTAAGATATTTAAATCTTTTCCTAATATATGATTAACTCCTCTTCATAATTATAATTTTTAGACAACTCAAGAGCCTATTCATTATGTATTTCTTTTTGATAGATTACTTCTTTTGGTACAGTATGTAAAAACTTTGTTACATTTGCTTCTCAATGGCAAAATAATTGCATTTGGTTTCATGGCTGTTCTTTGTTGCTTTTGTGTCAGATTCCATTAAATTTTTTATCTGAATTTTCTTTTAGTTGTTTAATAAATTTAAAAATGACAAAAGAAGGTGCTCTTTGTGTGTATCCAAATCAGGCATCATAATTTTTACTAGTTTTATTGAAATGTCTTCTCAAATTGTAGTTAAAATGGTGCATTCAAAGTTTATAAAATATGCCATTCCCATTAAAAAAGAAAAAAGGAGAGTGCATTTATATTGGATATATTTCTGACAGGAGAGCACTTTGAATTTTGACTAGGCATCAGTGATAATGGAGAAATTTCCCACAGACTAGCTTTTATTTCAGTCCTTGCATCTCTACTCCCAGTATCCTTCAATGTCAGCTCACAGGGCACTTCCTCGCAGTGATGGAACTTTGGCCCTGCACCTTCTGGTCATACTGACAGTTGAGTTGGCTCAGGGCTCTAGAAGGATACCTGGATGCCATTCCTATACCATTCAGATGAACAGTACCTTAATTTTACACCATAGTGCTATGAACCACATAGGTGTTTTCCCCACTTTCCCTCCTTTTGATCTGGGTGCCTAAAATGCCCACAGCCATTCCCACCCCTTGTGATTAAATATCTTTTGCAAGTACAACAAACATAAAACCATGTGAACATATTAAGGGCTTCCGTGGGACTTGGAAGAGAGCTGCGCTTGGAAGAGGTTCTTAGTTTCAAGGTAAACCTGCCTCTGGCCATGCTTCACGTGGAACCAGTCACTTAGCTTAACCATGAAAGGACAGCCCATGGGACACTGGCTGGTGGATGCCAGAAACTGACGTTTTTTTTCAGATGTGTCTCATGAGAAATTATCAGAGATCTCCTTTCTGAATTGTACGTTTATGAATTTGGCTCAAGGCTCTTTTGGTCGCATGTGACAGACATCTAATTTTGACTAGTCATGGCTCTGGTAGAAAGAATTTATTGGGAAAGGTAACAAAGCACTGAAAGGTATGTAGGTTGGAGCCAGCCTAAGGGTCACCTGGATCTAAGGATTTGAATGGCTTCACATCTGCTCATTCTGTTTTTTTTTTTTTTCTTTTCCCATTTATTGCTCCATGTTAGTTTTATTCTTCACTCCTGAAAATGACCTTTTTTTCTAATAGATGGTTGTAGGCAGCAAGGGGTGGGGCCTTGTGATTGCACGTGATAGTGGGGAGGGAGGAGCTTGCCCTCCATAGAAACAGGGTATCATTTTGGTCAGTCAAAACCATCACTGCTCACTGTGCTAGCTGAGGCTAAGGCTTGGTGTGGAGGTGGGTGTGGAAGTCATGCAACTGATGAAACCCACTGTGTGGAGTGTGCCCTTCCTCTCGTGGAACTGTAACGTGTGCCCACTTTGAAGATAAATTTAGCACAAAATTCACTAATTTTCAGAAAGTGACTTCTTTTTCAACGAGTGATTGCTAAGTGTGTGCCTTTTGGTGCGTCATAGTGCACTAAGAGTTAATTCGCATGACCCTTCCTCAATGCATAGCTAAAATGGGACTAAATTAGTTCTAAAAATTATTCAGGGCTCAAACTCATATAATTTGGAATATAGCAGTTGGGAAACAGAGTTTGGAGGGCCAAGGAATTTTCAGAAACAGCATTATTGTTAATGTTTATAATAAAATGGTTAAAAAGGGAATGTTTAAACTATTATTGATTTAAACTAAATAAGACAACTGATATTGAACATTGAAATGAAAGACTCAGTATTCTTGTTCTTAAGTCAGCCTGGTAGAGAACATTATTATTTGGGTAGTATTTGCCTTTGAATGGAAGATTAACCCTGAAAATAACCTTCTTTCTGTATCAAACGTGACTTAAACTCAAGTTGGACTGCATTATAATTTGTTTACATTAATTATAATTATTTCTTAATTCTTTGAGATTCTTTAGTAATAATCTGGTCATATGTCAACTTAAAGAAGTATAGTTGACTTTGAACAGTACAGGTGTTAATCTGAGTATAATTTGTAGTTTGCTTTCTGTATCCTTGATTCCTTCACATCCGCAGATTCAACCAACCTCAGACAATGTAGTACTGTGATATTTATTATCAAAAAATATCTTTGGTTAAATGGCCCTGGGGAGTTCAAACCTGTATTGTTCAAGGGTCAACTGTACAAACTTTATGGAAACAGGAGTTAAAATCCATTCTTCATTTATTAGATCCATACTCTTCTCTAGAAGAAATATATTAATTACTGGATGATACCTTTGTGAGAAGCATTCTCAGAGGTAGGTCATTGTCTTGTTCTCATAAAAAAAATTGGTATCATAGCTTTGAATGAGGTGACATAATTTAGATGTGTTGGGTATTGTGTGTTGTTAAGATAGAATGTAAAATTTAGAAATTTCATCTTGAAAGAGAATTTTTAACAGCATGCAAAAACAATTTGTATACTTAACACTAAAAAATGTAACTGCTCTTATCGGGGGAATTTTTTTTTGAGTAATTATATTTTATTTAGAGAAGAAGATTTTGGAAATAGCAATATTAGCAGGACATACCTTGGAGAGGTCATAAAAGCAGTTGGATATTGGTAATAGAAAGACGTAATAAAATTAATAATAGGCAGCATTTATTGAACTTTACAGTGTGTCAGGCCTTGTTCTAATAGTTTAACATGTATATAATCCATGTGATCAATTTAATACAATAGATACAATTATTATCCTCATTTTAGAGGAGAGAAAATTGAGGCTTGGGGGCTTAAAATCTTTGCCCATCACCCAAGTTATAAGTGGTAGAGCTGTTTTTGAACTCAATTAGTGTGGCTCCAGACCTCTTAATTATACATTGGAAACATCTAGAATGAAAAGATACTTATTTCTAGATTTAAAAAACGTTACGTTTTGGCTCTATTGTAATATAAACATTATTATATATAATATGGTACATATTGTATAATAATATATAAAATCTCAATCTCAATAAATAGTTTTAAAATACTCAATAGCACCTCTGTTGAGTATTTGAGTTGTTTTCACTTTTCTCATTAAGCACAACCATTTTATATCTTTCTGCATAAATCTTTGTGCCATCCTTGAAAGTTTCCTCAGGGTGCATTTTTTTTTCTTAAGGCCGAATATGGTAGTTCCAGGGCTCAGGGTCAAAGCAGAGCTGCAACTTCCAGCCTACACCACAGCCACAGCAACACTGGATCTGAACCACATTTGCAACCTACGCTGCAGCTTGTGGCAATGCTGGATACTTAACCCACTGAGCGAGGCCAGGGTTCAAACCTGTGTCCACATGAATACTGGTCAGGTTCTTAACCCCCTGAACCATGACGGGAAGTCCAGGATGTATTCTTAAATGCAGGTTTACCAGTTAAAGAGGAGGAATGTTTTTAAACGCTCTTGACAGTTGCTTCAATGCTCTTCAGAAAAGTGCAGTGAGAAAAGCACCCCACAACTTACATGTGGGAAAGGAGGGTGACACTGCTCCAAATGGAGAGGGCCCCTGCCCTGCTTCTAATGTTTTTGTTCGGAAGAATCATTTTCTTTTCTTTTTTCCGTTTAGATAAAGAGTATAGTTTGGAAGAATGATGATGATTAAATTTTTCTTAATTCCAGCCTGACATGCCTTGCTTTTCTAAGCACTGTATGAGGCTTTTATTTCCTTCTTACTCATAATTAAAAATTGTTTTCTGACTTTTTTTACTTTTTGGGGCCATGCCTGTGGCATGTAGAAGTTCCTGGGTCAGAGATTGAACCCAGGCCACAGCAGCGACCAGAGCTGCTGCAGTGACAACACCAGACTCTTAAGCCACTGTGCCACAAGGGAACTCCTATTTTATGATTTTTTTTTCCTTTTTAGGGCTGCACCCTACAGCATATGGAAGTCTCCAGGCTAGGGGTCAAATTGGAGCTACTGAAACACAGGATCCTAGCCACATCCGCGACCTACACCACAGCTCACTGCAATGCTGGATCCTTAACTCTCTGAGCAAGGCTAGGGATTTAACCCTCATCCTCATGGATAATAGTTGGGTTCGTTATGCTGAGCCACAACGGGAACTCCTGTTTTATGATATTTTAAAATGGAAGAGTAAAAATCACTGTTTTTTTTGGCACAGTTGCTTCTTATTTAGTTTTCAGCCATCAGGAAAAGACTCAGCCAAATTTACAGAAGGGTTTTCTCCATCCTTTTATTCATAAAATGTCTGTCTTTATATTTAAATTGGGTTCCTTATAGACAACTTTCTTTGATTCACTCAGAAGATGCCTTTTAATTAGTATACTTAGACCACTGAGATTGAAAGTGATTATTGACATAACTGGATTAATATCTATCATGTTTGAAATGTTCTATTTGTTGTACTTATCCTTTGTTTCTTTTTCTCCTCCTTCCACTTTTTCTGTCATCTGTTTTTCTATTTCAATTTTAATTTTATTCTCCCCATACCAGCGTTTATTCTTTTTTTATTAGTACATAGTTGATTTACAATGTTGTGCCAGTTTGCGCTGTACAGCGAAGTGACCCAGTCATTCATATATATATATATATATATATATATATACACACACACATATGTATATCTACACACATTCCTTTTCTTTTATTATCTTCCGTCCTGGTCTATCCCTCATTGCTTATCCATTCTAAATGTGATAGTTGCATCTACTAACCCCAGACCCCCAGTCCATCCCACTTCCTTCCGCCTCTCCTTTGGGAACTACAAGTCTGTTCTCTATGTCTGTGAGTCTGTTTCTGTTTTCTAGATAGATTCATCTGTGCCGTATTTTAGATTCCGCATATAAATGATAGCATATGGTATTTGTCTTTCTCTTTCTGACTTTCTTAACCTAGCATGAGAATCTCTAGTTGCATCCATGTTGCTACAAGTGGCATTATTTCATTTTTTATGGCTGAATACTATTCCATGGTGTGTATGTACCACATTTTCTTAATCCATTCACCTCTGGTATTAATTGAACATTTTATATGATTCCATTTTCTTTCTTAGCATATCAGTTATACTTCTTTAAAATTTTGTTTTAGTATTTCCCTAGAGCTTACATTATACCTTTACAATCAGTCTAAGTCCACTTTCAAAAAACACTATACCACTTCACCAGTGATGCAGGTGTCTTATAACAGAGTATTTGTAATTCCTCCATTCCATCCCATATGACACTGCTGCCATTCATTTCATACATCCATATAGTATACATTGTTATCCTTATTACTTTGAACAGTTGTCTGTTAGGTCAATTAAGAATAAGAAAAGTTGAAGATCTGGAGTTCCTGTTGTGGCACAGCAGCTTAAGAACCCAACATAGTGTCCACGAGGATGCGGGTTTCTATCCCTGACCTCACTCAGTGGGTTAAGGGTCTGGCATTGCTGCAAGCTGCGATATATGTCACAGGTGTGGCTGGGACCCATGTTGCTGTGGCTGTGGTGTAGGAAGGCAGCTGCAGCTCCGACTCGACCCCTACCCCAGGAACTTTCATATGCCTTAGGTGTGGCCCTAAAAAAAGGAAAAGAAAGAAAACAAGAAAAATTGAAGATCTTCTTTTACCTTCATTTGCTCCTTCTCTGACCTTCATTCTTTACATCGCTCTGAGTTTCTGAGCTATATCATTTTCCTTCTATCTAAAGAATCTCTTTTAACACTGCTTGCAGGACAGCTCTGCTGGTGATGAATTTCTATAATATTTGTTTGAGGAAGTCTTTACATTTCTTTACTTTTGAAGGATAATTTAGCTATAGAATAGATTTAGATATAGAATTCTAGGTTGATAGGCTTTTTCTTTCAACTTAAAATATTTTATTCCACTCTCTGTTTGCTTACATGATTTCTGATGAAAATTATTACTGTAATTATTTTGATGAAATAATTACTGTAATAATTATCCTTGTTACTCCATAGATAAGGTGGGTTTTTTCTCCAGCTTATTTCAAGATTTTCCTCATTGCCTTTGACTTGCTGCAGTTTGAATATGAAGTGTCCAAGGGTAGATATTTTGGTATTTAGCCTGCTTTATAGTGTCTGACTTCCTAAAGCTGTAGTTTGGTGTTTGTTATTTTAATTTCGGAAAAATCTCAGTCAAATATTTTTTCTCTGGTCTCTTTTTCTTGCTTTTCTGGTATTCCATTTGCACATATTAATCTTTGGAAATTATCCCTTAGTTCTTGAATATTCTATTCTGATTTTTTGATTATTTTTTCTCTTTATGTTTTATTCAGAGAGGATTCTACTGACATATCTTCATGCTCACTGTTACTTTCCTTACTTGTGTCCAGTCTACTTCTGAGCATATCAAAGAGTTCTTCATTTGTGTTAACAGTGTTTTTGATTTCTAGCATTCGTTTTTTTATTTTTTTCTCAGGGTTTCCATCTCTTTACTTAAATTACTCATTTGTTCTTGCATGTTGCCTACTTTTCTGTGAGAACCTTTAACCTATTAATCACAGTTATTTTAAATTCCCTAACAATCCCAAAATCTATGTCATTTCTGAGTCTGGTTCTGATGTTTGCTTTGTCCCTTCGGATTGTTTTTTTCTTGCCTTGTAGAATGCTTTGTAATTTTTTGTTGAAAATTAGACATGATGTATGCGATAATAAGAGCTAAGATCAATAAACATGAAAATGTTTGCTGTTGATCCGACTATGAGTGAAATGTTCCAATGACTGCCTGTAGCTATAGGTGTCAGAGGCTTCAAATTCCTCTGATGTTCTTGTTTTTGTTTCTTCTGTTATTCTTTATTTTCCTAAGAATTCCTTCTTAAATAGAGTCTGTTATTCCAAGTTCTTTCAGCTGTAATCCACTGTCATTATATTGGAGCCTCATTCTTATGGTTCTAATTAGCAGGAGAGAAGTTGTCTGTAATCCTAGGAGTCCATTTCAGTCTTTTAGTGGGTAGAATGGTGTCCCTCTTCAGGACCTTCTCAACTGTTTCCTACCATTTACTCTCTTAGGTGGAGAATGCTTTGAGCATATTTCACAGTGGGTACTTTTCCTGTCTCCTGGTGGGGGAGACAGGAAGGGATCTTTCCTGTCTCAACTATTATTCTCTATATCATTCACTGTCTTCAGATTTTGGGATGACAGCTTGCCCTGTGACTTCCGTTTTCCGATATGTCCAAGAAAAGTCATTGCTTTTTAGTTTGTTCAGCTTTTTCTTACTTGCAAGGATGAGGATGATAACTTCCAAGCTCTTTATTTGTTGGAGCTGAAGACAGAAGTCTGTGTTTTCAGTAGATTGTATTTTTCCTGAACCTTCTGAATGCTATATTGAGATAAATGATTTTCACTGATTTTCATATTCATATGAAAAATAGTATACACTCTTTTCCCATATTAATGTTTAGACCTTACTAGAATAAGTTCGATGAGGACTGAGATTTGTTCGTATTCATTACAAAAACAGATGAATGACAAGTAATCAATAAATATTCATGGAAATAATATTTTAGCCATATATAAGTACCACTTTTATTATTTACATCCTATTTTATTGAGATTGATTCATTTAAAGAATCTTAAATATCTACGGCACCTTTTTTTAGGGAATAACATCTGAAATCATAGGCTTGATATGCTAATTGCGGTTTTTTTTGACACATGCTTTCTTAAATATTAGAATAAAAGGTTCCTGAAATTATCCTGACTCTGATTAGTGGCATATGTAACCATTTTGGGAAACACTGTTTTAAGCTAGTGTGTAATGTGTAACTATAATACTCATTTTTTTATGATTTCTTTCAAAAATTACCTGGTTAAGCAGAATCACATTACCCTAAATAGAATAGGAGGAAACTCAGAGTCTCCTGGATAGCTTAGAAGTGAGAATGAAATAGACCCCAGTGCTGTGTTCTAGGAAGGCACACCTTTCTCTCAACATCGCATCATACACCTTTTCACAAGAATATTTCATTGTACCACTCTAAATCTGAGAGTCAGCTGAGGAAGTTTTTCTGGCAGGAGCATTACCAAGAAGTTGTACACTTTCTGGCAACATTGGGGTCTCTAGAAATTTGCCACATCAAATCCAGAAGTTGCCCAAGGACCTTTCAGTACAGGAGTTTTGCAGAGGCAGCATTTTCTAAGTCATCGTTCTATTGAGAGATGTGCTATTCCAGGGTTCGCCAAATGCTGATTCTCAGACTGGCTGCAACAGCATTATATGGGGAGTTCTGGAGAAATGATTCCCAAGCAAAGTCTCACTCACAGGTGATCCCCATACAGAACCATGACTGTATATGCTCTGGTCTATGTAGTGATCATTGGTATGGAGTAGAGACATGATCTAATAATTCCACATACACTGTGACACACTTTCCTTTTCATTCTAAATAAAGTACCAGGGCTTTACTTACAAAGAAAAAGAGGGGAGTGGAGTTCCTGCTGCGGCTCAGCGGAAATGAACCTGACTGGTATCCATGAGGATGCGGTTTCCATCCCTGGTCCCACTCAGTGGGTTAAGGATCTCACGTTGTTGTGAGCTGTGGTATAGGTTGCAGAGGAGTCTCAGATCTGGCATTGCTGTAGCTGTGGTGTAGGCCAGCAGGTGCAGCTGATTCAACTCCTAGCCTGGGAACTCCATATGCTGTGCATGTGGCCCTTAAAAAAGAAAAGAAAAGAGGGAAAAGAAAAAGAGGAATTACCTTGTGGTTCAACGAGTTAAGGATCCTGAGTTTTCATTGCTATAGCTAGGGCCACTGCTGTGGTGTGGGTTCGATCCCTGGTCCAGGAACTTCTGTATGCCTTGGGCATGGCCGAAAAATAAATAAAGAAAAAGAAAAAGAAACGGACTGTAGGTATTGAATATATAATTCTTCTGGAGGTCAATAGAACTGTATTTATTTTTGTAGGGTTTTTTTTTTTTTTTGGTTGTGCCCTTGGTGTATGGAAGTTCCTTGGCCAGGGATTAAACCCAAGCTACAGTAGTAACCCAAGCCACTGTAGTGACAACACCCACTGAGCCACAACAGATTTCCTCAAAAGAAAGAACTTTAAAAACCATCTCAAAAGGAGTTAGGAAAGTTGGTTGAGTTGATTGTACCCTAATATATGTTATCTCCAGATTGGTTATGGACTGAATGTGTTTCCCCCAAATTCATATGTCGAAACCTTATCTCCCAGTGTGATAGCATTAGGAGGTGGGACCTTTGAAGGCAACTAATTTTGTTTTTGTTTTGTGTGTGTGTGTGATGGCTGATTTGCATTATTTTTTATATTTCAAATTTTATGGTAGTTGATTCATAATGCTCTGTCAGTTTCTGCTGCACAGCAAAGTGACCCAGCCATACATCCAATACATTCTTTCTTTCACATTTTTCTCCATCATGTTCCATCCCAAGTGGTCAGTAGGCTACACAGCAGAATCTCATTGCTTATCCACTCCAAATGCCATAGTTTGCATCTACTAACCCCAAACTCTCAGTCCATCCCACTCCCTCCCCCTCCCTCTTGACAACCACAAGTCATTCCATGTCCATGAGTTTGTTTCTGTTCTGTAGATAGGTTCCTTTGTGTCATTTTATTAGATTCCAGATATAAGTGATATCAGGTAATTAAGTTTAAATGAGGTCATGAGGGTGGAGCCCCTGGATGGAATTAGTGTCCTTATAAGAGCACGAAGAGACAACTTTCTCTCTCTGAGCTATGAGATGATAATTAAGAAGCCACTGTCTGCAAAGTAGGATGAATTGTGCTCACCACACGTTGGATCTGTGGGCTCCTTGATCTTGGACTTCCCAGCTTCCAAAACTGAGAAGTAATCGTCTGTTGTTTCAGCCACCCAGGCTGTGGTATTTTTTTATAGCAGCCTTGGACCGACTAAGACATTGGGAAGAACTTAATAAACACCAAGTATGAAGTAGATACACCTTGTTCAGCTTTTAAAGAGGTACAGAGAGAATAGTGAGATACCTAGATAGTTTCCCCATATCACAGCAAAGTAAAGCTACTGTGGATTCTGGCTCTGACCATATAAATAGGCTATCTCTACCGTCCCTGACCCCCTTCTTTGCACATATGGATTCAATCATCACAGGCACGCATAGCTGCAAGCATTTGGTTTCAGAAAGAGGTTCAGAGAAGCTAAATGGTAAAAGGAATATGTTGGATCAAATTTAAAAAGCCACAATAATGAAACTTAAGGAGGAAATGGAACCGGACCTCCAGCTATCACATTTCATCTTGGTGCGTTAAACATCTTACCAAAGCCAAGCAAAGCGCAGGAAATACTAAGAGCTTGACTTCTAAAGCCAAACGGTTTGCATTTTTCTTTGAGCACATGTCCCAGTTCAAATGATGAACTTTAATATTCTTGTGTAATGTTCTTTTATTATCAATCTAAAAATCTATGCTTAATTTTGCATGAGTGAAATTTGGAGGGGGAGCAGAGATACTTATTGTTTTATACCTTGGAGTTTTTATTTTTAATCAAGGTTATATACGAACATTTTGAAATGAATTTAATAACTATCCACTTTCCTTTTCCATGAGGCAATAACGTTCAACTCTTTTTCCTTATATGTAATAAATATAGAAGGAAAGATAGAACTAGAAAATGTCTACTTTACTTTTTTCTAAAACTGTGCTTATCAAAGTATGCTCTCTGATTACTGTCATCAGAATTAGCTGGGATGGTTTTTAAAATGCGGAGTCCCATTCCAGGCCTAATACGTCAAACTTGCTGGAGTGTGGACCTAGCCATCTGTATTTTAAAGTGCCTCAGAGTGATCCTTATGCAAATTAAAGTTTGAAAGTCACTTTCTTAAAGCGTCTTAATTTTGACCAGGGATGTAACATTTTCTGATTTTATTTTTGTCATCGTGTTCATTGTCGTGTGGTTAGAGGCCTTTCTAATAACAAAGATTGTGGCTTTTTTACATGACATTAACACACACAAGACAAATCAGTAAGTTCACCCACCCCCCAGAGTGATGGGAAATGACTCTAGAGCTGAAATCTGGGTCCTGTGTGTGTTTATTGCTATTGGAGCATTGCTCTGACACTCTTCTAGGGGACAGTCTTAAAAACTGTGAGTTATTTTAAAATTAAAACTATCAATACGCACTGTGTAGTGTACTAAATTATATCACATATGTATCTTTTTACCTTATTCTGAAATTCATAGTTCCTTAAAAAAGTACATAGTTATTTCTTGCTAGTTATAAAACTTCTGAATTGTGTTTAAAGATTATATTATCTTTGGACTATTAGACTATTTTCCAGTATGGAAGTACAATCAAAGTACTATACTGTAAATTTACTTTATTTATTTTCTCTGTTTAGTTCTGTTACCAGTTGGGTATGTAGGTAGGTTATTTGTTTTCAAATGGAGCCAAAATTTTCTCTTTTTGCTTTAATGGAATTTTTGAGGTATGTAGGGCACATACATGTTAAAATCTATATAAAGGATATAAAGCGTATGCTCAAAACAGTTTCATCTGCATCTCTGTTTCCTCCACCCAGTTTCCAACTTCTCTGTTATTTATTTATTTATTTGCCGTGCCTGTGAAAAGTTCTCAGGCCAGGGATTGAACCCAAGCCATAGCATCCACCCAAGCTGGCTGCCAACAGGAGAACTTTGTCCACCTCCTCTTGATGCTGGAAAGATGTTATCGGACTCCGGGTTCTTCTTTGTGCAGCTGAAGAATGAACTTTGCCAACACTCAGGCAGCAAGCAAGCAAGCAAAGTTTTTATTACAGGAAAGCAAACAGCTCCCAGGGCAGCTGGGACGGGGGAGAAGAGCCCCCCTTCTCTATTGTCTTATAGGGGTTTTTATCACTTAAAGATGGGGGGTACCAACTTGGGGTCCAGAAAGCTGTGGTTTTCTCCCGTTGACCTTGTCCAGTTACTTGTATCAGTCCTTGTCCAATAGGGGCCTTAGGGGTGGAAATGCCCCGTAAGTCTCATAGTTTCTTTGCTTTTCTCGTCCCGTAAACTGAGTCACAGGGGGTTAGGGATTCAAGTCCATCTGGGCGTAGGTACACTCCCTGTAGTAAACAAGGCCTGTGGGGATGCTACTCCCTGGAGCCGTTCAGCCGCAAATGTTAATCAGTAGCTCTATCAAAGATGCATTGAAGCCCATGCTCCTATACTGACTCCCTGAGTTAGTATTCTGCCTCACTCTCTTCTTATAGTAACCATTTTTATTAATTTCTGACTTATCCTTTCATTTAAAAATGCAAGCATGTGTATGTGTGTATATATATATAAATATATATACACACAAACAAGTATATATATATATACACACACATACTTGTTTCTCATACTTTTTTTTCACAAAAAAATATAAACTATATATGGCTTTGCCTTTTTCCCCTCACTTTTCCCCCTCCATATATCCTAGAGATCAGGGGGACTCCTTGTCAACTGCAACTTTCTCCCAACTCCTCAAAGATTTGCAGATGATCCCATTAGGCTAATGGTTCAGTTTGTTCTCAGGTCTTCTCTTGTTCCAGATCTCTCGGCTAGACCTTTTACCTCCAAAGAGCTGTTGTCCAGGGTCAGCGTTTACTACCTATGCCAGTGAAAAGCACTTGAGACACAACACAGCGTTTCGTGTTTGTGTGCTAGTTGTCAGGTGGCCAAGAAAGAGGTTTTGCCTCGCTTTGTCCTCTGAAAGTAAAAAATCCAGAAACCACTGTACTACCTGTTGTTTCAATTTATTCTAGATCCCACAGTCTATTTTTATATCATTTTTATTAAAATGCTATTGAAAACCATTACACAGCAGTGTCATTATCAGACACTTCTGTAAGGGATCTTATTTTTTTCTAAATAAATTATATTTGGTAATCTAGATTTTTTCCCCCTCATCACTAGACTGTTGTATCAGATTTGCGTATTCATATTAGAGCAGAAAAACATGAACAGATAAATAAGTCTGATAGAATAAATGATACGGATATGATTGGGATTTGAATAGAAATACCGAGAATCGCTTTTCTCCTTACTTGCAACATGCATTGACAATAAGGCACATTGTAAAGAAAGAAATCGCTGTTTCCAAAGGAAGATTTTCCAATTGAACTCTCTGAGATTCCCAGCGGTATGCTCACTTCCTGTTTTCCTGTTTCAGGCACACAAACTTGGAACGTAAAAACCCCTGGAGGTCAAATGTTACTTAAATGGTTTCTTAGCAGTGAATAATAGCTCCTTAGCAATAAATAGCTCTGATTCTGACACAGTACTCTTAGAAAGAAAATTGCATAATTACTTTGCAATAAATGATTGGATTGTATAGTAACGTTTGGACAAGGCAGTATTACTGCACGTTCCTTTTTTTTTCCTCCTTTCTTTCTTTTTAGGCCATCCCTCAGCATATGGAGTTTCCAGGCCAGGGATCAGATCCAAGCCGCAGTCACGGCACAAGCCACAGCTGCAGTAGTGCTGGATCCTTAACATACTGTACTGGGCCAGGGATCGAACATGCATCCCAGCTCTCCCAAGAGGCCACCAGTCTCATTGCACCACAGTGGGAACTCCCACATTCCTTTTAATAGAGAACTAATAAGCGCTAAAACTTTTTGGTTGTAAAAAAATTGAGCTTAATTATAATATCAAGATACATACCCTGGTATACTGTATCTCATGGTATATCATACATAATGGTTTTCTCTTCTGAACTCTATTAAAAATGTGTAAACTTCTAAACTAGAAACATGATGAACTTTGTTCCATTAGCCAGCGTTCATTTTTGATTGGTGGGAAACACTGAGTTTAGTTTTGAGCTAGGGACAAGATACATTAGCCCTTTTTAAAGTTTAGCGTATTGATTTTGAAATTCTTATGAGGGAAAACTTACCTTAAATAGATTTTATTAGAAGATGAAACCTTAAACCACTAGTGTCATCTTCCACAGTACTGATGAAAGTGGAATAAGTGTTAAATTCTTGAAGTTCGCACAAATTGTGAACGCCGTCTCATGTGGATAGTAAGTTTTCTCTGTGAAATACTAAAAACTAATCAGAAAAGGCTCTGCTGTGACACCAGTGACTTTTCTGCCCTCTCCTGCGTGCTGGTGAGGTGTTAATGAGAAGGTATTAAGTGTGACCTGTGGTGTGCTCTCTAACTGCCAAAGCGAAGTAAAGTAACAGTGAGAATGACAAGCTCGTTATGGTATCTTTTCTCCTGGGGCTTCTTTCAGGCCAGAACCTTAGTGGCCTTCAACTGAAAGTTGGGACTTGCTGGCGAAAGCCGGACCCAGTAGGTTTTTAAATGCTCTGCCCATTTAATCTGGGATACATTTGATGTTGAGGAAAAAGCGATGTGAGGGGCCAAGAACTTGCGGAGAAGGGAGAAGCTGGTGCATCACCACGTGTGACACTCCTCAGGCGGGCTCTAAACCTTACAAGGTATCTCCACCCATAAAGGAGGGCTCTGTCTGCACCGGGCATGGGTTTGTACGTGTACTTCCAAGCTGTCGTGGGAAGAGCAGAGGCAACACTGTTGTCCGGTTTGTTTCCTCCAGTTTGTATTGACCTTGGTCTCACTCCCGTCCTTGGCTGTCCCCAACCAGCGCTGCAGCACTGCAGAGACTCTACCAGATGATCCTCGTGACATCTCCCAGCCCTCCCCCACCCCCGGGATGTCTTTTTTTTTTTTAATTTTTTTTTAAAGTATCTTTGAGTTACAGTGCTGTGCCAGTTTGCGCTGTACAGCGAAGTGACCCAGGCATACATACACATATATTCCCTTTGGTGTGTTATCTTCCATCATGGTCTATCCCAAGAGACTGGGTAGTGGGACCAGTCCCTGTCTGTACAGTAGGACCGCATTGCCCGTCCATTCTAAATGTCATAGTTTGCGTCTACCAATCCCAAACTCCCAGTCCATCCCACTCAGTGATGTCTATTTTTTTTTTAATTTTATTGAAGTATAGTTGATTTACAAGGCGGTGACAATTTCTTTTGTACAGTAAAGTGACCCAGTCACACACATACACATATCCATTCTTTCTCAGAATCTTTTCCCACAGGAATATGGGTAGAGTTGTTTGTGCTATACAGCAGGTCCCGTTGACCTTACATCTTTAACTCCTTCCTCTGCCTCCCAGTGCAGTGGGCCCAGGTAGTCTCAGGTATCTTACTCCAAGATAACATATATTTAAAAAAAAAATTTTTTTTAAGGGCTGCATCCATGGCATATGGAAGTTCCCAGGCTAGGGGTTAAATTGGAGCTGCAGCTGCCAGCCTCCGCCACAGCCACAGCTGCGTGGGACATGAGACCTACACCGCAGCTCATGGCACCACCTGGTCCTTAACGCACTGAGCGAGGCCAGGGATCGAACCTATGTCCTCACGGAGACTATTTGGATTCGTTTCCGCTGTACCACAATGGGAACTCCTAACATATATATTTAAAATTTTTTTTAATTTACTTATTTGGTATTCACATAGTATGTAATTCAAAATATCAAAAGGAGCGAATCCCTGAGGGGCCCAGCAAGGAACAGATGGCATTCAGAATTGGTTATCCCGGGAGAGTTTACTTACAGTGACACCTTTTATAAAAACAGAGGGAGAGGGAACTGCAAGGGCTGATGCAGTAACCTGGCTGTTAGTACTGGACCAGTTGGGGGTGAGGGGAGAGAGACTGGGTGTCAAAACTGAGGGTGTGAGTTGGTCAGACCTTGAGAAAAGCTGTCTGGGGAGAGACAGCGAACTCTGGGAACCCTGCATCTCTTCTTCCTCCCACTGAGCCTCTGTCCTGCTTCCCATCGTCCAGCCCACCCAGAAGCCAGAGGGCGGGAAGCGCTTAATGCTAACCATGCAGCTTAGCCTCTTGGGGCACAAGCAGGGTGGCAAGTGAAGGATATGAAGCACAAAACCTACAGTGTGAACGGCTCTCTTCTGCTCTGGAACCCAGTTCCCTGGTGCCAAAGCAACCATTTACCAGAACCTTCCAGAGAGCTTAAATCTTGATACTGTGTGGGGACACTGAGGGGTGGGATTATTTTTTACAGATTTTAAAATTTTGCCAAAGGCAAACCTTGTTGCTGGGAAGGATCCCCCGGATGTTTGCCAAAGGTTTGCAGAGGGTCACTTAGACAATATGACACACATCCTGCTCCCATGTTCTGGGTGCTTTGAATGGTCCATGTTGGCCAGGTTAAGGTTTTGTATTATTGCCTTGTGTTTCCTATTAGTGGTCTGGCTTACGAATAAAACATGTAAAACTGTATTGGCTCTTTTCAGACAAGTGATTTTAGCTTTTATTTTTTTCTTACACAGATTTTTTTTTAATGGATCTAAAGCACAATTTCTTAACCTACGGTTCACAGATAGACACTGACTTTCAGGAACTCCTGAAACCGCACTGAACATGTGAATTTCAGGTGTGCAGGGCCACGGTTTCGTCATATTCTCATTGAGGTCTTTGTGTCATAAAAGACTAAGAACATGGGTCTAAAGGAAGTTTGATTCATTTGGTATTTCTTCTTCATCTCATTACATATTTTTAATGTGACCCCTCCCCCCCGCGTTTTGGGGGTTTCAGTAGCCTGGACAACGTGAACGATACGAGACATTTCTTGGCATGGAAATTCAAACGATCGCAATAACTTGCCGACTAAAATTCTCTAGTGTGATTGATTAATATGTACTAAATGATCTTTGAAATATAAAACAGTGTGATCTTGGGTCAAGAAATCCCACTTTGGGAGTTCCCTTCGTGGCTCAGTGGTTAACGAATCCGACTAAGAACCATGAGGTTGCAGGTTCGATCCCTGGCCTTGCTCAGTGGGTTAAGGATCCGGCGTTGCCGTGAGCTGTGGTGTAGGTTGCAGATGCGGCTCGGATCCTGCGTTGCTGTGGCTGTGGCGAAGGCCGGCAGCTACAGCTCCTGTTAGACCCCTAGCCTGGGAACCTCCATATGCCACGGGTGCGGCTCTAGATAAAAGGCAAAAAGAAAAAGAAAAAAAACAGACAATGGGAAGTTCACAGAATAGATTAAAATGAAAAATACATAAATTTCAAATTAAGCTGACTACTACTTTCACCTAGCAGATTATCAGAAATTTAAAAAAAAAAAAAAGAAATCCCACTCTGGTCAGATTTTAAGATTACTTATCTTCAATGAGAATATTTCATTTGGATTTAATCAAGGAAAAATATTTTGCTTAAGTGATAGGAAAGAGGATTTAGGTAAATGAAAAAGTTGCATACTATTGTTTTTCCTATGTGAAATTGTCCAGAAATTTTATAGTATGTTCTGTTGTGTGAAAATTGTCATTTATTTTCTTCATATCTATAAGTAGACTTGGTAAATTAAACTAAGGGCCTTCCTGTTTGAGATTTTTATCATAAAATTATTGCTTTAGGTGAATGATTTCAGTGGTTTGCCATATTTTGGTCTTCCATTTTATGTACTCTGTTCTCTGGCCAAATTTTTTTTTCTGAGAAAAGAAATTCTAATTTAATATTGAAAATCACTAAGTTCGAGATATGAATTTCTAGCAGCATTTGAAGGAATTTTTCTCTTTCGTAAAGAACACACTAACTACTGAAACTATTAGGTGAGCAACACAGTTCCTGTTGCACCGGGTAACACATTATTAGATTAGATTAGATTAGATTAGATTAGATTAGATAAATCAACCCTTTACCTCTCCTTATCTCACTTTTATTTTGCTTAGGACTCCCAGTACCAATGTCTGACACCTAAACAAAACAGGGAATTTGGTTTCTCTTCTTTTCTTTTTTTTTTTGGTCTTTTTTGTCATTTTAGGGCAAATGGAAGTTCCCAGACTAGCGGTCTAATCAGAGCTACAGCTGCTGGCCTACGCCACAGCCACAGCAACGCAGGATCTGAGCCGCAACTGCAACCTACACCACAGCTCACGGCAACGCCGGATCCTTAACCCACTGAGCAAGGCCAGGGATCGAACCTGCAACCTCATGGTTCTTAGTCGGATTCGTTAACTTACTGAGCAAGGCCAGGGCTTGAACCCGCTTCCTCATGGATCCTAGTTGGGTTCCTTAACCACTGAGCCACAATGGGAACTCCAATACAGTCTTAATGCTGAGAAAGACACTTGTGGTTATAGAAAGATCCAGGCTTAGAGCATTCCAGCCAGCAAACAGTATAGGAAGGAAACTTCTTGCCCCACATAGACTATATAAAATCCAAGGGTAAGTAAAACCTTGATCAGCCTAGACTGGATCCCATATCCTTTTGTTGGATCAAGTGATAATACCAGCAGCTTATCCCATGATTCATAATGCGTTCATTGAGTGGTGAAGCCATTTCCTAAAGGAAAGGAAGGGAAACTATTATCAGAGCTAGAGAATAAGCTTGCTGGACTGGCCTAACCAGCAGACGTCCAGCACAATGAATTAGTATATACGTGTGTCAGAAAATCCCACTGCTGAATTAATAGCTAGAATGCCATCCTCTGGGTTCCATAAGCTAAGAATTAAATTGCATGTTCTATTTTAACTATAAAAGCACAAAGTCCAAGTAAATAGGGATCTGTTTGAGCTCCACATGTTCTTGATCAAGCTGCAGAAGAATGTTAAGTAGATAATACTTAAATATAACCTCCACATAATCTTTATTGTCACAGAATGCTTTAAATCTGCTGATTAGCTGGTAAAATTAAATATGAATGCAAATGAAAAATTAGCACATTATGTCTTATGCTTCTGACACTCTTGGAAATAATTCTTAATGGGTATTTTGAATACCATAGGCTTTCACTGCACATTTTTCCATATAATCTTCCTTTTTACTTTTGGAAATTGGTAAGAACCTTCATTAAAGAATGAAAAGAATCAAGAGTTATAATTGACACAAATTTATTGCCCCTCCCAAAGTTCAGAAATCCTTTAGGGTGAAGGTCTCCATTCCCTTAATTCTTTTGATGGAAAAGTTTAATGATACCTTTCAATTCTATGTAGCATTCAAATGAAGACTAGGAACAGACATTGAAAGGAGTAAAGATATAAAGTTTTTTTCACTGTCCCAGTTTCAATATATCAATTCATTTCTTTATATTTATTATAACTTATTATTCTTGTGATACATTATTGATACAGTGACAGTACAACCAGCCATAGAGACAATCACCACAGACTAAAGCTGTAAGAGAGTTTTCTTACCACTGCTTTACAGTTCATTGGAGCAGACAAAACTGTTTCTTTTCCCTCTTCTTTGTTGTAAAAAAATCTTTGAACTCATCCTTAATCTCTTTTGATTTTAATAACTATTTGTGTCATCCCTCCTTCCCACTTAAGTGATTAGTGAATTAGGATCAAATGAAAATTTCCACTGATTTAGCTTTGGTCCCTGTTTTACGAAGGATTATTTTATAAAAGATGTCTACAATCTGTGATAACAATAACAGAAATAAAAAGAAATGGGAAAAAAAGCCTCATAAAATCTCACCATCCAAAGAAAACAACTGGTTTTTCCCCCTTCATTTTTTCTAGTCTTTTCCCAGGGTGTGTGTTGGGACGGTGGCGGCGGGGGGGGCAGGTAGGTGTGGGTATATATATGTATTTATGTCATTGTGGTCATACTTTGTTTAAATTTTTATTCTGCCCATTTCATTTCACATTTTTTCATAGATGTTTCCATATAGTTCACATCTAGTTTGGCTACATAATGATTTGATTTGTTGATGTTCCATAATATGCAAAGGAACGTTTTATTGGGCATTTGTATTATTTCTGGTCTTGAACTTATAAATGATACTATTGTGAACATATTTTGTGTCGTAGAGCCTCTGGGGAGGAATATTTCTTCAAGAATATTCTAGGTGGTTACTGGATCAAAAAAATGGAAGCACTTTTTATCTAATTTTACAGTGAATTTGAGATATTTTAAAAATTGGAAATATGCAGGTACCACGTCATGGTTTTGTAATTGAAGTTCATGTGAGTGTAGTTTTTATTATGGCTCCATCCTGAATCTTCTACTAATTACGTTCTTCTATTCTGTTAATTATGTGGGGGAAAACGAAAACCTTAATCGTAGATTCACATGCAAAAGAAAGAAAAGAGAGAGAAAAGTGAAGAGACCTGTATGGATTTTTCTTTTCACCCTGCTAAGTTCCATTAGATCTGTCCTGATTCCTTTTACCCTCTTTTTTGCTTATTGATAAGAGCTTGTTTCATGACTGTATCTATGTGTCAACCTTTATTGGTCAATGAAGAATGACGATGTAATATTTCCCCATCGTCTTTCCCTTCAGAAGAAGCTTTGGGATGATCACACTGTCTCTCACTCTTTCCAAGCACGTACACATTCTCCCATGAATTTTTCATAAAAGTAGATATTTTAATTTTCTTGTGATAGGCATCATCGTCTATTCCATCTCTTTAAGACTTTCAGTGGGAAGCCTTGTGCCAGTATTCCGACAAGTCTTAAATGCCTATTGGACATCTTGGAAAACTAAATATCATGGATTAGTTCTGAATATTGTGCCTCATTAGCATTTTTTTTTCACCCTCTGGACTTTGGACATTGTGACCCATCTCAGCCAGCATGGAAATATTCGGAAGCTCTGAGCCACTTGATAGGAGGCTTGGGAAATCAGACATCATCTTGTATTTCATTCTGTGTCTAAGGGACCTATCTCAGTCCCTTGCAATATGACTTTTAGCATTCTCTTTTAAGAATTTTCCGTCTCATTCTGTGAGACAGAATATAGACTATAAAGGGACAAGTCCCATGAACAACTGGCTTATGTTGACTTAGGATTAAAAAAATTATAAAAAATTAGTTCATCCTGTCAACATTTGTAATATACAGTATAAAGTCCAGAAGGTGTTGGCTTATGGTTGTTAGACATATCCATGGCCTTATAAACTCTAACATCCTTGGATGAAAATTTAGACTAGAGCTTCCGTTTATAAGCAAACTCCAAAAAAGTCACATAAACAGAAAAGAAAGATGCACCTTTGTTATTCTCTCCAGTAATTGCATACACACATTTCCTAATCCAACTGGACGTTTCCAGATGTTTTCCCAAGATTATGGATCTGCAAGGGATGGTAGCCACAATGAACTTTGTGAGAAATAATTCTGAATTAGAAAACAGTTTTCCATGGAGTTTCTGTCGTGGCTCAGTGGTTAACGAATCCAACTAGAAACCATGAAGTTGCGGATTTGATCCCTGGCCTTGCTCAGTGGGTTAAGGATCTGGCGTTGCCGTGAGCTGTGGTGTAGTTTGCAGATGCGGCTCGGATCCCGTGTTGCTGTGGCTGTGGCGAAGGCCGGCAGCTACAGCTCCTGTTAGACCCCTAGCCTGGGAATCTCCATATGCCGCGGGTATGGCCCTAGAAAAGACAAAAAGACCAAAAAAAAAAAAAAAAAAAGGAAAACAGTTTTCCATTGGATAGCTGTGATCAGAACCAGATTTCGTTCCCACATCATTCCAAATATCAAAGAATTCAAGGACTGGTATACATAATAGGATTATACTTGGAAAGTTTTTCATTCCTTATTTGTATGCATATGTTCATGTTTCAAATGGTTGTGGTGATTATTACCTGGCATATATTACCTGTCTAAAAAAAAGAAAAAAATAATGAAGCACTTTTTCATTTTCTCACTGTCTGATTTGTGCCAGTGTTTTTCTTCTCAGTCTGCTCTCTCCCAGGTTACCAGTAACATACTTGTCTTCAGATTTAATGCCCTTTTTTGTCCTTGGGTTTTCTGTGAGTACTTGAAAAGGCTGATTCTCTCATCCTCAGAACTTTTCTCTTACAACAAATTCATCCTTCCTCTTCTCCTACTTCTTTAATATCAATTCTGTCTCTAAATGTGGGCATATCCAAGCCTGAGTCAATGTCCTTTTTATTCTCCCACTTACTCCCATAGCCAAGTTCTATTTCTGTAGAGACCTCCTAAACCTGACCTCTTTCACAGTTTTCTCCCCAGACCTCCAGGTCTTTTTGCTACCTTTCAGTGGACCAGTTTTTTTTTTTTTTTGTAATTGCTTGTGGATCAACATATCTCTTGCTAAACTCATGTTTTCCAAGATTTTCACATTTCTGTGAGTGGTTCTATTGCTTCCCCAAATATCCAGGCTTTAAATATCTGTTGTAGATGATGTAATAAAGAAATAGTTAGAATTCTGGGGTTAGTTTTCTGTTGCTTAAATGTAGAGGCTTAAAACAACACAGTTTATTATCTCATTGTTTCCATAGGTCAGGAGACTACTTTGAGATTAGCTGGGTCTTCTCCTCAGGGTGGAATAAAGGTACTGGCTGGGGAGGTAACTGCATCTGATGTTCAGGATCCTCTTCCAGGCTCTTTCAGGTTGTTGCCAGAATTCAGTATCAACTTGGAGTTTTATGACTGAGATCGCTTCTTGCCAGACCTGGAGACCTCTCTCAGTAACTAGACATCACCCTCAGGTGCTCGTTACATAGTCCCTCCCATTGGCAGTTCTTAACACGGCTATTGCTTTTTCCAGGCCTGCAGGACAACTTCTGCTGCTGCTTCTTGCCCTGATTGAGGGCTCTCCTGATTAAGTCAGGCCCACCACATGTTATCTCCCTTTTCATTAACTCAAAGTCAGTTGATAAGGGACTTTAATTACATCTTCAAAATCTCCTTTTCCATATAAGGTAGCATGATTCTGGGAGTGACAGCACATCCTATTCACACTCCTACTGATGCTCAGGGGAAGGGATTAGGCAGGGAGTATATACCACAGGGTGGAAATCCTGGGGACCATCTGAGAATTCTGCTTTCTTACAGGATTGGTGGAAGCAGGCATGGTGATAGTGTCATCAGTAGTTATTTCAATGATGACCTTAAGAGAGTTACACTCACGTATCGTACCAATAGGATACCAGTTTAAGATTTCATTTATGTGTGTGTGTTAAGAAAAATTATACTAGTTAAATACCCATCTCTAAAAAAATACATCTCGGAGTTCCCTTTGTGGCTCAGTGGTTAACGAATCCGACTAAGAACAATGAGGTTGCGGATTCGATCCCTGGCCTTGCTCAGTGGGTTAAGGGTCCGGCGTTGCCGTGAGCTGCGGTGTAGGTTGCAGACGCAGCTCGGATCCCGCGTTGCTGTGGCTGTGGCGAAGGCCGGCAGCTACAGCTCCTGTTAGACCCCTAGCCTGGGAACCTCCACATGCTGCAGGTGCGGCTCTAGATAAAGGCAAGAAGACAAAAAAAAAAAATGCATCTCTATATATATTTTAAAAATACCTGAAAAGTATTTAATATGCACACATCTACCCTGCACTTACTAATTGTATCTTAAATCTGTCTTTGATGTTTCTTGGTATCATTTCCCACAACTCAACCATATTTGAACGTGAAATTTAATATTTTTCTTGGAATTATTTTTTTTTTTTGAGATTTACCAGTGAATACTTTTTGCCCCTATTCTTTTGTTATAAAAGTCTGGACAATTAAATGATTCTTTTTTTCCCTAGCTAGCCAAGAAATGTGTAATATTCTGTCTGTCTCAGGTGACTGTCTTCATCCATCCTTACGGATAAGGGTAACTGCCTTTGGGGCATAATCACATTATGGCTCTCATTCTGCTTCACCCTCTGACCTTTGGAGGAAAAGCAAGTCTCTTATTTTCGGTTGTTTTTGCATGTATGTGTTTGAGCCAAACTACATTTGAAATGTTATTTTTTTCTTAGGAACAAATCTGTTAAGAAATAAAAATGTAGATTTCTTATTTGAATAAAGAGAAAAAGGTTTCTGCTCTGGTTTGTTAAAATGTATTTATATATACCATCTGTTTCTACATAAATATGGAAATTTGTTGTTACTATTTTCTGCCTGTGTTGCTAAAATGGGTGATAGAGCTTTTCTTTGAGTAATTATCTATTTTGTATTCTTTCCTGCACTGTCTAAACCATTTTCCCAATCTAAGAAGAAAGTATCTCTTTAGGGGAGCCACTGTTTTTTGTTGGTTTTGCTTAAATGAGAGCCTATTGCCAATTTTTTGCTCTTTATTCAGTAGGCTATGGAAAAGAGATAAATTCAGTCTTATTTCTATTTTTCAGAGGCTGGGATTCGAAAAATTACTGTATTTTATAAATATGGTATATTAGCCAGAGTATTTTGTGGGAAAAAAAGGGTGAAGTAAACTTTGGTTTTGTTTTCCACTGAGTGGGTTATGCTAAAAGATATTTAGCTGCTCTGAAATTTAATACTGACACTTGAAGACTTAACTGCTTTGTTTGCTTGTAAATTAATTTGGAGCTTCTATAGCCGCCAAGACCTTTATGTGGAACAGTCTTTTACATATGTATTCACAGGTTACTCTGCCATCGACCCTCTAGCTTTGTACTTGATCTGAAGGAGTTTAAAATGAAATTGGAAACGAGTGTGCTTATCTCTACCCACATACACATTCAGTCTTCATTTTTCTTGCTTGACTTTGCATTTCTCCTCTCAAGGGAAAAAAAGGGCTTCATGGCTCAGTCACTAATTGTATTCATCTTGCAATTCAAATGTTTCTTGAACTTGTCCAAGTCAGGCTGACATTTTGCCTCAATTAAGGAAGCCTTGGTGATAGAGGAGAATCCTTAAGATAATGTCTTGTTCTCGAGTGTCGCAAAAATATGTTTCTAGCCCAGCTTCAAGGTGTTTGAGATATTTTAGGCCCTGATTTTCTTGTCCATTCAGCAGTGTACCCGATCTAATTTTGAGGATATTGATAGCCTTCTGAGGAATGGCGTATACCACAGCTGTAGAAGGAAAAACTTGTGGCTACCAGTAGCAGGAAGGTGAATGAAACACACTTCTCAGCACGATGGTCACGTTTCAAGTAGCTTACTTGTTTTTTCCCTGGGTGAATGTTGGATGCTAGCTGTACATTCAGATCTGCAGTTTCAAATAATAGTGCCATCTCACTGGAAACCTGAGTATCAGGGAAGTAACTGTTGGAAAAGTCATGAGTAATTCAGTTCATTATTTTATTGACTGTGTCCATTAGCAGAGCTATACGAACACATGGATAAAGAAGGTTCTATTTCTCACAGTAAAGTATGTGAGCATTCCATATTGTTTAAAAAACGTACCCTTAAAAATGTTCATTCCTTTCCTCTTTGGAAAAGGTTGAATAAAGATACAGGCAAAATACTTAAGAAAAAGATCATTTACGTGATTTCAGACGTATCCATGCACATCTACACATGTGGACGTATGGGTTGAAATGTGGAAAGGTCTTCTTTAGTATGCATACCACTTAAAAGGACAGGAGATCCCAGGGACAGTAATTTCATCCTTAGCATCAAAGATACTTCTTTTCATCTATTTTTTATGTATGTGCATTATATAAATCAAATATACATTCTTTTCATTGCTACAGTATGGCTTATATTAAAACTAAAGAGAAGTACTTCTTTTTGAAATTAGAATAAGGAAGTGAAACAATATGTGATCTATTAAAAAGTGAAATGTTTTCAATGTTTGTCAAAATTGTAGTCATATGATATGACTCTTTATAACGCTCAGGTATGGGACTGCACACTCATTCTTAGTTGAGCTATGTGTAATTCCATTATTTGAAGATGGTGGCTTAAAATGAATGCAGAAGTTATTCTTGAATTCCCATTGTGGCTCAGCAGTAATGAACCCAGCTAGTATCCATGAGGATGTGGATTTAATCCCTGGCCTCACTCAGTAGCTTAAGGATCCCGTGTTGCCGTAAGCTGTGGTGTAGGTTGCAGACGTGGCTTGGATCTGGTGTTGCTGTGGCTGTGGTGTAGGCCGGCAGCTGTAGCTCCAGTTCAACACCTAGCCTGGGAACTTCCAGGTGCAGCCCTAAAAAGCCAAAGAAAGTTATTCTTCCCTGTTGGACTATAGATAGTGTATGTACATATTGTCTGTGACTATGACGCTGGCTTTTTTAGATTGCTTGTGGACTACCATGTTACCTGCTCTTTTTGTTCTCATAATGACAATGCCCAGATGGATGAATATGTGGAATTTTTCACTAATCTACTGTAAATTAGAGAAACTCATCTTAACTTGTGCAATAGAGACATTTTTATTACCAATCTTCTTTGCTAATCCTCTCTACCTGGAGCAGCTGGGGAGAGAGGTGTTTTTAATAAGGCTTTCATTTTGAATAGGCCTTTTGTGTTCATTGGCCAACTTGTTGCTACAGGATAAAACCCTCAGAAGTCTGTTTTCCCCTTTCCTATGAACAGAGGAAGGTGGTTGCTCAGAGTGTGGACCTGAGAATCAGACCTATTGGGAATGCATCTGGTGCTCTCATTGACCAGAAGATTCATTTACCAAAGTTTGTGCTATTCATGTCGATTACCTTCCTCCCCTTTGAGGTCCCAAACCTCTATCCTCGACATCCTCTTTTGTCTTCAGCTGAAGACAGTATTTAAGGTGAGAGTTTTGCCCATTTGGGTGAGCTACTCAGTTCTTCTTGGTCTCTCCCATGTATATGTTTTGTTAAACTTTTGTTTGATTTTCTCCTGTTAATCTCTCTCATGTCAATTTGATTCTTAAAGAGAGATTAACAGGAGAAACCTAAAAGCGTAGAGGAAAATACCTTCCTCTCTGACAATTAAAATAAAAGAGAGAAAGAGAGAGAGAGAGAGAAGAGGAAAGTATCTTCCTCTGTGTCAATTTAAAAAAGAGAGAGAGAGATAATTAAGTAAAGAAGATAAAGACGATTAAAGAAGATGGTTGGATGGTTTGATAGACTCATTAAAGTCAGAGCTAGAGGAGCTCCCGTTGTGGCTCAGCAGTTAAGGCACCCAGTTAGCATCCATGAGGACGTGAGTTCGATCCCTGGCCTCACTCAGTGGGTTAAGGATCCGGTGTTGCTGTGAGCTGTGGTGTAGGTCCAGTGTTGCATAGGCTGGCGGCTACAGCTCTGATTCGACCCCTAGACTGGGACCTGCATATGCTGCAGGTGCGTCCCTAAAAGACAAAAAAAAAAAGCTAGAAAACAAATCTTAATCTATTTGATTTGATTTTCCTATTAAAAGAATGTGGATTTAAATCCAATAGTCTGTTTTCTGTTGTTATTTCTTAGCAGGGTTTACTGAATCTTGGCTTTTGAACTGACCTTTCTTATAACATCATTTCCTGTATGTGGGAATCACAGGAAAAGCTTATTACCATGTTCTTTTCATTTTGGTATAATCAGTTTTTAGATTTTTACCTTTGTTTTTCAAAAAAAGATTGTTAAATATCTATCCAAATTCAGAGTATCAGTTTGGGCTAGTTTTAACTTTTAGACATGAGACCCCTTGAAGCTCTGTTAATTACGAGTTTATTCCCATTATGTAATTTACCATGCCTTTGATGTGTTTGTTTCATTCACCAGTCATTATGGGTCACTTACCACCCACCATGTGGAGTGTCCCCTCTACTCACTTGACTTTGTGAACAGTGGAAGGTACCTGAGTAGAAAACAAAGACCCTGAGCCTCTACTAAATCTGTACACACACACACACACACACACACACACACACACACACACACACACCCTATATAATTTATATATTTTATATATGTATATATAATATGCGTATATATATAATATATATACTCTATGTAATTTATGTGTGTATACATATACACACACACACCCTAAATATAGCTGCTATTTGAACAGATGATCAAATTTGGCATGGTTTCAGCATCTTTAGCACTCTGCCTAAAATTTTAGTGCTACCTTCATCTACTTTGTGATAATTTTTGCATTTTTTCCCTCATTGATTGAGGCCCTCTGTGGCAGTTTCTTTGTTTACTTTCTTTACTCTCTCATGCACTCTTGGGGTATTTCTTTTCCTTGAGGTTAACTGAGGAAAAAAGTTACCATTCCCATTTCCCTCCTCTTTACCTGTTCTGTTTACTTTTATTTTTTTTTAACTTAATGAATTTTATTTCAATTATAGGTGTACAAAAATCATCACAAGTCAATTTGATAGATTTTGTGTCCCAAACCCACAGTGCATCCCCCACCCCCCAGATTGTCTTATTTGAAAAACCAAGGTTTTCCAAAGTCTGAGTCATTGTCTGCTCTGCAAAGAGGTTCATTGTGTCTTTTTAGTTTCCACATGTAAGAGGTAGCATTGGGTGTTGCTGTCTAATTGACTGGTTTCACTTCACATGATAATTTCTAGGTCCATCCATGTTGTGTTCTGTTTACTTTTAAACTCTCTCTCTCTCATCCGTTGGTTGACTCTTTCCCGCCTCTCATCACTGGACACTCTCTCCTCAGACTCCTTCTCAGCTGTTGCCATTCATGTGAAAACTTTCTTTTTGTGGAGGGCCATTTCGGTTGTTTACAACTTATTATTATTACAGATGCTGTCGTGATACATATGTAACATAGTCTTTTGAACATGTGGAGTTATGTTTTTAAAATTAAAAAAATCATACCTGGACTTTAATTTTATACTTTCTTATTAAATTGTCTTATTAATTAAAATACATTTATTTTTAGAATAGATGATACAGTCACATGGTACAGAATTTAAAAGAAAATTTCCGTTTTTTCCTTTACATGGCTGTCCTTCTGCTAGCCAGTTCGTCACATCTGCGGTATCCACTGGCACATTTATCGTGTGACTTTTCTGAGCTAGCTGCTGTGTGTATGCATGTGTGAAATGCATGCACATTTATGTATATAACTCTATATTTTCTACGTGGATGTTGACATCTTGAATTCATTCTTCTGACATTTCTTTTCTCCCTCAGCATTATGTCTTAGAGATACTTTCCTATCAAGACATAGATGGCCTCATTTGTTTTAAGGGTGGCATGGTGTACCATTTGATGGATTTAATGGAAATAGTTCTCAGTTGAGGGCTATTTAGGTTATTTCCAGCTTTTTAAATTTTTTTTTTTAATTTTTTTGCTTTTTAAGCCACACCTGCACCTATGGAGGTTCCCAGGCTAGGGGTCAAAGCAGAGCTACAGCTGCCGGCCTACACCACAGCCACAGTAATATGGGATCCAGGCCCTGTCTGTGACCTACAGCACAGCTCACAGCAATACCAGATCCTTAACCCACTGAGTGAGGCCAGGGATAGAACCTGCGTCCTCATGGTTGCTAGTCAGATTCATTATCGCTGAGCCGCAATGGGAACTCCATTTCCAGCTTTTTATTATTCCAAACAGTGCTGTAATAAATCATAGGAACACATTCTTTTGAACATGTGGGGTTATATCTGCAGCATAAATTCTAGGAATGAAACTGCAGAGTCTAAGGGGATATACGTTATCACTAACTTACATCATCACTCGAACATGTGAAAGTGCCTGTTTTCTTACACCCAGTATCCATCAACATGCAGCTTTGTTCTAGCTGTTTTTGACTTTCCCAGAGGACCCGGAAGAGGTCCTGTTCTCTCAAGCTCCTCTCAATTTGCACGTTTTTAAACCACTGTAAAACAGCCCCTTCCTCATACCGTGTCTCACAGCACAGCTCCCTCACTTCCTCGGTCTTTAATTTTGTTTGAGACTCAGCTCTATCATAAATTCCTCTTAGGAACATCCTCGCTTTGCAATCACCCTTCTGCTCTATTCTCCTGGAACTTTCCTTTCCCAGTTTGGTCCCCCCACCTTTGTATGTGAAAGATTCCTCTGCATAATCACCCTTCTGCTCCCCTCCCCTGGAACTTTCCGGAGTCGGTTTGGTACCTTTTGCTTTGTGTGTGTGAGATTCCTCTGCGAACATAACAGATTTCTCCTGCTCATCACTCCAAATGGTCCTGGTTCTTCGCTCGTGTTTCTGTTCAGGTGGTCTATTGTGCTATTTTCTTCCTTGTGCTTCAGAGACTTTCCTATGCCAACATGTAGTTGAGGCTAAGTAAATGTGTTTTTTTTTTTTTTTCTTAATGGATTTTATTTCAATTATAGGTGTACATAAGTCATCACAAGTCAATTTTACAGATTTTGTATCCCAAATCCCCAGTGCATCCCCCCACCCCCCAGATTGTCTTATTTGAAAAAACAAGGTTTTCCAAAGTCTGTGAGTCATTGTCTGTTCTGTAAGAAGGTTCATTGTGTCTTTTTAGTTTCCACATGTAAGCGGTAGCATTGGGTGTTGCTGTCTAATTGTCTGACTGGTTTCACTTCGCATGATAATTTCTAAGTCCATCCATGTTGCTATAATTTCCTCTTTGATTTCTTCAGTGATCCACTGGTTATTTAGTAGCATGTTGTTTAGTCTCCACGTATTTGTATTTTTGGCCATTTTTTTCTTGTTGTTGATTTCCAGTCGTATAGCATTGTGGTCAGAGAAGATGCTTGAAATGATTTCAATTTTCTTAAAGTT
>PVHT020000010.1:2004113-2019152 GCA_004024745.2 Catagonus wagneri | reverse complement strand
CTGGCCTTCAATGCCAGATGCTCCACGGGCTCTTTCTCCCTGTGCCCGATCCCCAGGCGTGGGGTTTTGACGTGGGGCTCAGAACTCTCAGTCCTGTAGCTGAGTCTCTGTGATGCAGTTACTTTCCAGTCTGTGGGGCTTCCCACCCGGGAGGTATGGGGTTGCTTCTATCACGTAATCGCCCCTCCTACCTCTTGATGTGGTCTCCGCTGTGTCTTCTGGAGCAGAGTATCTTTTTTAGAAGTTTACAGTCCATTTGGTTGAAGGTTGCTCGGCATTTGGTTGTATTTTTGCTGTTATTTGGGAGAGAAGTTGAGCTCCAGTCCTTCTATTCCGCCATCTTCCACCCTTGGCAGTAAATGTGTTTTTGAATGAATTAAAATACATCTATATCAGAAGCTTAGAGGTGGATGGGACCTTGGCGATTTTATCCATCCAATAGTTCACTTTATTAGTGAAAAATAAGAGTTCTTCATCTTAATGTTCTAAATTCAAAGTCACGCAATTCATTGTTTTACTTTTCTTTAAGGAAAGAACTATAGCCGGTTGTGTTTTTACTTGCCTCTGACTCTTTCTCAGGATGCGAATCAATACCTTGATACTACAACCTGTGATGTGGAGGGTTTTTATAATGGAATATGCTGTTATTTCTTCAAACTCAACTAATATCAGAGGCTTATCTTTTGCTTCTTTCCTCCCATTGCTTCTGTTGCTCAGCTGTCCTTTGTCATCAGGACCTTGCTTGGAACAAGTTTCCGAGGACCTGCCCACGTTTGTAAACACTGAGAGATAGACAGGAAGCTGGCGAGCAGAGAATCACTGTCTTTACTGATAAAACAGTTGAAAAGCATCATGCTTTCGTGAAAGGCCAAATGATCCTAGCAGTGCTTCCTGTAAAGTCTAGACTTTGGTATTCAGGACAGATCTGGGTCTGCGGCGTGGACAGTTTCTTACCATCTATGTGTTCACATTAGTTTGGAGAAGAGAGGAAAAGCAAAGAGAGAAGGTATTCAGTGTTTACAGTCATTTCGAAGGTTAACTGTACCTGTTTCAGAAATGTGGACCTGTGTGCACCTAACAAGGTCGACTCATTCGTTCAAGGTTGAGAGAAGGATAGGAATCTAGGAGCAAATCCAAGGCCCATCCCGCACGTGAAAACAAGGGGTGTTGGAGGAAAAGTGAGACTCTCAGTGCATCTTCCCTAACTGCTGCCCATGTTTAGCTCTGTGCTCTCTTTTTTTTTTCTCAGACCCTTTTTTATGTGTTTTGTGTTCTTCCTCGCATCTTTTGGTTCTCTCTCCTTGAGCTGTAATAGCCCAGTTCTCTTAGTCTCCAGCCTCTGACCACAACACATGTTTTACTTACTGTCTTCTCAGGCTTTCATAGTCCCTAATATCCTGCCTCACAGTCCGGGAATCTGTGTATAAGAAAAACTGCATGTGACTCTGCATTTTGAGAAATGTCCTGTGCAACCTTTAGTTCCCACTTCAATTTCACTTAATTTCATTGCAATTTTGAAAATATTTATGGAGGAATTCCCACTGTGGTGCAATGCATTAAGAATTCACAGTGGCTTGAGTGGCTGTGGGATGCAGGTTTGATCTCCAGCTCTGTGCAGTGGGCTAGAGGATCCAGTGTTGCCACAGCTGCAGCTCAGATTCCATCCCTGGTCCGGGAACTTCCATAGGCTGCAAGTGGGGCTGTAAAAATAAATAAGTATATAAAATATGTATGGAGTCCCTGCTCACAGCTTTATACTTCTTGGTACATCTGTATAGAATATTTATTAGTTCTTTCTTCTTCCCTCTTTATTTAATAAACAAGAGAAATGCTTAATTTTTACTAAAACATTCCCTCAAATGCCTAATTCATTTGATACTGAAACCTAAAATTGCAGCAAAACCCAGAGAGAGACATGTGAGCCATATGTCAGCCTTGTGGATATATCTTGGGTCCTTTTCCTTTGGATGTTTGTAATTATAGAGATTATTTTGTTTCAGAATCTCTGCTTATTCCCTAGTAACTAAACATGAAGTCTTACCATTATGCATTGATTTCTCTTTTATAAAACCATTATTTGCAATTTATGACTGAAAAGCAGCAATGAAAACATTCTCTTTTCCTTTTCCTGAGTTGGTGACTAAATTTAGATTGAGACAAATACAGTGGTTCATCAGATAACTGTGAAAAGAGGAGTCATGTACAAAGGCCTTAGATGACCAATCCCTCTGTGCCTGGAGTACAGACATGCAGGACTGATACATATGACACTTTCTCCTTTGCCTTCCTATCTGCTTTTGCATATTTTGGTGCAAAAATGTTAGTAATTTTCCACACAAAAAGGTACTCCTGAAAGGTTTCCCTAGAGATAATTTTGTAAAATCTAAGGGAATAGGAGACCAAAGCATACTTAGCTTTGATGTTTGCAGTTTTGTGTTTTGATGATTAGGTCTTGGAATACAGAAACTTAACTCCTGGGTCAGATCATAGTATCAAAATCCTGATTAGTTTTCTTTCTATTTATTGCTCATTTAAGTCAGTTTGAGGGGTGACTGTGAGATAATGAAGCCCTTTTTAAACTAGCTTTTTAAAACTTGCGTAGCCAGGTGAGTTGTCCTCTTCAAAGGTTTCGCTGTAGGAAGGCATTGCATTTATTACAATAGCTGCTCTGTTGCTCAAAGCAATGTTTGAGAAGGATTGCTAGCAAAGTCTATAGCACATGTTATGCCCCCTTTTTAATGGGGGCATAACATCAGTAAGTATTGGTAAATCTGGATTTTGGAACTGGCCAACAGCCATGCATGATCATCCTTTCACTAGGTTGGGTGATTAGCCTATTTATTGTTTAGAAGATATGGTAAGGAAATAATGAAATCGGTTTTCTGATTTGTCATTTAAATTGTCTCTGAAGGCAATTCCAAAAGGGAAATTTTAACAGAGTTTTCAGTCATTTCAGTAATACTGGCAGGAGTGAAGAGGATCTCAAAAGGACAGTTTTGAAAGTGATATCACTCAGCTGGCTATTTAGAGCTGTTATAATTTTTTTAAGCCATTCATTAGTAATTGTAACATTCTGGTGTTGCGAAGAAACAAAGCCATTTGGGTGGATGCAAAATAAAATAATTTGACTTGTTGTTATTACCATTTGCTCATAAACGGTAATGTAAATTGGCTGACATTAACTGGAAATAGTACTTGGAATTGAAAGATAGGTAAGGCAATGACAAATAATGGAATAGAACTAAATGTGTGAAAGCAGAAAGGGCACCTATTAAGGACTTACTGCTAGAAGAGTTCCCATTGTGGCTCAGCAGGTTAAGAATCTGACTAGTATCCATGAGGATTCTGGTTCACTTCCTGGCCTCACTCAGTGGGTTAAGGATCCAACCCTGTTGTGAGTTGCAGTGTAGGTCAGAGACGACACTCAGATCCCGTGGTGGTGCTATGGCTGTGGTGTAGGCCAGCAGCTGCAGCTCCGATTCAACCACTAGCCTGGGAACTTCCATATGCCCTGGGTGGGGCCCTAAAAAGACAAAAAAACAAATACATAAATAAGATAAAATGACATGCATATTTCTTACGGATTAAACCCTTACAAATATCTTCCCTCCATTATAATGACAGTGAGGGTATTATCAACTCACAAGAACAAAGCATATGAGAGACATCAGTAAAATTCTGAAAGATGTAAGAAAAATGGACAAGTGGTAGCTGACTGAACCAACTAGAGAGAGCTAACTCCTAGATGCAGCAAGAACCAGACCTGGGCAAGTCTCTGGAAATGGAGACTCTAGGTATCTTAGGAAATGGGTATGGTGTGGGGCTGAAAGAGAGGGTGTGCTATCTTAACTTAAAAAGATATTAACTCAAAAAGATATTAACTCTGTGACTTTGTTTTGTAGTGGGAAATCCAACAGTCGTAGTTTTATTGTGTTTTATGTCTGTAAACATATGAAAGAAGGTGGAAGTGCCAGCAATGCTCTGTTGGCCTAACAATTATTTCTCTTAACGGAGAACAGATATATCTGCTTAGGTATTTTAAATAAGATAACATATTATTAAGTAAAGGAACCAAATAAAAGTACAGACTGTTGTTTCTCTCATAGTATTCCGGATGTTGGATATCGGCAAATTCTAAACTCATAACAAAAGCATGAGTTGAGATGGCCATGCTTTTCCCACTGTGTAGAATAAATATACTTTTATCTTGCTCCAAGAAGTTCGTATGGCTAGTAAGGAATGCCTGATGTTCTTGCCTCCAAAGCAGGGTTCCTGGCTTGGATTCTATAATAGAACTATGTTAAAAAAAAAAATTGCAGACTTTTTAAAGGTTATACTTAACTTTTATAGGACTTAGCAGCACTTTTTCATATCTGGATTCTGGATAAGAATATAGACTTGAAAATCATGTTTTTAAAGACTGTTCTACAGCTTAGATCAGTATTTGCTTTTCTGGTTCTCTATAAAGAGGAGTATTTTATTTTATTTTATTTTTTGCTTTTTTTGGCCAAACCCACAGCATATGGAAGTTCCCAGGGTAGGGGTCGAATCAGAGCTACAGCTACCAGCCTACATACACCACAGCCACAGCAATGCAGGATCCCAGCCGAGTCTGCAACCTACATTACAGTAGGTCAACACTGGATCCTTGACCTACTGAGCAAAGCCAGGGATCGAACCCGAGTCCTCATGACTACTAGTCAGGTTCATTACCACTGAGCCACAATGGGGACTCCTTCTTTTCATCTTGACAGACTTTCTTTCACCAATACTAGGAAGGACCTTTATTGTTAAAGCTATGTATTGGAATTCCAGTAGTTATAAAAAAGCAGTTTTGAATGCTTAAAGCTTAAAATATGGGTTACCAAATACTTGAGGAGAATATTTAACAAAAAAGAAAGAGGTCAGAACAAACAGATGAAAAGAATTCTGCTGAAACAAAGAAAATGGAAGGAACAGAAGAAAATAGTTAAAAACTAAATAATAATATATTCAGAGAGATAAGTCTGCGTCTATGAAACAAGAAAATGCTATTTAAAAATCCAGAGAAAACAATTAGAAAAAATATTGAAAACAATAAAAGTCAAGAGAATGGTTGAAGTTGGAAAAAAAATCTCTCAGAAAACAGTACAAAAAGACCAAAAAAAAAAGGAAAACAGCACAAAAGATGAAGAAGTAGAACATAAGAGAGAAAAGATAAAAACTCTCTGAGGATCAGTCTAGGAGATTAAACATCTGCCTAGTAGAAATCTCATAAAGAGAGTAGAGAGAAAACCAAGAAAAGGAATTATTAGAGGTTATTCTTCATAACTGAAGGACACGGATTTCTAGATGGAAAAATCTCACTGAGTGCCCAGAAATGAATGAATGAAGACCCACATAAAGACATACAATTTTGAAGTTTTAGAATAGTGGAGATAAAAGAGAAGGACAAAAAAAATGTTCTTGAAGGAAAAACTAGGTCACACTGGAAGGGTCAGAAATATAATAACATCAGATTTCTCACTAGTAATACTAGAAGCTGGGAGATAGTGGAGCAATGCTGTGTAAATTCTGAGGGATTTCTGTTCTTACAAATCCAAACGATCAATTAAGGGTGAGTTCTAATAAATACATATGCTAGATCTAAAATAACTGAACATCTCATGTATTATTTATCTGGAACTTACTGGAGACTTGAGTCCCACCAAAATAAAAGAAAAAAGATGGACAAAGATGAGGATGTTAGATATGGGAACAGGTTTACAATGAGGAGAGAATCAAAGAGAATGCCTAGGATCGAGGCGAAAGAGAAATATCAGGATTACAGCTATACAAAAGGCTTAGAGTGCAGTTAATCAAGATATGAGCAGGAAGATGGAAGGCTACAGGTGGGATGGAGCTAAGAAAAAAAAAATGGATCCTATGGGAAGACTGTGGAAAAGCATTTTTGTCAAGCAAGATCAGGAGCTCAGACTTGGACACATTAGGTGTGGTATGCTTATTTGATAAACAGGAGAAGATGTTGAATTTGGAGTTGGATATAGGATTCTGGAGTTCAGAGGAGAGTTCTAAATTAGAGATCTGAATCTGAGGTTCATCAGCATGTAGTTGTTATTTAAGGGGAGTGAGAGGAGGGTCAGAACTGAACTTTCAGGCCCCGCAGTGTCTGCATGATGAGGGAGTGGGAAGAAACCAGCAAAAGCTATGGAAACACAGCAGCAAGAGAAGTAGGAGAAAACCCAGCCGAATGTGAGTCTGGTAGGAAATCTGAAGAAATATTTCCAAGAGAAGAGGGTGCTTAGCTGTGTCAAATGCTGCTTGGAGGTCGAGTAATAAGAAGACTGAGAATCAGCCATGAGATATAGCAATGTGGAAATAGGTAATTAATGACTTTGATAAGAGTGGTTTTGGTGAAGTGGTTTGGTGAAAATCTTACTAGATGGGTTCAAGACTAGAAGAGAAAGGAAAGATCATGTCTGTGTGCCCCTGAGAAATTTTGTTTAATGCACAGAAGGATCTCTAGCAGTAGCTGGACAGGAAAATTGCATGAAGAGAATTGTTTGGTTTATTTTAGGAAATGGGAGAAATAACGAAGTTCATGCAATAATGTGAAAGAACTAGCAGAAAGAGGGAATTTGATGATACAGGAGGGGGAGGGATATCTGGTGCCATGTCCTTTCCTCCTTAGGCAAGAAGGGATGGATTGTGGTGCATGAGTAGGGGATTGTCTTGGATTATTCCATGGACAGCTCATTCCTAGAGCTGGATGAAGGGCTGAGCATATGGGTGCAGATGCTGATAGATGTAGAGAAAGGGTGATGGAGGCTGTGAAACTTACCTTCTGATTACTTTTTTCTTAGTGAGATAGGGAGCCTAGTCATCTTCTCAGAACAGAGCGGGTGAAGATGTTGGAGGTTTGAGGAAAGAGGCAGAAGATGTGAAGTGGTACTGAGACACAGGTGGAGGAGTAAATGTCCTAGGAAAACGGAGAACAGTTGCCAGGCAGCTTTAAGGACCCCCTCGAGGTTCAGGGCTGTCAGGGTAAAGTGAGCATAGTCAGCCTGATGACATGCTGTTCTTCAGCTTCATTAAGTTGCACTGAGCAGGCGTGAAGCCAGTCAAGAGTTTGTTTTAACTAGGATTGGTTTAGCCAAGGGAAAATCACGTATCAGGAGATGGGTAGGGAGATTTGCAAGGCACTGGGTATTAAAATTGAATTTAAGCTGGGCAAGAAGGGGAGTGAGACATGAAGGAGGTGAGTAACAGTGAAATGGTAGTAAGTTCATGAGTTATGGGTCTTACTGAGGTCAAAGGGTTGAAATGGGGTGTTGAAAGAGTAAGTTAGAATGGATGGATTTGTCAGAGAGTGAGATGCTTGAATTTGAGAATATGGTGGGTGGGTCATGTAGAATGGAGGAGAGAATCATTGGAGGAGATGAGGTCAAGGAGCTGAGAAGCCAAAATTGGAAGAGTCACCTAAGTATATATCAAAATCACCAATAATTGCAGCAGGAGTAGTGCTGGAGAGTGTGATTAGAAACTGGAAGTTCAAATCTTCAGGAAAATGACCAGCGTCAATATATTACTACAAGGACTGATTAATTATGACTTCCTTGGTAGAACATAACTAGAATAGCCTCTCCTGTAGGCACAAGGAATACGGAAAATCCCTTGTATGTGCATAAGCAGGGGAGGAATTTTTGTGTTTACAAATTGGAAGACAATAAAATGAAACTTTCCTCCGAAAGGCAGATCTTGAAAAGCTTTTAATTCACATTTGCAATTTCCCTTTAATTCAGTTTAAACAAAATAGGAATTTTAAATAGTTATTACATAGTGAGGATATAGATCAGTTTTTGCAGAAAACAAACCTAAAGGCTGGATGATTAATTCTCAGTGGTATGGAAGTTCAGAATGTTTATCCATTTTCTTCTGCAGTGGGGATTTTCAGCAAAAACATTAATTTGTCAAAAGGATCTGGAAGGTTAATGGTTGGCTAGATAGCGTAAGAAAATAAAAGAGAGGGAAGATGAAATGGGGAGAGGGCTGCATGGAATGGAGAGAATGGAAGAATGTTTTCTTTTAAAAACTTTCTCAGCTTATAATTTTTTTATTCCTCTTAAATAAAATAATGAAATTTGGGTCCTTGAATTTTCCATATTCCTAGTTCTGTTCTTCCAAAAGACTTCTCATATCTTAAATTCTTAATGAAATCTCTAACTTTCCATTGTGACCCATGACCTATGGAGCTTTTTACTATTTCACTGGGTGAATTATAGTCACCCTTGAAGCTTTTATGATTCGTTTGCACATCTTCTGTGACTAATGATGGGCTTATGTCCCAATAAACTCACTGGAGGTTGAAAGTATTTTAAGCTGAAAATGCGTTTAATATACCTAACCCCCTGAACATCATGGCTTAGTCCAGCCTACCTTAAATGTGCCCAGAACACTAACGTCAGTCTACAGTTGGGCAAAATGATCTAGGACAAAACCTGTTTTATAATGAAGTGTTGAATATTTCATGAAATTTATTGAATACTGTACTAAAAGTGCCAACTGAAAGGCTGCATGGGAACAGAAAGCTTGTAAGTATGTTGGTTGATTGCTATTGTGATCATGTGGCTGACTGGGAGCTGTTGCTCACTGCCACTGCCCAGCATCCTGAGACTATCCTAACACCTCCTGGTAGGCCAGGAAAAGATCAAAATTCCAAAGTCAAAGTGTGGTTTCTACTGCCTGCCTATAGCTTTCACACATTGTAAAGTTGAAAAATATGAACTTGGTATATTAATCTTATCCAAAACAAGCTACACTGTGCTCATTTGGAGACTGCTCTAAGGAAAACATAATGTTAATTTTGTGTGGTGTAACAGTCAGAGAATGTTTAAATAAAAAGACATAATCAGCCCATTGCCTTACAATGTATTATTTTGTACAATTTTGTGGGCCGACTGGGCAGTTTTGCCTCATATGGTATTAGCTGGAGCACTGTTTCATCTGGAAGATCCAAAGTGGCCTCAGTCACAGGGTTGGAAATTAGTGCCTGCATTGGCTAGGAATTCAGCTGGGGGGGGTCATCTAGGGACTTTCATTCTCCTCTGCAAGCGTCCTGGGTGCTTGCTTGGACTTCCTCACAGCATATTCAGATGTTCAAAGATGGATTCAAATATTCAAAGATGGATAGTTCCTCATGCATGGAAGTGGAAGTTGCAGACGTTACACAGTATCAGTTCTGTCTCATTAGATATGTGACAGGACCAGCTCAATGCAAGAAGAGGAGAAATGGTCTCTACTGTACTGTGAGAGGGGTGACAAAGAATTTATAGACATCTGTGATCAACCGCAGTCTATCCTTTGATCACAAATTATTTATATTTCTCACATATGCAAAATGTACTGAATTTTTCCAAAGACTCCTGAAAAATCTCATTCCATTATACTGTCACGCTCAAGCTCAGGGTTCAAATCCTCATAGTCTCAAGCTGATAAAGCCTTTCTAGATGAGGTAACATTGGTACAGACCCTTGAGGTAAAAAGCAAGTTCTCTATTCCACATCCACTCAAAATACAATGGGAAGTTAAAGGTGAGATAATTGCGGTATATATTCCTTTATAAAAATGGGAGAAATAGGAGGTACCTGACCGTTATCTGTCCATTGAAATTCTGAAAACCAACTGAGTACTAATATTCTGTTCCTTGTTTTGGGAAAGGGAATGTGTATTGATTAAGGCTTTGTTCTGCTTCCTGTGAATGGTTGCCTGTGGTTCTTTGTGGCACCCTTTGAGTAACCATTTCTTTTCCATAAGCGATGACCCAGGCCTCAATTTAAGTATCTTTGTATATCTACTTCCTACTGTAAAAAGTTTAAATTGATTGTTTTATTCCAAGCTGGTGGTGGTTCCGTTGGTGGGTTTCATGTGAATCTTATTGGGATTTATCCCATCAAACAAAACCACATCCACAAATCTTCTTGAGAGGCCTTTCTCTGCTTCGAACTGTGAGTTAAGATGCCCTTAATATTCTTAGAAATCTTTTTGTTTAGGTAGAACATCTGTGACTTATACCATAAGATTCTTAGAAACTCTTTGATGCAACTGAGGATCTAATAGGCGGGCCCATAAGAATCTGAGAAGCTTTTTTATTGAAGTGATATAGTCTAGGCGAAATAGCTTAAAGTCTTTTCTGAGATCTCATCCAAGGGTCTTAGAACCATACCCTGGATTCGATATTGATCTTGAGGTCACAGTTGATTGGCAGAACTTTGCATTAGATCTTTGCTCTGAGTCTCTTTCTTTGAAAATCTCTTCCTGGTTCTGGTTTCTCTGTTCATTTGTTTGTTTCTTTATCATACATTTTTAGTGGGAATGCTATAAATGACGTATCCTTCTCAGAGCATCATTTCTAGAACATGATTTTGGTTTCTTCCATTGTTGGCAGTGTTAACTATGATCACCCGACTGAGGCAGTGTCTCCCAGTTTTCTTCACTGTGCAGTGATTAGTAGGATACATTTTTGAGTGGGGGATTGAATATTGGGGCTTGGTTGAAAGAGTTATGCATTAACCACGTTGAGTCTGAGATGCCTATTAGACATCCTACTGGAGATGTTACCTACACTCAGGTCTGGCTGCTCGCCACCTGAAAGCCAATACTCAAGTTGCAAGTGTTGGTAGAAAGGAAAGTTTGCTTTATTACATAGCATGGCAACTGGAGGAGAAGGCAGACTCTTGTCCAAAGGCCAACTCCACATTGTTGATCAGTGGTCAGGAGCTTTTAAAGGGGAATTTCAGGGGTGTACAGGCAGAGGGAGAGAGCTACATGTAGAAGAGCACGGTCAACTCCGACAGATATCTTGAAATTAGTCATGTGGTGATCAGATCAGCGTCGTCTTGATTGCTTGAGGTACAGTTAATTTTCAGCTCCAGGATCAGTTTTCTTGAGGCCAGTTTTCATAATTGTGACAGCTTCTGCCACAGCTACAGTCTAGTCATCATGTAGTTAACATCTTCCTCCTGGTAGAGGTTTCAGTATTTACAAAAACAAGTCAAAGGATATGTATGGCTCAGAATATTATCTGCCCCCTTTGAGGAGGAATTAAAGGTCTGTGACTTTGCTTAATGACTAAACTATTATTATTTGGTCATATTTGACTGTTTTCCTTTGCTTCTGTATTTTCTCATTTCTCTGACTGAATTTATTTTTTGGCTAAAGTTTTCTACAGAAAAAAGGTAGGCAGAGGACACAGGGAAGTTCTGTCCTGGAAAGGCCCCCCCAGGGTCCTGCTCCATTTCAAAGACTGGTTCAGAAAACAGGGATGTTGGTAGATTGGAAAGATGAGGCAGCCTTTTTCTGTCTCCATTATTCATTGAATACAGAAGTGAAGTAATTGCAGGGAGAGACGACAAGGAAATGCCTTAGAGATTTTATAAGAGAAAAGTTTGAAAGAGTCTTTCAGAGTAAATTGACTAGGAAAATGGACTAGTGGATTTATGGGCAGTGTTGTGCTAAGGGGAACCACTTGATATTGTGGTCATATATTATGTGGTTCAACGTATGACCATTCAGGATGGTCTGCCTCTTGGAGTCAGACTTTGAATAGTAGGAGAGTTCCGTTTTACTGTGGTTGAAGTTTGGCCAAGTAACTATAGTAGAGAGAGAGAAAGGAGCAAGGGAGTGATTTTAATGATAGATTATATAAACTACATTAGGTGGACATGCGAGAGGTGAAGGACAGTGAACAAATAGTAGGTAAGGTCAATGGTTTAAAAGTCCCCAAATAAAATAGAGCAGGACCTCATGGAGCCCTCCCAGGTAAAAATCCTTTCTGTTTCCCCATTTTTAATTTGTAGGAAATAGGCTTCATTCAGCCTCCTTGACCTTCCCTGAGTTCCAAAGGGCAGATTCAAACAGTTGTTTAATAGGGAAGGTAGGAGATGAAAAACAAAGGAGAAGCAGTCAAGGATCTGTAGTTTCAACAACGGGGTGGAGTTCCTCAAGGAACGTGTGTAGCAATACCTTTGAGTTCTTCAGTAGGAACTACTGTCTCCAACCTGGTGGGGGATGGTAACTTTAGGCTTGAGCACAAGATTCCTGGAACACCACCCTATTACCTCACCACCAACCAATCAGAAGAAAATCTGTGCCCAGTAGAAGATAAAAAAAACTCTCTGACTTCCTCCTCAAATGATTTTCTCTTTAAAAACTTTCATGGTCATGCAGAATCTTTGGAGTTGGTTTTTTGGATGCGAGTCTGCCTTCTCCCAGGTTGATGGCCTCCTAATTAAAGCAGCTTACGGTTCCAACCAAGACTTGTCTCTCTCAGGTATTAGCTTTCAAACTAAACCTGTGTTCAGTAACACAGACAGTTAAAGTGAGAGTTCTAGAGAAACTGTGGTAGGAGATGCTGAATAAGGAGTGGGATAATTGAAATCAGAATTTGGGAGGCATTTCGCATATGTTCTTATTTAAAACCATACCAACTTTGTAAAGAAATTTGTATTCATTTTGGTTATGGGCAAATTGTGTTGATGAAGATTAAATAACGTGGCCAAGGTCACACAGCAAGTAAATAGCAGTTTGGATAGGAAATCAAAATATTTGCTTTTGTCTTTAAATTTGAAAACCTTTGTACTATACCAGCTGCCTCTGATTCATGACAGTTGCCCACTAGACAAAGGATAATTATTATTATGACTGAACATGTTTATATTATACTGTTTTGCTTATTCTAGGCTAATTATGGCTTGCAAATAATTTTTTTTTTAAAAAAGGGCCTCAGAATACATTTCTACTTTTTAAAACATTTCCCTTCTTCCTTTAGAAAATGAGTAGTTTTAGAACGTGATTGAAAATGCTTTTTGCTTTTATCTTTCCTAATTCCCAACGAAGCATTCACACATCAGTTTTGATAAGCTGTTAACATGGTGTAAATTCCATCCAATTAGATCAAATAAAATTTCCCATATGTCAAGGAGATTTTCCATTTTCTACACTTAACATTAAGTAGATTCCTACCTAATGATAAACAATGATGATACAAAAAAAAGAGTTGGTTATAGTAAGGATTTTATGCTTCAGTAGAGGGGAAAAAAATGACATTTTTAAGTGAAAGTTTTTTCAGCCCAGTAATTAAAACAGCAATCCTTAGCAGACCTCCACAGAACTGCAAACAAACAAAAGCAAGTCACATGAGCCATTTTTGGTTTAAATTACATAGAGCCCTGTCCAGCAATACTAGTAGGTATAAGGGCTTGATTGAAATAGCTGCATAATTCCTGAACCCAGAGTTTTCTTTGCAGTAATTACATTCGTGTGGTGACTCATGCTCTCTTAATTCCTAGATTTTATAATTCAAAGAAAAATATTCTCTTAAAATTTGAAAACTTAGAAGACTCAAAAGCTGTTTTTTTTTAATTATTATTGATATTATGATTACTCCTCCTACTACAGCTTCTCTACTAAATAGTGTTTTATGTAGTTGCCTTTGATCTCCCTCATGCTGGCTTTGGCTTTTCCTACTGCATGCAGAAGTTCCTGGGCGAGGGATCAAACCCACACCGTAGTTGTAACCAGAGCCGCTGCAGTGACAACAAGGGATCCTTAACCCACTGAGCCAGGCTGGAGCTCCCACATACAGCTTTTTGACTTTAGAGAAACCATTTGGGGATCTAAGCCTGGCCAGCATGCTTGCCCCTGCACGGGTCTCAGTAATAATGATCTTAAGGGAACAAAAGAGCGAACTGTTTTCAGGCAAGAGAATTAGCAATAGCCAAGAGAATAAATCTATTGTAAAGACTCCCAGTTCTGTTTCAGTGGTAAAGATTAGCCAGCCTGAAGTGTTTTCTTGAGCTGTTTTGTAGAATTTAGTACTCAACCACCAGATCAACCAGAACCAAAGGAATGATGATATTGACCTTTTCTGATGTTCATGACTTCAGCCAACTAAAGCATGAACTCTGTTGACCTTCGGCCCAGTTCTCTGCTGAGTTCTCCTATACTCAATCCCTTTCATGGATGTGCATACACTGCTCAAGCCCCTTCGTGAATACGCATGTACTCTTAGCTTAAAATGCCCCCAGTTTTGTATTGGGGGAGATGCTGCTTTTGGAAACATCTCTGGTGTTCTTACTTGTCGGTATGAAATCCTTCCTTCTGCTCTTTGGTTTGATTGCGTCTTTTGGCTTGACACCCATCAAGAGGCAAACGCCGTTTTTGGATAATGGGATTCACTAATGGTATAGCTCAGTGCCTCTCAAGCAACATCTTATTTTTGACTCTCTTTCTCTTTCCTTCATCCGCTGAATGATTTTTTTTTTTTTCTTTCTGAGTTTACTAGCTCAGGTTCCCAGGAGAGGGAACCTGCCTGGCCCTGTAGTATAATTTTTCTCTCTCACTGCTGGTGAAGTTGTTGGAGACAGCTAGCAAAAGGTTGGGGGGCAGTCTTTCACAAACATCTGGCTGATACCTCTCCTGTTAGGAGTATGACCTTGGATAAAGAGTGGGATGTGGATGGTGGAGCGATAAGTTTTGCTTCAGGCAGCTCTTTGCCATGAAGCTTTACTATTTTGTTGAAAGCCTTTGGGAATTTGTGAAATATCCAACATACCCCTGATAAAAATGATAAAAAAAAAAAGGACAACTCTCTGTTGACTGTACAACAGGCTCTTCTCCCCACCCCATAATATCATTTGCCTCTCTCTGAGTACCTGGAAGAGGAGATTCTTGACTGTTCAGAGACAAATGTCCTTGTCAAAAGATTGGTTTGATTCCTCAGAAAACTCAAAATAGAATTACCATTTGATCCAGCAATCCCACTCCTTGGCATCTATCCAGCAGACACCATGACCCGAAAAGAGACCTGTACTCCAGTGTTCATTGCAGCACTCTATGCAATAGCCAGGTCATGGAAACAACCTAAATGCCCATCCACAGAAGAGTGGATAGGCAAGATATGGTACATACACACAATGGAATGTTACTCAGCCATTAAAAGGAACGAATTACCAACATTTATAGCAACATGGATGGACTTAGAAATTATCATGCAAAGTGAAA
>PVHT020000010.1:1747207-2003113 GCA_004024745.2 Catagonus wagneri | reverse complement strand
CACAATGAACCTTCTTACAGAGCAGACAATGACTCACAGACTTTGGAAAACCTTGGTTTTTCAAATAAGACAATCTGGGGGGGTGGGGGGATGCACTGGGGGTTTGGGATACAAAATCTGTAAAATTGACTTGTGATGATTTATGCACACCTATAAGTGAAATAAAATCCATTAAGAGAAAAAAAAAAAAAAAGATTGGTTTGAGCACGGCCAAGTAATGTAATTCTGGTAAAACATACTCGAGAAGATGAATGCCGGAGGCTTTGTGTGGAGCGTTTGCTGACTCTTGTAAATAAATACAAGGCTTTCTTACCTTGGGATATTTTTATCTGCATGAGATGCTTAGAGCTGCAGCAGCCCTATTAGCATCATGAGAGGAGCCAGTTAAGAGGACAGCCCCCTCTCCCCAACCCGCCCCGAGTCTGATGACAGAACAGAAGGGTGGATATGTACCCCTGGTCTGATTGATGGTACTGAGCTGCCACGTGCATCAGCTCTGGAACTGCCCTGATGTCAGGTGGAAAATTACTCTGATGCAATGGTTGCTTGTGAGTCTGCTAGCCAGCAAGCTATCCTGAAAGTAATGGAACAATAAGCCCTCACAGACCAAATTAAAATCCTCAAATCACATGACTTGCTAAAACAAATTAAAGCACATGGTGAAAAGCCAGAGGAAAGAAAAGGCTAGGTTAGCGCACTTAGGGGAGGGTGCACGTGGATGAAAGGATCACGCCAGCAAATACTGCGGTACCCAGCATTCACAGGGCCTGCTTCTCTCTCCGCTGCATCTGCCCTCCCTGCTGATGAGTAGTTACCAGGAACAGAGCTGAGATTTGGGCAAGCCCCACAGATGGACACTGGCCTGACCTAAGGACACCCACAGGGAAAAGTATGCTTGCTCAGGAGTTATAGCCTGCTGATTAGCTTGATGAACAACCACGGGTTCTATTTGTGTTTTTTGGGGCAGGGAAAACATGGGGTAGGAATGAGTGTCGGTATCAGTTCTGAACCAGGGCAATTTTACCACCCCCCCCCCAGTCTACATTTGGCAATGTTTGGAGACATTTTTGATTGTCGTGGCGGGTGTGTGTGTGTTGCTGGAGTCTAGTGGGTAGAGGTCATGAATGCTGCTAATCATGTTACAATGCATAGGATGCTCCCCAAGACCAAGAAGGATCTGGCACAAAACGTCCATAGTATGGAAGTTGAGAAACCCTGGGTGTCACCAGTAGGTGATTGAAATAAGACCTGATGAATATTAAATGCTTATATGTAGTGTATTTTGAATATTTAGTGTCTCTTGTATATTTATTATATCATGAACACTTATTACCCAGGTGCCTTCAGAATGCTAGGTGTTTTGGTTATCCATCCCTTTCTGTCGATGTAAGATTGCATACATGATCTTCTTTTACCTTACACAGCCTATGCATTCTGCCCACTTCTAACAATATTTTGCTTACCAGCTACTTATTTATACTTGACCTCTTAAAAGTGTTTTGCCTGTATTTTATAAACTTCAGATTTTCCACCTAAGAGAATTGAGATTCACATTTTACCTTCCTTAGAATTCCTAACAGGAAATGATATTAATGTCCTGATGGTTTAGGTCACTTTTAGTTGTGTTTTCTGGAATTTATAGCTTAGAACTTTCTAGCTGTTTCCCCTATAGAGTCAGTAGGAAACTATATGCCTAAGAGAAATGAAATAAGGACTTAGACTATAGTTGTAGGTTTCCTAGATGGTAATGTAAGCATCAGATACTCTAAGAACCTGACTTTGGTGTCTGCATTAAGGTAATGTGTGTTTGATCTTGCTGTTTACATTCCAAGCAACCGTAGGCATCGTGCTTATCGTGATAACCCTTGTGCTTAAAAATTCACCTGTTTTATGATTGGGACAATTTTGACTTGGTGACCTTTAGAGAACTGTGAAAAATATTTTTTTTATATTTATTATATTGGCTTTTTATGGCTGTACCCACGACATGTGGAAGTTCCCTGGCTAGGGGTCAGATTGGGGCTGCAGCTGCCAGCCTTCGCCACAGCCACAGCAATGTGGGATCCAGCCATGCGTGCAACCTACACCACAGCGCATGGCAATGCTGGATCCTCAACCCACTGATCGAGATCAGGGATTGAACCTACATCCTCATGGATACTAGTTGGGTTCATTATCACTGTGCCGCAATGGGAACTCCCTGTATTTTTATTCATTATTTTTAATTTTATTTTTATTTTAGTACTTTAAAAATTTAAAGACTTTTAAGACTTTTTATGGGTGTTGTTTCATGAGGTGCCTCTATTAGAGGGAAATTTTTTTCTCATATATAGATTTAAAGAGAAGTATGTTTGAGATGGAGTGAACATTTAAAAATTATACAAGAAAGGGGGTGGTTTAGGAAAGATTTCAAAAGAGATTCTTTTAAAATGCTGAAAGTGGAATTCCCTTTGCGGCTCACTGGTAATGAACCTGACTAGTATCCATGAGGATGCAGGTTTGATCCCTGGCCCTGCTCAGTGAGTTGAGGATCCGGCGTTGCCGTGAGCTGTAGTGTAGATTGCAGATGTGGCCCAGATCTGGTGTTGCCTTGGCTGTGGTGTAGGCTAGTGGTTATAGCTCCAATTTGACCCCAAGCCTGAAACATTCCATATGCTGCGGGTGCGGCCCTAAAAGGACTAAATAAATAAATAAATAAATAAATGAAATGCTGAAAGTGTATTCTTTTTTATTTCTTTTGTTATTTTGTTTGATAAAATATCACACATAACACGTGAGGAATGGAAAGGTATGGTACCAAATAAAAACTGTTGGATAAAAAGCTGGAGCAAGGATGTGGGGTGGGAGGAGTCAATAATTTCAAAGTTTGGGGCTGAGCAATTGAAAGGATGGTGTTGAAGTTAGCTTTTGGAGAAGACTGTGGGCTGAGCAGATTGTGGGGAGTGGGTGAAGGTAAAAGAATTCAGCCTTGGCATATTGAGCTTGAGATGCCTATTGGCTATGTCCAATAGAAAGGTAAAGGTCCAGTTTGGGGAAAAAAAAAAGCCTAGTTGGAAATATACATTTAAAAATTAACAGCAAATTATTACCTAAAGCCATGAGACAGGAAAAGAGCACCAAGGAATGCGGGGAGACCAAGCTCTTGGTAGTGGCCTGCAATTCAAAGGTTAGGGAAGAGAATCAATGAAGAAGACTTAAGCAGGATGTAAGGAATAAGAAAAAATTTAAATTAAAATCTTCACACACAAAAAAAGCCAAAGTAGAAAAGGGAAGAATAAGGTGTCTTAAAAATAATGGTGTGCTTATGGTATTTTCCTAGAACTGCTGAGCTGGATTTGTGGAATTAGAAGCAGTGGGGTAACAGATAATTTAGTCCGTTTAACCTCATATCCTTTTAGAAGTACTAGGCTGTGTGTGTGTGTGTGTGTGTGTGTGAGAGAGAGAGAGAGAGAGAGACCTATAAAGTTTTGTTTTTGTTTTACAGTCTGGGTTAAAACATCCTTAAAGCTGGAATGTTATAAACTTAAAGGTGATTTGCAAATGATTTACATTTTCGAGGTCCCCTTTCATCATCCTTTCTTCTTGTTGCAGTGATTTGCTGTCCTCTGAATACGTGGAGAGACACATTGAACACGGAGGGAAGACTGTGGAAGTGAAAGTAAGTAAAATTTTTTTTCTTTATGATTTGAAGTTGTTTCATTTTTTTTGTTTGTTTTTTGAGGTTTTTTTTTTTTCTTTTTCTTTTTCTTTTTAGGGCCACGCTCACAGCCTATGGAGGTTCCCAGGCTAGGGGCTGAATTGGAGCTGTGGCCTCTGGCTACACCACAGCCACAGCAACGCCAGATCCCAGCCGTGTCTGTGACCTACACCACAGCTCACGGCAACGCTGGATCCTTAACCCACTGAGAGAGGCCAGGGATAGAACCTACATCCTCATGGATGCTAGTTGGGTTCATTTCCACTGAGACACGACAGGAACTGCCTTCTGGGGTTTTTATATTTCAGAATTGATCAGGAAAGTGTGTCACCCACTTGTGGGGGGGGGGACTTCAGTTATCAGAAAAAGAATTCTTCGTATACTGCAGGGATTGTTGGATTTTGTGAAATTAATATTACTGCAGGTAGTTCTCTTTTAGATTATGTCACAGAAAATCATTTCTGAAATTTGCCTTTAAAGTTAGCCCTGAGAACCAAGAGGTAAAAATCTTGGGTCTAGGGTAGGTGCGTGGCTTTGCACGCATTTGGGAAAGATTTCTCTGGTGAAATTATGAACCTGTTATGTCAACAGGGAAGTCCCAGGGAGTTTTAAATCCCTGGAGACCTAAATCTCAGGATTCTGGTTCTTGTTAGGTAAGCTCTGAAAATGATTACAGATAAAGAAGTTCTCCAATTATAGGCATAAGGATGTGTGTGTCTTTCCATCCTAATAATGATGTAGTCTGAGATAAATGAGACCAGACACCACCCAAGAGTTTCCAGTGTTTAGTATAGAAGAGATTCTGCTAAGTGTTTATTTTCTTCTGGCTAGCATTCAGACCATCTATTCTGCCTTAGCAAAATTATAATGCTGTGTTTTATATAAAAAAATAAATATATATATATGTATATATGCTTTCTTGTTCTGATTATGAATTTAATTTATGCTCTTTCAGAAAACTTGTTAGTAGAGAAAAATTATCAAAAAAGGAAAAATTACCCATAAACTCATTATTGACAAATAAACTTTGTTTTCATTTTGTTGTATTTTCTTCCAGTATTTTTTTGTCCTGTGCATATATTTGCATTTTCATATTTTCAGAGTTGGTATCATACATATTTACAACATTTTTAGTCTTTTTTTTTTCTTAAAGCCTCACCCATAGCATAAGGAAGTTCCCAGACTAAGGGTCTAGTCAGAGCTGCAGCTGCTGGCCTATACCACAGCCACAGAAACATGGGATCTGAGCCGAATCTGTGACCTACATCATGGCTCATGGCAAAGCCAGACCCTTAATCCACTGCATGAGGCCAGGGATCAAACCCACATCCTCATGGCTACTAGTTGGGTTCGTTACTGCTGAGCCATGGTGGGAACTCCTGTATCTTGCTTTTTAAAAGTAAGCATTATATCATATTGTGGTTATTTTCCCAAGTTATCTTCCCTTAAAGCTTATGTTTATTACTTTTCAATATAAATATATTACTGCCGTGAGGCTTTTTCTTTAAACTCTGCTATCAATAACCAAAATAAATTACATTATCCTAGTCCAGTGACAAATGAAAGGGATTGGTTTTGCAATTGTATGTTATGTAAAAAAAAGGAAAAATTGTATTCCGCAAGTTTTCAAATATATACAGAAGTAAAAGGAGTACTACAGTGAACTCCTGCATACCCGTTATCCAGCATCAACAGTTATAAACATTTGACAATCCTTTCTCTCACTACCTCTGTGTACTTAAGTGTATAAAAATACTACACATAAGTAGTGTTGGAGAAGAAGAAATTTTCCGTTACTCCTAGGTTCTTCTGGCCGCTCTATGAATTAAATTGACATGAGACAGATTGACAGGAGAAAATCAAACAAAAGTTTAATAATATGTGTACATGGGAAAGACCCAGGAGAACTGAGTAATTCATCAAAAAGGCTAAAACTCTCACTTTAAATACCATCTTAAGCTGAAGACAAAAGTGGATGTTGGAGGTTGTATTTTGGGACCTCACAGGGGAGGAAGGGTTTTGACATGGAGAGGGAAAAGCAAATTTTTGTAAACATATTTATTCGGCCATACAGAGATGGTGGGACACTGAAAAGAATTTTATCAGCAGACCTTGCTAGATTCTTCCCTGTCTCCACACCTAGTTCATGCTGTAGTATCTGTGGGGATGGCTCCCTTCCTGGGACAGGGCCTCCATCCACACTCTTTGGGCAGTTTTAAGGAAAGTCACAGTTTCCTCCTAAGTCTTTTTGGATCTTGATTAGTTTCAGCTCTGTATGCCAAAGAGATATTTTGGGGTGGCAAGTTTTATTCCTTTAAAAAGCAAATTCCAGACATTGGGACATTTTCCCAATCTGTATATCTCTAACTGATAAACACTTAAAGCAAAATTTGTTCATTTTTGCAAGTGACCTAGACATAATAATTATACTAGTCCCTCCAGAAAGTTGTTCTAAATTTATTTTAAACTGTCTAATCGAATGGTTGATTGATTTATATCACTGCCTTACTGCAGAAAGGGTACTAGAATTCTTCTTAGCATGACATGAGACCAATGCAACCATTTTTCTTATAGTAGGGAAAAAATTTACCAAAATTTAGAATCTCCAGACTCCTTTTAATCACATCCTTGTCTGTTTGGCTTCATTCTCTATTTCGTATGATGTGTTTCTGAATGCCAAGTGTATCTTAGTCCTTTGCTAAATGAGAGGGCAAAAGAATCAGGCAGTTTACTCTCTCTGTATAGGTATGTCAGTGGAATGATGAAATGCAGATATAATTATGGAGGGTTGTAGAGTGGATCCAGCAGTAGCTATCTGCTGTCTCTACAGTAGTACCCCCTTTTCAGGAAACTCGTATCTAGTCAACAAAGCATAGTTCACTTGGAGATCGTTAGGTTCCATGGGTATGTATCTGACACCCAGAGCAGGGACTCCACCGCACAACCACTGCTAATTTTCCATCACGAGAATTAGGTTTTCTTCCTTTGATGGTTTGCCTAACCCGCAGGCTTATCCAACTAGGGAAATGTGTATCTGAACTTATCCAAACCCTAGGGCCAGAGGACCTTCTTCCATTAATAAAATCACTTTGATCTCACCCATCACCTCAATTTGTTCTTAGTCCATTTAAAAATCCAGCTCACAATTCTCCTCTGGGTTTTTTCTAGGAACCACACTGAAAATGCTGAGTCCTGCCCCATCAATTCAAAGTCAGTAACCAGTTATTTTCTTGCTGGTTCCCTCATATCTGGCCCCCTGTGCTTAGCTCTGTGGGTGTTTCTTTTCGTGGAAAGTCTGTTCTCCTTTCTTTACTAATGACTCAGAACTTTCTTTTTACTGTACATTATGAGTTAATTAAAATTATAAAATCATAGCATTTCATATTTTTTCTTTTTTAAACCTTTGCTACATTAAAAAAAAAACCTCACATTTTTTCACTCTTCTTTTACCTTCTGTATTAGTTTGCTAAGGCTGCCGTTATAAAGTACCATAGACAAGGTGGCTTAAACAAAAAAATGAATTTTCTCCCAGTTCTGGAGGCTAGAAGCCCAAGATCAGTGTGTCAGTAGAATTGGTTTCTTCTGTAACCTCTCTCCTTGGCTTGCAGATGGCTGTCTTCTCCCTGTTTCTTCACGTGGTCTTCCCTCTGTGTGTTTCTGTGTCCTAATTTCTTCTTAGAAGGATACCAGTCATCTTGGCTTTGAGCCCATCCTAAAGACTTCATTTTAACTTAATTACCTCTTTAAAAACTCTATCTGCAAATATAGTTATAATCTGAGATCCTGGGGTTAAGACTTCAACACATGAATTTTAAGGGAATTCAGTGTACAGTTCAGCTCCTAACACCTTCCCTAAGAAGCCTGTGACTTTTTTGTTTTTTTAACTGGCTTTTCTCCTGGGACTAAGGTAAATGAAAGGGTGTATGAAATCAAAGCAAAACTGGGTAAGAATTTTTTTTTGGTCACTTGGCAAACACAGAAATTATTGCATGGAATAGTAGTATTGCTACTCCAGCTTTCTTTTGATTTCCGTTCTGTTACATTTTTTTCCATCCCCTCACTTTCAGTCTGTAGATGTCCCTATTCTGTTGTGGTCTCCTATAGACAGCACAAACACGATTATATTTATCTTGAGCATGCAAAATCACAATTGTTATCAAATCTGATTTAAACAATGGCTTGAAACCCATCCAGTAATGACACTGTTCAGGTGTAATGGGACCTTTATTTGTGAAAATTCAGGTGCAGTACAGTTAACTTAAGGGCGTGAGTATGAATGTGGAAAAAGGAAGACATTTGCATGAAAATACTCAGTCGCTACTTTAGTGAATATTTTAGATTGCGTTTTTATTTTTAAAACCTTTTTAATTGTAATATATTAATGCTGACTTTAAAATGACTACAGAGTGAATACCTTGTAGCCGCTATCATCTAGTTGAAGAAATAGAGCGTGGCTGGCTCGTCCATGTACTGCCTCCCAAGCCCAAGTCTCTCTCCTCCTCTTGTAAGATGTATAAAAAATATCCTGACTTTTAGGGTTATCCTTTTCTTACTTTTGCTTATAGCTTTATCACCTAAATATGTCTTATAGTTTAGTTTTGCCTGTTTAGTTTTTTTAATACAATTTTTATTTTTTTATTTTTTTTTGACTTTTTGTCATTTTATAGCCACACCCGCGGCATGTGGAGGTTCCCAGGCTAGGGGTCTAATCGGAGCTGTGGCCACTGGCCTGCGCCGCAGCCACAGCAACGCAGGATCCGAGCCGCGTCTGCAACCTACACTACAGCTCACGGCAACGCCGGATCGTTAACCCACTGAGCAAGGGCAGGGATCTAACCCGCAACCTCATGGTTCCTAGTCGGATTCGTTAACCACTGCGCCACAACGGGAACTCCTTAATACATTTTTTAAAGTCTCTTTCAATCCATTGGTTTCCCCTTATCTTTCTGTTTTTATTATCCTTTACAATTTATTTATTGAAGAAACCAGGCAGTTTATTCTATATAGTCTCTCACAGTGTGGATGTTGCTCTTGATTGCATTTTTTTTGTTAATTGTTATTATTATTATTATTTGCTTTTTATAGCCATACCCGCAGCATATGGAAGTTCCTGGGCTAGGGATCAAATTGGAGCTGCAGCTGCTGGCCTACACTACAGCCACAACAACACAGGATCTGAGCCACATCTGCAACCTATGCCCTGCTCATGGCAACACCGGATCCTTAATGCACTGACACTCACTGAGCAAGGCAGAGATCAAACCTGCATCCTCATCAATTTTAGTCAGGTTTGCTTCCACTGCACCACAGTGGGAACTCCCTTGATCGCAATTTTATATTTACAGTAAAATGAAATACATTTTAGTGATCTTTCCTTAAGATAACAACTTGTAATATCTGCAAAATATTCCGTCTCCTTAAAGGCAGTTTTATTCCAGTCAGAGAGGCTCATAAGCCTGATTCTAAAGTTCTATTTAAACCTTTTTTCCGCAAAGGTTACAAAGGAAGGCTTTAATCAGGAAAAAAGAAGATAATGATAGATCTTTTTATTTTTCCTTTAATCAAACGTTAATATCATCTTTCGCTTATATTTATTTCCAATTCATTTAAAAACTTAAACTCTAAATTTACCCCTTAATTCAAGGAGAAATTTTGTGTGTTTGACATAAACATTAAAAAGTATTTAAACAGAAAACCTCAGTTAGTCAGCATACCCTGAGAACAAAATCTTTTTATTTTGATCGTGGGAAACTGGCTCTAGATTCTTCAGGCGAAGTAAACTGGAACGATAAGTAGCCGTCGGCAGCTCTAAACCATGCAGTCTGCTGTTTTATTGAGGCTGGCTTTTATCTTGAAGCTGACAGCCGCCCGCATTCTGGTTAGTGGAGTCTGCTCTTCTGTAGGCTCAAGTTAATCAGAATTACAACCCTAATAATAGTAATCACTAACCAACGTTTACTGTTCATGATGTGACAGTGATGTGACAGGGTGGCGCATGAATTTACATGGCTTTGACTGTGACTGTAAATGTAACTATTGTCCCACCTAACAGGAAGTTGAGAGGGTGAAAAACTTGCTGAAAGTGGCTCGGTAAGGAGGGGGAGAGCTTCAGTGTGAGTGTAATTTATCCAACTTTGGAGCTGATGCTTATACCATATTATGTACTGTGTAGTCTGTAGTATGTAAAACGGGATAGCCATAAAATTGAAATGTATTTTCTTTGGACTTACTATATATATATATATATATATATATATATATATATAAAACTTTTTGGCGGTCCCTAACAATTACTCTCTTATAGTCTTGCTTTGAAGATAAAATGGTGGTCTACATAAAGACCCTTTAGATAGATCCCTCTCAAATTTGGTTATGCATTTGGGTAACTGTTCTGTAATGTCAGTTGCCTTGGACAAAAACGTAAAGACACATTCTAGTACAAAGTCTGTTTTATTCTTCATATCTCAGGAAAGTAGCCATAGGAGGTGTTTTAGAATGCCAGGAGAGGAATGGTAACCCCTCTCCTTGCGTATGGATGGGGAGAAAGTGGATTTCCTTCGAGTCAAAAAGTAAAAGTAGAATCCTAGTAGAGACATGATTTGTTGTATTATTACCAGTGAAAGATCATCACCAGTCATCGATATTATTAGTTCTGATTATATTTTTGGTCAAATTATTTGGTCTCTTGTTTTTTTTGTTTGTTTGTTTTCGTCTTTGTCTTTTTGCCTTATCTAGGGCTGCACCCGTGGCATATGGAGGTTCCCAGGCTAGGGGTCTAACAGGAGCAGTAGCCGCCGGCCTTCGCCACAGCCACAGCAACATGGGATCTGAGCCACGTCTGCAACCTACAGCACAGCTCACGGCAACGCCGGATCCTTAACCCACTGAGTGAGGCCAGGGATTGAACCCGCAACCTCATGGTTCCTAGTCGGATTCGTTAACCACTGAGCCAGGACGGGAACTCCTATTTGGTCTCTTGTGATAAGAATCAAAAGTACTAGCTGCTGAGTGTCATCTGTATTAGTTCAAATTATTCCTAGACTGAATGTGAACACTCCCAGCTTGTCCTTGGATCAGGATCCTCATCCTTAAGGATGGACACGTACAGAGACACCCATTTTACAGCCTGGACTTTTGACTGGCACTTAACTGGTTACTCTCCATCACTTAATTGAATTGAGGGCACGCAAGGATCTTTGACTCATGTTCTTAATTAAGTCCATCGTGACAGTAAGAAGATGGATATGAAGGCAAAGGAGAGTGGGTCAAGGTTGAAACCTGGAAATGGGTGAAGGAATTGGCGAGAGTGCTGTGTTGGAGAGAAAGCGTCTGCTTCAGGGGTGGGAGACGTTATGTGACTCTAGGGAAACCTTTTACTCTGATGGAATGATGGTGTCATTTTCCTTAAGAAACACTGCTGAGGCAGCCTGAAATGGCCACGGTCATTTCTGGAACCAGGCTATCAGGGAACTTGATACAGAAGCAGGGTTTTTCAGAAAGCCTGTGTTTTTCTTCAGGATAGTTTTTACAGGATGGTCACATCCATCTCCCCTCCCTGGGGTGGGCCTCCGTGAAGGATTTCCAGCCTCCCCCAGGATCATTTCCCAGCAGGAGAAAAACTGTCTTTCATGGAGCTCTGTGCAAATCCATCCTGAATTATGAGGATCCTGACCCAAGGACAAGTTGGGAATGGCAGTGCTACACGTAGATTCTCCAGATTTCTTTTGCACTCCTTTTTCTATTTTCTTTCTTTCCTTTTTTTTCTTTTTGCTGCTATCCCTGAGGCATATGGAATTTCCTGCAGCTGCCACCCTATGCTATAGCCACAGCAGTACTGGATCCAAGCTGTAACTGACCTACACTGCACCTTGCAGCAATGCCAGACCCTTAATCCGTGGAGCAAGGCCAGGGATCAAACCCGTATGCTTGTGGATGCTATGTCAGGTTGTAGCCACAGAGCTACAATGGGAACTCCAGTTTTTCTATTTTCTTAAAACAAAAAGGCAAACCTTTTAAAAAAATCCTGCCTTAACCGTTTTGTTTTCTGTAATAAATATGTCAATGACAGGTTAAAAAAAAATACTAGTAAAGGACAGCTATAAGAAATTACTTGGGGAGTTCCTGTCGTGGCTCAGTGGTTAATCAATCTGACTAGGAACCATGATGTTGCGGGTTCAATCCCTGGCCTTGCTCAGTGGGTTGAGGATCCGGCATTGCTGTGAACTGTGGTGTAGGCTGCAGATGCGGCTCAGACCCCGCATTGCTGTGGCTGTGGTGTAGGCTGGCAGCTACAGCTCATGGTAGACCCCTAGCCTGGGAACCTCCATATGCCGCGACTGCAGCCCTAGATAAGGCAAAAAAAAAAAAATCACTTGGAAGAACTTATGATGATTTTATAATATTTTAATATAATGGTTATCAAGACAGGAGATCCCTTCCTGGCTCATGCTAACTCTGTAGTTTTGATAAACCTGAAGATCATCCATAGAAAGTTGCGTGTGATCTTGAGTTGTATTCGAGCTTTCTTCTATTGCTTTCTAGATTTCTCCATGAGGAACATAATTTTCAGTACTTGAATACTTCAAGTGTGCACAGTGTGTTAAAGGAATAATGTTTCTCTGTTTTATTTATTTTTTTTTTGGTCTTTTGTCGTTTTAGGGCCGTACCTGCGGCATGTGGAGGTTCCCAGGCTAGGGGTCGGAACTACAGCTGCTGGCCTACGCCACAGCCACAGCAGCGAGGGATCCGAGCCGCATCTGCGAGCTACACCACAGCTCACAGCAACACTGGACCCTTAATCCACTGAGTGAGGCCAGGGATTGAACCCACAACCTCATGGTTCCATGATGGGAACTCCAGGAATAATGTGTCTTAAGATATATTTTAAGATGCTTTATTTGACACCGAGCCCCACAAATAATTACAAGATACTATAAAATATTGCAGACTCCGTTCTTAGGAAAAAAAAACATATATATATATTCTTGGAGTTCCTGTCATGGCTCAGCCAGTTAAGAATTTGACTAGGATCCATTAGGATGCAAGTTCAATCCCTGGCCTCACTCAGTGGGTTAAAGGATCTGGCATTGACATAAGCTGTGGCATAGGTCACAGATGTAGCTTGGATCGGGGATTCCTGTGGCTGTGCCATAGGATGGCAGCTGCAGCTCCAATTTGACCTTATCCTGGGAACCTCCATGTGCTGCAGGTGTGGCCCTAAAAAAAATATTCGAGAACATATATATTATCAAACTGTCATTAGTGACAGAACTTATTTTAAAATGCATGTTATAGTTTAGTGACTTCATCCTGCTTGTTTTTTTGTTAATAAGACCTTGACTTAACATATCCTTTTATGAAACATGGATTTTTCTCAAATTCATTGCATAGAATTGAATAGTACATAAATACTTGAACTGTTTCTTTTTTGGCTGTGAGGAGCCCAAAAATAGCTATTCCACTGCCAGAGTGTCATTGTATATATTTATTGCAGCAGAAAAGATGAACAAAGGAGTTAATCTGTTTTTTGCTTATCCAGGAGATCAGGATTCCTTATTGATTCCCAAAACTGCTTGGAAGGAGCCAGGCAAGAAGAGTAGGTGATTCAGAAGAAAAGAAAAACCAGGCCTTGGTGTGCAGTAAATTTTGCTGCATGCGCTAGTACAGAACTGTCCATATTGTTGCATTGATTATGATTCTTCTGAAGTGAAGACGTGTGTGTGTGTGTGTGTGTGTGTGTGTGTGTGTGTGTTTCAAATGGCTTTTAGATTATCTTTGTTTTGGGGGCTCTCTTTGAGATGAAATGCAGGCAACAGCCACTGGAGCCAAGTAATCTATACAAAGGCTTTTAAAATCCTGTTTTCCTTTTTTTTTTTGTTCTGATTTGTTTTTAAGGGAGCTAGCTCAGCAACAGCATTTCTCTTCCAAAATGCCTTTCTTATTTCCAGCCTTCCCTTACATTTGAGAACCATGTTCTCTATCTTGAATTCTCATTACAGTAGCTTTTCCAGAACTTCCTGGATAAGGGAAGAATACTTGGTCACCTAAACAGTGATGAAGTCACATGGCCTGGGAAGATGCTTTTACAAGATTTTTTTTTTTTTTAATGGAACTGTTTATAGAAGTTGTCACCTAAGCTCTTAGTTTTTTCACGCTTAATTTCAAATTGAAGTTTCAGGCATTTTCTCTGAGTCTGTGAAGATGAGGAGGCCTTTATCCAGTAAAGAAACTCCCTGATGCTCATTTTAAGGCCTGACTGAGGGGCAGACTATTAATCAAAGGCCTCTGGTTGGTCCTTTCGGGGCCTCCTGCTCCGAGAGTAACTGAGGCTTTTTTCGAACAGCTTTATTGAGACACACACAGTTCATATACCACAAAATGAAGTGGGTTTGGGTCTCTATCTTGTCCATTAGGGAACACAGATCCTTGAACTGCATTGTATAAATAGAGTAGATTAAAATGATCACAGTGGGTTAAGAATCTGACTGCAGTGGCTCAGGTCATTGTGGAGGTGAGGGTTTGATCCCCTGGCCAGCACAGTGGGTTAAAGGATCCAGCGTTGCTGGAGCTGAAGTGTAGGTCGTAGCTGTGACTTGGATTCAGTCCCTGCCATGGAACTTCCATGTGCCACGGGTATGGTCATTAAAAAAAAAAAAAGATCACAAACAATGAAACAATGATAGGAATATTTGATAGATGCAGCCCCTCATATGTTAGACTCTGTGTTTATGTTCTGCTGCTCTGTTTGGGAGAGTTAGGCTAAGGACTCAGCATTCAGCCTCAACTCTGAGAGCAGAACCTCTGGTGGAGGATGAAGGAAAACTTCAGGTTCAGGTGTCATGGGTTGTGGGAGGGGCATGCAGTACATCACAGGTGCTTTAGGCCAGAGGGAAAGTTTCACTTGTCATAGCTAAGGACGTGGTATCTTTTTACATACTAAAGAACTGATTACCCACAAATAGACACGTTTTAAAGTTAGACTTGGAGAAATTTCTTCTCAAGTCCATTCCATGAAACAGTTTAGCTATGGTTTAACATCACTATGACTAGTAGTACAATAAGATTGATTTAAAAAATATTGGTCAATATTTTCTTTCTACACAAATATTTACTTCTTAGCTGTAGCTGAACTAGCTTTAAATTTTATTATATTTAATGACTTCATTGGCTTCTAACTGCTGATGTAAATGGCTTTTCTTAAATCTCAGGACACAAGAATTCTACAAGAATGAGATCTAGACTTTCTAAAAAATAAAAATATGTATAGGGTTAGTCTTCCGGTAATTTGATAAAATGTTATTGAATTGAATTTCAGGGATGATGGTGGGGATTCACTTCCAGAATCTTCTAATTTATAGATGATTCTCTAATTGCAAATAGGACCGGCACGGTGAAACCTTGTCCTTTGAGTTCTGTGGGTTTGAGCTGCTGCCCGTTTTTAAATATTCTCCTTTTTAAATGGTCAATTATATTAGAAGGAGGATCCATTAATTTTCTCTATTCCCGTTGCAAAAGCCATGATATCCTCCTGAAAGTATTATAAAGTGTTTTAAGTGCTGAACAAAAGTGTAGCTAGAAAAAAACATATATTGGACGGTTGGTATATGAGAGTCCTCATGAGGTGCTTTCATTGATTGATAGTTACCATATGTTACTATCCTGTGGAAAGATTCTACTGTCATTTGCTGTCTATTAACTCCAGCACTAAGTCTTATCTTTGGGGCAAGTGATTGCTGCCAGTTGGTTTAATCCTAGTAGCTTAGAATAGTTAACCTCTTCTCCTTACAAAGCCAAACTCCTTTTTCTTCCTTAAGGCTATTAATGGCATGTTCTCTCCAGTTAATGAAACACTCACTTAAAAGAAAAAAAATTAGAATGACTTGCTAGGTTTCTATTTTATATCATTCTCAAAAAAAATGTATTTTCGCAAATAAGTAATTATTATACCCGTAGGTACTATTTTACCGTCCTAGATTTTCCGTTTTGTATAGTCTCTACCTCTTTGAATCCCACTGATATTCTTAATAAGGTAATTACTGGTAACTGGACTGAGGACTAATAAGACAGGGATTAGTAGTAGCAGCTGGAGAAATAGTGAATATTCATATGGTACTCACTATGCATATGGTACAAGACTAGGGCACTAGTGTAATACATGTTTTATATTATATGTTAAGTCATTTAATCCCCCAATAGTACCACTGGAATCCTCATTTTGCACAGAGGGTTTAACAACCCTTCCCAAGAATTTGGAGCCAGGCAGTCTGCTGCCAGTATCCATGCTATTATCCACTGTAGTCTGCCCTCTCTATGGAAACCAATAATTATGGTAGCAGTGGAATCAAAATGCAAATATTTAAATTACAGCACTTCATTTTACTGTTTGCAATTACATCTTCCTTAGCAGTTATTTTAGTAAGCCATGAATTGAAAATGTAATTGTTTGGTTCAGGTGAGTCTCTTTTCTTCTAAATGTAAAATTTCCATTACCCTAAAGAAAAGCAAATGCCTTCTAAGGAAGCCCAGTTTTATCAACCATTTTCCCTTAGGGTTTATTTTTAGTCCTTCTTTGTACTCCTTTGAAATTAGTATTGTTCAATAGAGGGAACTGCTGTGGCTTTTCAACTGTAACCATATGAAATATGTTTCCATCTTGCACATGGACAGCACATGCCTCAGTTCTTATGCCTATGTTATGCTTATTTGTACATTTATCTGTGAGTGGAGGAAATGTGAAGTTTTATGGACAAAAGTAGCAAAGCTGAAACATGTCATCATTCTGCCAAAAGACTAGAAGATATTTGGTCATATCTCTGCCAAGATGCTCCAGAATGCCCACCCTCCTTCCTTCCCCAAGACACACAGCACACATGCGTGTGCGTGCACACACACACACACACACACACACACACACACATTCCCCAGGGAAGAGAGCTAGAGCTAAGCAGATCTAATAAACAAACTGATAAAATGTTTGTTTCTTCCTCCCATTATAGCAGTTATTTAAGTATGTCTCCTAACTGCTTTTTATCTGCCCCTAGTCATCTAGTTAGTATCTTTTTGATGAGCTGGACATGGTACATTTTTCCCTGGCAGGCTTGTGCAAACATATGTTCCTCTGCCATCTTGTAATCAGTGCGGTTTCAGGAAGGTCTCAGGTTTCAGGATTTAATTCTCTTTGTATTATGGGAAAAATTCTTTGGGGATTAAGTAAATTTTGCTTTCCCTTGGGACCAAAGCAAGGTTGCTCTAGGTCCATCATCATGTATAATGTATCAGCTGCCTTAATGGCATTGTTAAAATCGCAAGTAGTCTTAACTGTATAGTCGGAAGAAAATGCATTGGCCCATTACCAGTTAATACAGGTCAGGTATCTTAGTGCTGGGAGTAAGGAAAAATGAAATGTGACAGCTGGTGTCAGCATGAGCTCTGTTTCTAAGCTCTGTAACTGATGTCAGTAGAACATCCTCTTTATATTCATTCTGATATAAGATTTGTTTTTCAATAAAGTATCTAAATAATTATTACATTGTTAATATTCAAGATGTTATCTATAAACTTAAAAAGACATTTTCAGCCATACTTTTTTTAAAAATTCAAAGTAGAACTAATGGTGTCTCTATATATGTGACTAATTGTTTTATAATAGAATATTGTGCCTATTTTAATTCTAAATAATAGGACTAATCTTTGTGTTATATAATGTCTTATACAAATCTACTGTTACAAAATTTTTTTGAACTATGATTGAGCAGGAAGTTATGGAAATAGTGGTTTTGACACATATGAAACTGATTTGAAGCAAAAAAAAAAATCACACGCTATTCCCCCGGTGTTGTCCCAAACTAGTATTATTATTTTCTTTTTTGTTTATAAAAAATTTCTTATTTTCTGTTGAATAAGTGAACACTACAAAAATGAGAACAAGTAATAAAGAGCAGAGAATTTGTATCTTGGCACTGAGTGGTCTGCATGTTTTTAGCTATGTTTGGGGGGTAATTGATCAGGTTTCCCATTGGTGTTTTGTCATAGCAACCTTTTCATTGCATCTCTGAGGTAGAAAACAAAGTAGATGCACTTGATTATCCCCATAGGCAAGAACTTTTTTTTGTTTCTAAGAACCTAGGAATGTGGAGATGAGGTGACACTGAACACTTACACAGAAAAGCTGACATGAAAGATTTATGGCAGAATAGGTAAAAAGTCACTTTTTTTTTGTTTCTAAGTCCAGGATAGGTCTAGAGTTTGGAGACAATAAAACGTAGAGACCAAAGATGTGATTAGGGCTAGACAGACCTAAGTTCAGATTGTGACTATGCCAATTAAATTTTGTGTGCCCTTGGATGGTTTACTTCTCTCTTCCTATGCTTCGTTTTTCTCACCTGTTCAGTGAGAAAGACAGATGTATAGCTCAGAGCTTTGCATATGGGAAGTGCTCTGTAAATACCATGGTTGAAATCATGATTGAGGTGAAGGGGCTATTTGTAAAGAATTTCTGGCTAGGTCTTTGTTGGCCTCTCCTCATTCTTCTGCTAGTTTCTGATTCTGCTCAGGACACGGGAAGCACGTTGGGGTCATCAGCAGCACTTCTTCGCGCTCTGCATCATAAGAAGACAATCTTCTGTGCCCCTAGAGTCTAAATTCTATGAGAAATTATTCCAGAGTAAACCCACAGGGGAACTTGTACTGCGGACCTAGGTCTTAGCATAGTGCGTGTACCTCAAAGATAGTGCTTATCTGTTAACAATAACAGGGTGAATTAAGTCTGGTTTTAGGAAATTGGGTATTTTCTCCTGCTCTCCCAGCACTAAGTGGGGAGAAGTCCAGTCTGCACTGGTCTGGAAAAGCAGATTATTCCCCCTGCTAGGAAAAGATGCAGTGACTGTAAACAGGAAAAACACCAGAGTGAGGCTTCCATCTGCTCACCTGATGTTAAGACCATCCTGTGTGCAAGGCTCATATTCACTGCTGCCTTCGTAAAGCATTTTAGAGCCACTTCTAAGTCAGTTTTGAATTTCAAGTCCTGGAATATCAGCAACTGACCTGTGATTAAAATTTCAGTAACTCTGAAATATTTCCAACATATTAAAAATTCTATAAAGTATTATAACAGGTGCATAATACTATTTGCAAATTAGCTAAATTTGCTTCAGATCTTTTTTGGTTTTTAAAGTCTGCTAATTCTGTATTAGTGTACCTTCCATTTCATTTCTGTTAGTGTATTTGTGCCTTTACTCTTACTGATTAATCTTGTCAGAATTTTTGTGAATACATTTTTCAAAGATGAGCTTTACTCTTGTTATTAATGTCAACTTTCTTTTGTTAAAACATTCTCTTCTGTTCTTTTCATAATTCACTGAGTTAAAGTTTAACATACTCATTATCAATCTTTCTTTTCTATAAGCATCTAGGGGTGTAGAATTTACTTTTAAGTTACCATTTTAGCAGCATCCTAAAAGTTACGATGCAGAAATTTTTTTCATCACCTATAAATAAGTATATTCAGTAATTTATACTATGACATTTATTTGACTCCAATTATTTGAATTTTTAGAAACAATTTTTAAATTGTTTAAAACATTTTTTTTTTTTTTGTCTTTTTGCCTTTATGTAGAGCCGCATCCGCGGCATATAGAGGTTCCCAGGCTAGGGGTCGAATTGGAGCTGTAGCCGCCGGCTTTCGCCACAGCCACAGCAACGCGGGATCCGAGCCACGTCTGCGACCTACACCACAGCTCAAGGCAACGCTGGATCCTTAACCCACTGAGCAAGGCCAGGGATTGAATCTGCAACCTCATGGTTCTTCATCGGATTCGTTAACCACTGAGCAACGAAGGGAACTCCTAAATTGTTTAAAATTTTTATATGTAACACTTAAAATTTTTCCATCTTTCATTGTTGGTTTAAATTTTTTCAAATAATGAATGCAGCGTACAAGATATTTATTTTTTGGAGGTTGGCCTGGTTATTTAAAAGAAATAAAAAGTTGGTTACCTTTTATTTGAAAAAAAATAGATTGCAAATATAGAATCGGAGAGAACTTTAGAGACCACCGTATTCAACTCTCTCCTTCATTTTACAGGGAAATAATCCCCAAATTGTCAAATGACAAACATGTGCCTATGGAAACAGTTGCTGGAAAAAAAAAAGTACTTTAATTTTTCAGGGCTTGTGTTACTTTTTATGAGATAGAATCCTTAAATAATAGTCTGACTCCCTGAAGGACATGGTTTGTGAAGTTCCTCCTTAATAAGCCAGCCCTTTGTGTGTACTTTTACATTAATCCCAAATCACCTGTGGAGGAATAAGAATGACAACTGAATGCTAGTGCTGAGTTCTTGAGCGTAAAGTTTCAGGCTCAAGATGTAAGAGGAGAAAGAGATGCTGCAATGCAGCCTTCTTTTGGCAGCTAGAAGTTTTCCTTCCTTCTTCAAACAAACAGCGGATGGGAGGATAATAGAATGGAAGTGAAATGAAAGGATTATGGATAAGTTCAGGGTAGTAGTGGGGAAAAAAAGTCCCTTTTTTTTAACCTCAAACCCTCATATAGTTATATCTTTTTTTTAAAAAAAAGGAAAGAAAACAACAAAAATATTATTCAGATAGAATAAAATTATGTTTCTACTTTTGTTTTAGGGATGCCAAATATGCTTTTTCTGTCTTCTAAACAATTATATTTTTCCTGCTAATATTACAATACCACCTACAGAATAAAGTTTTAGATAATACATACAACTTATGCCAAAAGTTTTATATAAAGCAATACACTTAAATGTCTGTTATTTGTTAAAAAAAGATACAAGAATGTAGTAGTTTCCTGGAAAGAATTATAATTTCATGAGTTTATGATTATATAGTCATTGTTTGTGGTCTGCATTGATTTTTCCATTCTCCCAATTTAGAATTGCATCACAGAGAACCTGTAAGGACTCTGTCTGCAGTACAGTGATTTGCTGCTGAGGGGCATTTTGTGGGGACCTAAAATGTTTTAGTGGTCCGATCAGACGTTGTTACATTAATGGGTCTGTAAATGGTTACCTGACAGCTGAAAATAATTTCTCTTGCCTGTTTTCTGGTTAAAAGTAAACATTTTTGGAAGCTCTGTTTGACTTAATAATAGAACTGCGAGTCATATTTACTGTATTATTTCTGTAACAGTAATAATGAGTGTTGTTAAATGAAGCTATGAGAAACTAGAAGTAGTTAAGGTATAGGTTAATCTTATAGAGGAAGACTGCTGTAATAGACACTACTGAGCCAAGCTTCTTAGAAGCAAAGTCTCTGGATTATGAATATAGAAATTCACTTGGTCGTGTTAAAAGAGATAAGAAGTTGTATGGTGTTGAAGAGTGTCTCCTCAAAATTCATGTCCCTTGGTAGCTGTAGATGTGACCTTTTTTTTTGCAAGTAGAGACTTTTCAAATGTGATCAAGAGGAGGCCCCTAATGCAATGATTGGTGTCCTTGTAAGAGGGAAGTTTAGACATAGGGACACAGGGCGGTCACAGGGGAAGAGTGCCTTGTGATGAATGGTGGCAGAGGTTGGAGGATGCCCCTGCATGCCAAAGAGCACCGAGAATGGTTGGTAATGACTGGAGGTTAAGAAGCAAGGACGGCTTCTTCTCTGGAGCCTTCATGAGGGAGCCTGGCTCTGCCAACACCTTGCTTTTCAGACTTCCAGTCCCCCTGTCCTGTGAAGGAATTCATTTCTATTGTTTTAAGCCACCCAGGTTTTGATCATTTGTTATGGCAGCTCTAGGAAAGTAATACAGGAGTCATGTTGATTAAAACCATGTAAAAACAATTCGAGTATGTGCTGGCGGTGCCCGAGCCTACACACAAGAGGAGAGGGAGTAAATCTTTAACTTTGAAAAATGGATTGCATCTCCAAAGACTTTAAGGATTGTTCAGTTAGGATACTTGTGAGCTTAACTTCTGGGAACCTATCATTGTTTTCATGTTTTTTTTCCACCGCTAACATCACTCAGGGGAAGTCAGTATAAGGAAAAAGACCTTGCACAACAGTAAAAACAGATTTTAAGTTTACTGGGTCCCTAATGGGCTTTTTTTTTTTTTGAAACTCGAGAGCTCATAGAAAGTTATGGCCCCTGTTTTCTGTAGTGTTTACCATTTTTCAGTAAGAATAATAGCTCTTTTCCTTGTGACTTTCATTTATATCCAGTGGCTTTCTGGTTCTGTCTCCTTTCCCCTTTCTTATGGAAACTTTTGCTACAATAATATTCAAGAATATTTGCTGTAATAGTATTATTATATATCTGTCCTCTTCAACAGGAACCGTGCATTTTTAAAAGAAATTATTCTTTTTTTGGTCAGCTAGATTTCTCTCCTTTTATTTTTTTTAACTGTTTTTAGGTTGGTGAGTACAAGATCCTAGTGCTTATCAGTGAGTATTAAAATAGTGCTGAGATTTTGAATGACCATTTAGCTTTAGATGTTGGAATGAGCTGATAATTTGGACACTGCTTGTACCCTGGAGTAGAATGGCAAACACAAATGTTCAAGGGAGTCCACCAGTAGTATAACTGACAAGCTTGCTGTAATGAAAAGCACAATGTGTGCCTTTTTCATCTGCGGCTGATTTTTATCCTACAGGAAGATGGAAATGTGGGAATGGAAGCTCACTGTTAAGAGACCCTCCCAATTTTCAGGGGAAAATGGAAATCCAAGTTTCGACAACTGGGAGGGTCTGGGATTTTAACCTACTTGCAAGTAAACAAGTTGGCCTATTGCAGTTTCATCTCTGCTGGCAGAAGAGAGGAGACCCTGGGTGAAAGACAAAGGACTTTGCTACTCACGGCAATAGAAGCAGCCAGATTATCAACATTTTCTTGTAATTGTGTCTTGAGCCTCAAGCCCCAGAGGTGACAGAGGAAAGAGCCAGGTGACACCTGCACACATAGTGTGTTGTGTTACTAGAGAAATTCTGAATTTAAAAAAAAAATGAGTCTTTTATAATAGGAAGTAAACATCCTTGTTTTTTGCTCTAGAGGGAGATATCTCTGTCTTCAAAGGCTTTTCACTGTACAAACATCCTTGAAAGAATGATCCAGAACAATCTCAGGCAATGAGGAGTCTTAGATTATTAATATAGCATTGTGCTGTTGCGTAGCCTTTCAGAAATTATTTCTGTGGGTTACATTAAAAATTATGTTTTAATGTCTTTTAAATTGTCTCTTTACAGAAGCATAGTTTTAAAAAAGTATTTTGAATCCTGTAGTGCTCAGTTAGACTCTAGGAAGTGTTCATTTATACTCTTGATCCTGGACTTATATTTCATGACCCAGTATACGAACAAAAATTTTAGATCAATATAGGGTTGCCAGTCTTTTTTATTTTGTCATATATGGAAACAGTCACCTCAAAACTCCTAAGTTCTGTTTACTATTACTAACAATTTGGAAAGAATGAATATGCTAATACAATAGGGTAACCCAGATGGATCCTGGAACAGAAAGAAGGCATTAATGGAAATACTAATGAAATCTAAATGTTCGGAGCCCAGTAATCAGAAATATACGGATGTCAGTCTTTTAGTTTTGACAGATGTACTCAGGTGATGTACGATGCTAACAGTGGGAGAAACTGAGTAAAGGAAATACCAGAGTTCTCTGTACTGTTTTGACAACTTTGTGAATCTCAAATTATTTCAAGATTAAAAAGCTCGTTAAGGAGTTCCCTGGTGGCTCAGAGGGTTAAGGATCCAGCATTATCACTGATGTGGCTCAAGTTGCTGTTGAGTTCATTCCTTGGCCTGGGAACTTTTACATGCTGTGGGCACAGCCCAAAAAAAGCCTATTAAAAATTAAAAATGGGGAGTTCCTGTTGTGGTGCAGCAGAAACAAATCTGACTTGACCCCTGGCCTTGCTCAATAGGTCAGGGATCCGGCATTGCCGTGAGCTGCGGTGTAGGTTGCAAGACATGGCTTGGATCCTGCATTGCTGTGGCTGTGGTATAGGCCAGCAGCTGCAGCTCCGATTGGACCCCTAGCCTGGGAACCTCCTTATGCCTAGGGTACAGCCCTAAAAAGCAAAAAAAATATGTAATAAAAATAAAAATGTGTAGTTAATAACCAAAAAGAAGGCAAGAACAAATCTCAAAACAAAGGACAGTTATATGAAAATTAAATACATTTAGCTTTATGAAAAACTGACTGAGTTGTCCCTATTTTTTATAATGATTTTTTATTTTTTCCATTAGAGTTGATTTACAGTGTTCTGTGTCCCTGGTTTTCTTATTTTGGCTTGAGCTAGAAAATATTTTGACATGCATTATATAGATCCATTGGATCCATGAATTATTGGCCTGTGATAGCTTTATTTAATTTTAATTTACTGTAAATGAGATTGTTTTTCTCTACTTTCCTTAGAGAGCCTGTAGAATCAGGTATCCTTCTACTTTGTAACCGAACAGATGTTTAACCTGTGTCACCTTTATGGTTTTTTTTTTATAACAATGAATTTTATTTCAGTTATAGGTGTACAAAGATCATCACAAGTCAATGTGATAGATTTTGTGTCCCAAACCCACAGTGTATCCCCCCACCCCCCAGATTGTCTTATTTGAAAAACCACGGTTTTCCAAAATCTGTGAGTCATTGTCTGTTCTTCAAAGAAGTTCACTGTGCCTCTTTAGTTTCCACATGTAAGCGGTAGCATTGGGCGTTGCTGTCTAATTGTCTGACTGGTTACACTTCGTATAGTAATTTCTAGGTCCATCCATGTTGCTGTATATGTTGTTATTTTGTTCCATTTAATGGCTGAGTAATATTCCATTGTGTGTATGTACCATATCTTCCCTATCCACTCCTCTGTCAATGGGCACTTAGGTTGTTTCCATGCCCTGGCTTCTTCCCTCTCTAGCTGCTTTGAATGTAAAGTTAGGTTGTTTATGTGACCTTTTTCTTGTTTCCTGAGGTAGGCTTGTTTTACTAAATACTTTCCTCTTAGAACTGCTTTTGCTGCATCCCAGAGGTTTTTGGGTGTCGTGTCTTTGTTGCCATTTGCTTCTAGGTATTTTTTAATTTCCTCTTTGATTTCTTCAGTGATCCATTGGTTGTTTAGTAGCGTGTTGTTTAGTCTCCACGTGTTTGTATTTTTGGCCATTTTTTTCTGTTGTCGATTTCCAGTCGTACAGCATTGTGGTCAGAGAAGGTGCTTGATATGATTTCAATTTACTTAAAGTTACTGAGGCTTGATTTGTAGCCCAGGATGTGATGAATCTTAGAGAATGTTCCATGCACACTTGAGAAGAATAATTGTGCATGGATGATTTAGTACCTTTACTGTATATATGCCTTTCCTGGTGAGCCTTGTCATTTGTGGTGTTTTTGTTTCTGGTTGTGGCCTTTTCTTTTCTGACTAGAGAAGTTCCTTTAAGATTTGTTGTAAAGTTGGTTTAGTGTGGCAGAAATCTCTTAGCTTTTGTTTATCTGTAAAGGTTTTGATTTCTCCTTCAAATCTGAATGAGAGCCTTGCAGGGTAAAGCAATCTTGGTTGGAAGTTTTTCCCATTCATCACATGAAGTATATCATGCCACTCCCTTCTGGCCTGCAGAGTTTCAGCTGAAAAATCTGATGATAACCTTCTTGAGGTTCCCTTGTATGTCATTTGTTTCTTTTCCCTAGCTGCTTTCAAAATTTTCTCTTTGTCTTTCATTTTGGTCATTTTGATTAATATGTGTCTGGGGGTGTTCCTCCTTGGGTTTACTTTATATGGTACTCATTGTGCTTCCTGGATTTGAGTGAGTGGTTCCTTTCCCATATTAGGGAAGTTTTTGGCTATTATCTCTTCAAATATTTTTTCTGTCCCCTTCTCTCTCTCTTCTCCCTCCGGCACCCCTATAATACGGACGTTGGTGCGTTTAACATTATCCCGGAGTTCTCTGAGACTCTGCTCATTTCCTTTCAATCTTTTATCTCTTTTCTCTTCCACATTAGTGATTTCCACTAATCTGTCCTCCACCTCGCTGATTCGTTCTCCTGCCTCCTGTATTCTACTGTTGGCTGCTTCTAATGAATTTTTTATTTCTGTTATTGTATTTTGCATCTCTTCTTGTTTAATTTTTACATCTTGTATTTCTCTGCTCAGTGTTTCCTGTAAATTATCAATCTTTGCCTCCAGTTTATTTCCAATGCCTTGCATCATCTTCAGCATCAACAGTCTAAAGTCTCTTTCTGGGAGGCTGGTAATCTCCTCATCACTGAGATGTTTTTGTGGCTTTTCTCTTTCTCCATTATATGAGTTATAGTTTTCTGTCTTTTCATTTTTATAGATTTTTGGTGTGGTGACCTTTTTGCCAACAATAGAGTTGTAGCCTCTCTTAATTCTGGCATTTGTCTCCCCTGTGGCTAAAGTTGGCGTAGAGGGGGCTTGCTGTAGGCTTCCCAATGGGAGGTACTGATGCCTGCCCACTGGTAGGTGGGGTTGATTCCTATCCCTCTGATGGGTGGGGCTTTGTCTCTGGATGAGATTAGAGGCTGGCTGTGTGCCTGAGGGGTCTTTAGGCAGTCTGTTTACTGATGGGTGGGGCTGAGATCCCACCTGGATTATTGTTTGGCCTGGGGCTTCTCAGCGCTGATGGGAGGGACCAGATTTTCCCAGAAATGGCCACCTCCAGAGAAATGCAGGCTGATGAATGTTCCCGAGAGCTTCACCTCCAGTGCACTTCCCCCACAACAAGACACGGTCACCCCTGTTTTCCCAGGAGATCCTCCAAGAATTATAGTCAGGTTCCACCCGGATTCCTATGGAGACTGCTTTGCCCTGGGACCCAGTGCACGTGAAAGTCTGTGTGTGCCTTTCAAGGATGGGGTCTCTGTTTCCCCCAGTCCTGTGGAGCTCCTGCACACAAGCCCCGCTGGCCTTCAATGCCAAATGCTCTGGGGACTCTTTCTCCCTGTGCCCGATCCCCAGGTGTGGGGTTTTGACATGGGGCTCAGAACTCTCAGTCCTGTAACTGAGTCTCTGTGATGCAGTTACTTTCCAGTCTGTGGGGGCTTCCCACCCAGGAAGTATGGTGTTGCTTCTATCGTGTAATTGCCCCTCCTACCTCTTGATGTTGTCTCCTCTTTGTCTTCTGGAGTAGAATACCTTTTTTGAAAGTTTACAATCCGTTTGGTTGAAGGTTGCTTGGCATTTGGTTGTAGTTTTTGTTGTTTTTTGGGAGAGGAGTTGAGCTCCAGTCCTTCTATTCCGCCATCTTAATCCAATCTCTGTGTGTCACCTTTATGAATCCAGCCTGATTCTGTACAATCCCAGGTTAGAATTTTTTTTTTTTTGCTTTTGAGGGCCCCACTTGCAGCATATGGAGGTTCCCAAGCTAGCGGCCAAATTGGAGCTGCAGCTGCTGGTCTGCACCGGCCACAGCAAAGCGGGATCCAAGCCGCATCTGTGACCTACACCGCAGCTCACGGCAGTGCTGGCTCCTACCCCCTGACCAATGGCAGGGATCGAATCTGCATCCTCATGGTTACTAGTTGGGTCGTTAACCTCTGAGCCACACAGGAACTCCATCAGGTTATAAATTTTAATCAGTATGTTGGTGGGGTCCTCTCCAATAGGGTACATCTTTTCTAGGATTTCCTTGCTGCAAACCCTAGGGAGACTCGGAATATTCCCCACTCAATAACACCTTAAACCGTCTTTTCTCACTATTGGGAGGGAAAGGCAGGGTTGCAGGAAATCAGATTGCTCGTGGCAGAGCCAGTCATGAGCAAACTGGAAGAAGCTGTTGCAGACAAGTGCCCGGTAGCACAGATTCCAGCTATGCAGCCGTAAACCTGTCTGGTCAGTACACGTGCCCGGGAGGAGCTTCGGGTGCAGAAGAATTTCAGTTCCTGCAAGAGGGAATTCGCTAGAGCACAGCTTCTCAACCCCAGCAGCATGTTGGAATCATCCGGGCAGATTAAATAATGCCCACACGCCATCCCTAGAGGTCCTGATTTAATGGGTTTGGAGCGAGGCTTGAGCGTTTTCAAAAAGCTTCGCCTGTGGGAGTAATGTGACACTCATGTGCGCCCAGGCTGGCGGACTGTGCTTGAATGAGCAAGGGTCTCCCCTGTGGGGGAGGATGACTGGCGTGAGCCCCGACCCGCAGGGCAGAATCCAGTCCTGGGACTGGTGCCCACAGAGGGGGAGAGCATGGCTCGGGGAGCAGGGCAGTAGCACAGGGCTGCGGGATGGTGTTTTGGCTTGGAAGTTCTGCACTAACCCTGTCCCTTGCAGGATGACCAGACTTACAGTGATTTGCCCATGGCTTTTGTGCATGTGGCACTAGATGATCTGCATCCTGGGAAAGTCCTTAGTTCCAGGACCGTGATCTCTCTAGTCCCCTTAGTCATCCGGTATCGTATCCTCTTATCAGCACCTAGGAAAAGTAGTTCTGCCCCTCCTGGCTCCTTGTGTGGCAAAATTCTTGCATATCCTTCTTTCACCTTTTATTTATTTATTTGTTTAATAATGGTTTTTATTTTTTTCTGTTATAGCTGGTTTACAGTGTTCTGTCACTTTTCTACTGTACAGCGAGGTGACCCAGTCACACATACATGTATACATTCCTTTTTCTCATGTTATCGTGCTCCATCATAAGTGACTAGATATAGTTCCCAGTGCTATACAGTGGGATCTCATTGCTTATCCACTCCAAAGGCAAAAGTCTGCATCTATTAAGCCCATACTCCCAGTCCATCCCACTCCCTCCCCCTCCTCCTTGGCAACCACAAGTCTGTTCTTCATGTCCATGATTTTCTTGTCTGTGGAAAGGTTCATTCATGTCATATAATAGATTCCAGATATAAGTGATATCATCTGGTATTTGTCTTTCTCTCTCTGACTTACTTCACGTATAGTGAGAGTCTCTAGTTCCCTCTATGTTGCCGCAAATGGCATTATTTTGTTCTTTTTTATGGCTGAGTAGTATTCCATTGTGTATATATACCACATCTTCTTAATCCAATCATCTGTCAATGGACATTTAGGTTGTTTCCATGTCTTGGCTATTGTGAATAGCGCTGCAATGAACATGCGGGTGCATTGTGTCTTTTTCAAGGAATTCTCACCTTTTACATGCCATTTTGTTTCTGATAAAACCAGCTGGAGAGAAAGAGAGGAGTGTAGAAGCCCTGTGGATGCTCATCTCCTTTATGGTTCAGTTAGAATCTGCTCTTCTCTACACTTAACTGTGCTCGTTAAGTGTAGTTTTTTCAGCGTGCTCAGCAGTGAGGAGCTTCAGAATGCAGAGGCAGATGCAGTGGAAAGCAGTTGTTCTCAAATTTTAGAGTGCCTTGAAGCCACCAGAGAGCTTTCAGAGCCTGGGACTGGGTGTGTCTGGGGAGAAGCTTGAGAATCTGCATTTCCAACAAGCTGATGCTTTAGGGCTGGAAACCACGCTTTGAGAACCGCCAACGTGAGGAGACTTGACGCTGCACCAGGAATATCTGGATGTGAAGGCTCACTTTAAGTTTTCTCATTCGTGAAATGGAGAAATTAATATTCATTTCATCAGTCATCATGAAATGGTACATTCATCATCAAACAATGCCCAGGATATGGCAGATGCTTTCATTCTCTGAAAGATCTGTCTTTCTGGTGTCCTCTACTTGGGGATGGTTGGGTAGGGGATTGAATGTTTTTAGGTTAATGCTTCCAGATATGACCATCAAAATCACCTGGGGAACTTTTTGCAACTCTGAAAAGCCTGGAGCCCTCTCTCCTTGGAGATTGAGTAGGTCTGAGGAAATGCCTGGAAACTAGTGGGTGATTCTGGGAATCACAGCGATTCTGAGAGTCAGTTAGGGGAACCTCTGCTGTTGAGCAGCATTTCTCTAGGGCAGGGCTTCTCAGGCACTGCAGCTTCACTGAATCATCTGGAGCACTTTAGAAGATGCTCATGCTTGCATCCTGTCTCCAGAGAGTATGATTTAATTGGGTTGGAGCACAGGATGAACACTGGGATTTTAAAAGCTCCCCAAGGTGTTTCTGATATGCAGTCAAGGTTGAGGACCACTGTATTCCAGTGTATTCAGAGTAAGAAAAATGTGGAATGTTTGTTAAAATGCAGATTCTTGGGTCTAACCCAGAGCTACGTAAACAAACTCTCTGGAAGAGCTAGAAACCAGGAATCTGCATTATTAGTTAATGCCTTGAATTATTAGCCTTAACAAATAGAGTATGAGAATTATAGCTAGAGTGACACGATAGAATCCCTCATTGAGTAAATATTGCCTGACCGCACTTCATTACATAGTAGTTTACAGTAAACTTGACTGTGGCTCACGAAATCCCCCACATACTCTTGTGAGGCAATGTGTGTTGTTATTTTCCCCAATGGATTGACGAGGAAGCTGAGGTCTTGGGAGGCGCTCCCTCTAATAGCACCCTTGGGATTATAAGTATAGATCAGGTAAGGAGACCATAGTCTAGTGGGGACATGGGGCAGAAACAAGAATGCAGGTAGAAAGAGATAAAATAGGAAAATTCAGAGGAGGAGGGACTGGCAAGGTTGATATTATCAGGATGGTATGTATCTGAGAAGCCCTTTTGGAAGAGATGGCCCTGGTCCATCTTGGAGCTGATAAAGTTGTGCTTTCCTTTGAGGGTAAATGACCTTGGCCTTGTGGCTGTGCTCTAATTGGTTCCCTTTATTGGGTTTGCCTGGTTTTATAACCCAGGTTGTGTAACATCTTTGCATTATCATCTCATATCTTTATAATAAATTCTGCTTTTCTTTTGAGATCTTTCTGGCTGTTTAATAAAAGTGTGGTTTGTCTTTGAATTTTGCAAATAATCATTTTGACTTCCCTAGAATAAAATTTGCAATCCACTTTTTTCCACAGAAGATGAACTGGGTATGATATTTTTATAGAAGTGGGTAATTTTTTTAGCTACAACTGTCTAATTAGACAAAAATAAACATCTGCACTGTTATGACTGTGTTATTAAATCAAGGAATATGAAGAAAGTTTCAAGGACAATGGATTTATTTCTAGCACAAAAGAGACAGTAAGATATAAAGCTATGACTGGCAGCTGGATGAAGAGCCGAACTCTACTGGGATGTACTGTTTTTTTTCTTTTCCTACAACATCTGTCTTAGTTATTATTATCATAAAGCATCTGCTTCCTCATGAAAGTCGTATGAAGATATGGGTAATGTTTATCATTGATAACAATTGAGGAAATTGGCTTCAATGGTGGTCTTTATTGAAATATACAATTTTTTTTCAGTCTTTTTGTCTTTTTAGGCCGCACCCGTGGCATATGGAGGTTCCCAGGCTAGGGGTCTGATGGAAACTGTAGCCACCTGCCTAAGCCAGAGCCACAGCAGTGCGGGATGCCAGCCACATCTGCCACCTGCACCACAGCTCACAGCAAGGCCAGATCCCAAACACACTGAGCAAGGCCAAGGATCGAACCCACGTCCTCATGGATGTTAGTGGAGTTCGTTAGCTGCTGAGCCACTACGGGAACTCCAAAATATACAATTTTTAATGAAATGCATTTTATTATTTTAAAATACAGTGCATCTTTTTTAAAACATGTATCTGTAAAGAAATACAATTGTATTTGTCCTTTAAAATATCCACTAAAATTTTAAATGCACATATTCTTTGACCTACCAAGTCCATATGTGGTAATCTGTCCAACATATATACTGACAGAAGTGCACAAAAACATATGAAAGGATATTTGTTGCAATATTGTGCATGACACCAAAAAAAAAAAAAAAGAGAGAGAGAGATGACCTAAATGTCCATTTGATTTGTACAGAATCTTTTAAATGAATTATGGTTCAGCCCTGTGATGGAATATTCTGCCATCGCTGAAAGAGTGAGGTTGATATCAACATTATCTTCAGGGAAAAAATCGAGTGGTAGGACAGTGTGGGTAGTGTAAACTCATCTGTGTGCTGAAAAGGATATACATATATTTATGTATATACAGATTTTCTTAAACATGCATAGACAACTCCTGACATGCTATACAAAATCTGTCAAAAATGCTTAATTTTTGAAGGCGACTGCAGCCTGGGCAATGTGTGGGAAGGGAATTTTTTTAGTCTTTATCATGTACCTCCTGAATTCTTAGGATTTTGCCATATTTATTGTTCTAAACATAATGGGTAAAAATACTTATTTAAAAGCAAAATCTCTAAAATTTATTTATTTGCTTTAATAATTTAACAATAGATTTATGTAAATTAAAGAAGCCCTTTAATATTAAGGCCTCTGTTCTGGACTAAGAAATATTTCCAGGCATGTTAAAAGGAAGAAAGCAGCCTACTTCAGTTCTAAATTGAAATATTTGTTGATTTGCGATGAATCATCCCTGAAGAAAAAAAAAATTGCAGCACAAAAAATGAATTTCCACCCTTATTTAGAAAATTGACAGATAATGCCAGTTGAGAGTCTCAAGATTTGAATTGTAATAGTCTAAATTGAGGAGCTTTTTGCCCCCTGGTGTTTATGCTTCTCTTAAAGTGTCATGGAAACATTTGATAATTATTCAACCATATTGAGCCTTCACTTCATTCGCAGTGTTAGGCTTTTGTGCAGACGGATCCTGATCATATGCTGTTTTTGGACTCACTCCTGTTTTTCAGAATCAGAAATCAGTGGATCGTTTCTCATTATCTAAGCATCTATTTAGCCCTAACATAATAGAGGATTGTTTCAAAACATGAATACTTTGAACTTTTTTCTGATTTGATATAACGTATATTTCCAAAGTTGGTATTTTAAGGAAAACTTTAGTAATTTAGAAATCATTTCTTATATACCACTGATATATTTCCCACGAAGGCAATGACTTGTTAACTTCCATCTTCCCCCAATCTGATAGCGTGATTCTTGCAGTTATCTTTGTGATTTCTACTTCTTTTTGTTTCTATGCTCTTTCTCTCTGCTGTTCACTGCGAGTTTCAGACATTCTGAGAGAGGAGATCTGACTGGATGATTTAGTCAGTATCCGTTATTTAAAGAAACACTTGAAGATAGAATTTTCTCTCTTCCCAGGTTATCCCACTGACTTTAATCATTTGTATTTGGCCAATGGAAAGCTAGAGTTTCGATTCCTAGTCTAATCAGATGTGTCCAGGAAATCAAGGTCATTTGAAACATAATAACCCCTCCCACTTAGAATTTAATCTTTTGGGCAGTTCACCAGTCCAATTCACAGAAGGAATTTTATATTCTGTTAAATTTACCCCCAGTGCTACTTCAAAAATCAGAAAAAAAAAAAAAATCACCCTTGGGGAGAGCTTAGATTTGGACTGCATAACACATAGGTTCTAGATGCAACTCATAGTGTTTGCACCCCTACTTGGTGTTTTTCCAGGTGGGCACCTATAGAGTCTCAGAGATTATGACCCACTATATGAAATAGAGATTACAATATTTCTTTGCAGAAGTGCCTGTGAGGGTGTAAGGAGAACACGTGCGTAAACTGAGTGGGAAAATAAGTGACACAGAGAAATTATAATAGTACAGTTTTATTGAGTGTGCACCAAGTGCCAAGCATTATTGTAAGCCTGTTATGCATTTTTTTTTTTTTATTACTTTTCAGGGCCGCACCTGTGACATATGGAGGTTGCCAGGCTAGGGGTCTAATCGGAGCTGTAGCCACAGCCACAGCCACATGGGATCTGAGCTACCTCTACAACCTACACCACAGCTCACAGCAATGCCAGATCCTTAACCCAGTGAGTGAGGCCAGGGATCAAACTCACATCCTCATGATCCTAGTCAGGTTCATTAACTGCTGAGCCACAACGACGGGAACTCCTATGCGTATTAGCTCTTTGATCATCTGAGCAACCCAATGAGATTATTCCCATTTGACAGATGACACAAGGAGACGCTGTGATGTGCTTGAGATTACATGGCTAGTAAGTGAAGGAGCTGTTAACTTGTAAACCAACCCTGTGCCTGGCCTTGGTCTGCCCTTGAGTCCATGGCCTTCTGGGTGCCATCCCCTGTCAGAACTACCGGTGAAGTACCTCCCCATTTTATCCTCCCTCCCATCCAACAACAGTCCTCGGTTCATGATGTTCAGTGGCTCCCTTTGGGAATTTGGAGCCTGGCCTCAGGGCTTGCACTCTGGGCCAGCTGACCTACTCTCTTTACCCGTTAGCAAAGCTGAGCTTCCCTGATCCTTTTGGATCCCCTCACGAGGAGCAGCAGACGTGGGCCAGGCGCCTTCCCTGGAATTCCCATGAGGATGTTGTCTTCAGCCTGTTCTGTCATCATGTCTTCGTGATCTCTCCTCTTCATTTGTCAGACACAGAGTATTTTAAGTAGGGCTTGTCCTTAAGCAAGCAGCTGACCTTGGTCCCTTTAAACCACCCACTCCCTTGTCCTTCCCTTGTCTCTCTTTCACATGTTAGTTGAGTTAGAAGCTGAAGAAATGGGAGATGAGTGCAGGAATGGAAAGGTCATTTAGAACACTGCTTTGCAGACCCCAATGTGCAAATGCATCGCCTAGGGACTTCATTCAAATGCTGATTCTCATCCATTAGGGTCAGGGGTGGGGCCTGGGATTCTGCATTCCTGACATGATTCTGGTGCTTCCAGTGCTGCTGTTTTCTAGACCACACTCTTGAGTAGCAATGCAGGGGGTACCGCTTTTCCGTGGCCGAGTCTCTACCGTGTTACCTCTTCCAGAAACATTTCGTCAAAAGAAATGAGCCTCTCTGGGAAGCTTAGTTGACGTGACCGCTGGCTGGAAGGAACCTCTCCGTTCCAAACCCTACTCCAGACTGCTTTCCAGTGACGCCATTCCTGGTTGGAAGAAAGGATGGTGTGAACCTGTCAGGTTTTGATAAAAACACTGTAAAAACAGGCATCTTCCTCCAATTCCATTTAGTGATTCTCAGCTGATGTATATTCATTTTCCTTGGTTTTGAGGAAAAGAGCGTGGTTTCCCTGCTCAAGTTTCCCTCTCCCAGGACGGGGAAAGTGGCTGATGGAACTCTTCCTGCTGCAGGAGCCACATGTGTACCTCAGTGTCACTTTCTTTGTTCCTCCTCTTATCACCTACGTAAAAGAAAAGTTAAGTCAGCTCTTACTTCCCTGCCTTTGGATTTGGAGTCAGCTGTCTAGGAGTATTTATGAATAATTCTGTTAGAAAGGGTTCACTACTAATCCAGGTAATGAAACGTCGTAAACACCGTTGCACGTGGAGGTGCTGTGTGGGCAGAACCCCGGGAAACCATGTAGCCAGTTCTCTTTGTTACCGCAAAGGCTTATGTTCTGTTTCTGCTTTCAGGGAGGAGAGCACTGTTACTACCAGGGCCGCATCCGAGGAAACCCTGACTCATTTGTGGCATTGTCAACATGCCATGGACTTCAGTAAGTGTCCCCAAAGCTTTTTGTATCATCCATTCTTTCAGTCACTTTATTTTCCTTATTTTTAAGGCACTGTGATCAAAATCTCTATTTTATATCAAGAACTAATTTTATTTTATTTTTTATTTTTTTTAGGCTTTTTAGGGCTGCACTCGTAGCATATGGCAGTTCCCAGGCTAGGGGTCAAATTCGGAGCTACAGCTGCTGGCCTACACCACAGCCACAGCAACGCGGATCCGAGCCACATCTGCAACCTACACCACAGCTCACGGCAACGCCGGATCCTTAACCCAATGAGCAAGGCCAGGGATCAAACCCATATCCTCATGGATCCTAGTCGGGTTCATTACCGCTGTGCCATGATGGGAGCTCCTTATTTTATTTTTTACATTTTTTTAATTTTTTAAATTAAAGTGCATAGTTAATTTTCAGCATTGCGCCAGTTTCTGCTCTACTGCATTGTGACCCAGTCATACATATACATACATTCTTTTTCTCATAATTTCTGCCATCCTGGTCTATCCCAAGAGATTGGACATTGTGCTGTGCAGTAGGATGTCACTGCTTATCCATTCTAACTGTAATAGTTTGCATCTACCAATGCCAGATTGGTTCTTCTGGGGTTGCTAGAAGGACTGATTTTAAATCAGTGGTGAATCTGTTCTTTTTCTCCCTTGCGGTTTATAAACCAAGCAGATTGTTAAACAAGAGCTGCAGAAACCAGGGACTCTAAGATTATAGTATTTCTTAGTGGTGTTCGGAACATTTTTCTAGTTTCATCCAGATGGAGAGAGGAGTGGTTTGGGTAACTCTAGCCTGTTTCTGCGGATGCTTAGCCCCTGGGTACCACTTCAGCCCTTCCTCCTCCTTGATGTTCATTTTTTTTTTGGATGGAACAGCAGAAATTTCAAGAGATGGAAACTCCTGACTTCTTGCACAAAGACAAAGGCTGTAGGTGACCTCAAGAGCTCGTGTGTGTTAGCTTTAGTCAGCCAGAATCCCACCCACTCCACAGCAAACTCCCATTTAGTTTCAGAAATCTCTATGGAATGGGATTCCTCCTTCCTCGAGGTTTTGCTTCCTTTCTCAGAACCTTCACTATCAAAGTGTGGTTGTTGATATTTAACGTGAGAATATATCCACTTCCTCCATCCTGTCAGTGATGGAGATACCCAGGTGGGCTGTCTCTTACTTGTTTGGTGACCCCTTATGAAGCTACCGTGTCATCCCTCAGCCTTCTGCTTAGGCTAAATCATCCTAGCTCCTTCTTGTGACTTTTTTGAGCACAAAACAAGCCAGTACTTTAATTTCTTTTGGGGAAATTTTTGTTTGGAAGCTTTAAAAATATTTCCTGTCTGTTAACAAGTTTTTCATCTAATAGACAGTTTTTGGGCATCTACTGTGTGCCAGCCCTGCATCCAGGGCTCCCAGGCTATTGGAGCAGTGGAATCTTCCCAGCTTTGTACTATGGAATGTGATGGGTATATTTGTTTTCTTTGAGAGAGGAAAAAAAAAAAAAAACTGAGAAAAATGCAAACCGAGAGTGGTTCCTGAAGGGGGAGGTCGCCCTTGACGGCCCCAGAGAGATGTTGCCTGCAGAAGGTGGACTGGGCCCTGAACAGACTTTGGTAGAATCTTCCAAGAGAGGGACTTGGCTAAGAGGTCTTAAAGAAGGTAGGAGAGAGATCTAATGGGAGAGGCTGGAAAATCTAGCCAAGCTGCCTTAGTCGTGCCTCTAGTCAGGCTCTGGCAGTAGGTACAGGAGAGTAGAAAGAAGCAGCACAGGGGTCAATTAAAAAGCCAGAGAGGAGTTCCTATCATGGCGCAGTGGTTAACGAATCCGACTAGGAACCACGAGGTTGCGGGTTCAATCCCTGGCCTTGCTCAGTGGGTTAAGGATCCGACGTTGCTGTGAGCTGTGATGTAGGTCACATATGCAGCTCAGATCTGGCATTGCTGTGGCTCTGGCATAGGCTGGCAGCAACAGCTCCAATTAGACCCCTAGCCTGGGAACCTCCATATGCCGCGGGTGCGGCCCTGGAAAAAGACGAAAAAAAAAAAGTCAGAGAAAGAACATATGCCTGCCAGCAGGACAGACCTCCATTTGCTTATTGTTTGCTCTAAAGGACTATTTTGCTAATTTCAAGCACATTATTATGAATAAGGAGACATTCTTACAAACATGAAATCCATGCCTCCTCTCTGAGAACCTGGCAAAGAGAAACGTCAGCATCCCCTTCAGCAGAGACATCGTTGTATCTGATCTCAAGATGAACACAGCTGCCAGCCAGGAACAGTACCCTGGGCCTGCTGACATTTGTGACAGCAAATGTGTTTTGTAGGGGAGTCGCCTAAAAAAAAGAGGTTTTTTTCTTCCTCTCTCTTCCTGTTAAAATCTCAGTCCAGGAGTTCCCATTGTGGCTCAGAGGTAGTGAACCTGGCTAGTATCCATGAGGATGTGGGTTCAATCCCTGGCCTCGCTAAGTGGGTTAAAGATCCCATCAGTTGTGGTATATGTCACAGACACGGCTCAGATCAGGCTAGCAGCTGCAGCTCCGATTTGACCTTCCGATTTGGAAGCCTGGGAATTTCCAAATGCCATAGGTGCGACCCTAAAAAGCAAAAAAAAAAAAAACAAAAAAAAATAAAAACCACTCAGTCCAAAATCACAGTAGAAGCATCTTGCCCAGTACATGTTCTAATTTTTCACCAGTTTGCCAAATGGGCAGATTATTATGAGAATCAGAGAGAGGGTGTTACTGCCTTCTAAACTCCCTAATAGACTCCCAGACTCTCAGACCAACAGTCCTTTGAAGGCGGATGGAACGGGAACTTTATGGCAATTTCAGTTTCTGGGTGAGGAGTAGAACTGAGACTGCTTCCCCTGTTTTAAAGAAGTAAAATTTACTTATTTACCTTTTCTTTTAAAACTAAGCAAAGACAAACAAACAGAAAACCCACCCACGTGTAGGAATACTGTCAGGACTGTGTACAAAGATGTTTCGGTGTTCTTAAGACTTTTATGAGCATGCCAAATACATTTATGCTTGAGTCTTTTTGTTATTTATTAGTTATCACTTATCTTGATTTTACCTTCTGAACAAAAATTGCTGACAGAAGGATTTGGGGAGCTCTTTCTAGATAGTAAATAATCTGTGTTGTCTCAGTTGCTATGACTTAGATATGAGATATGTTATTTCATCCATGACCCATCTTTTATAAACTACCAAGTACATGTTGAGTTTTTTTCATTTTTCTTGATTTACTGAATTCCATTAAAGAATGTAAAGGATAGAATAATCAGATTCCTATCTTTTCCATAAAAAGCCTGTAAGAACACATTTTTTTTTTCAAATTCAAAGGACTAATGGGTAATATTTTAGTCCGGGTATAGTTGATGTGACAAAATCCTGTAACTAGGGGGACAGTAAAGAATGGACTCAAATGTAAGTTGATTGCCCTCTTGTGGCAATTTCTCAGGATGACTATTTCCTTTCAAAACCTTGTTCTGAGTCAGCCTTTTAAAATTTTTATATAACTATCACAGGTGTCAGTTGTCAAAAAATCACAAATGTCATATTTTCCATGTTTTCATATAGGGAACCAGACTCCTTCAAACATGGATGGTATCAGAATCTCCTTTGTTTACAAAGGAGATTTTTAATTGTTAAAAAATCAACAATCTTAATTTTAATTGTTAATTTTTAATTGTTAAAAAACCAAAAATGTCATTTTCATATAGGGAACCAGAATGCTCCAAATATGGATGGTATCAGGATCTCCTTTGTTTACACTGTGGATCATGATGTTTAAATTCAATAAAAATCACTGATTTTTGTACTGGACACAAAACTAATTCAAGAGGAAACAGCACCCAATATTATTTAAACAAAATAACCTGCTTGCTCCTTAATCAGTGTAGCCATGTGAACTCTGGCAGAAGGTACAGTTTTCTGGAGGGGACCAGCCTGTTAATTGAATATTCACTGCCATATTGTGTCTACTGTTTTGATAAGTCTCCCCCCAACAGATTCCTTAGGGCATGTATTGTCAGTAATATCTCAACAAACTGCCTCTGTTTATCTTGAAATTCCAGATGCAATGTCATCCAAATTCAGAAAGAGTACTTTGGGTTGAAAACATTTATGGATGTGAAAAGAGCGGTTCCAAGGGTGTATGAAAGTTAAGGACATGTGGAAGATGTTACTTCAGGAATGAAAGAATTTGGATAAAGAAAGGGATGGAAGTCATTATCATTAGAGCTCTTGAAAACCAGCTGACTTCACTAAGCCATCAGCGAAGGAAGGACAAATACTATTCTGTGGTTAACTGCTTGGGTGTTGTGCAGTCATTTCCACCTAACGCTGAAGAATGACTGCAGAAGATCACAGCCTCACCCCCCCTCAGATGCCTGAATGTCGAGACGGTTTCCTTCAGTATCATAAGGGACCCACTCTCAATGTAAGGACCTCATTCCTCTATAGAGGTGGCTATTGCGATCTCTCTGAGCGGGAGCTGAGGCTGTGTGTATCTTAAGATGCCCTCTGAAGATTTCTCAATTGGCTGATGATCATCTGCAGCCTACAATGTCTAAAGCTGGACCCCAGGTTTGCACCCTGATCCCTGCCTCCTGCCCTCTTGGGCCCATTCCATTCTCTTCCTGCAACTTTTTCCATCTTATTAAACGGCAAATCCATCTTCCTAGTTGCTCAAGTCAAAACCTTGGAGTCCTCACTGACTCTCTTTCGTGCCAACTCTAAGAAAATCCATTAACAAATCCTATTGGCTCTGTTTTCAAAAAACAGAATTTGACCAGTTTGTACCATCTCCACCTGATCTAAATTACCATCTTCTTTCACCTAAATAATTTCAATAACTTCTCCATTTCTATCCTCCATAGTAGTTGGAACAATTTTCTTAATTTTTATTTTTAATCATTGCATCTGTGGCGTAGGGTGCACCTGTCCCTGGGGCTAGGGGTCAAATTGGGGCTGCAGCTGCAGGCCTACGCCACAGCCATGGCAACAACAGATCTGAGCGGCATCTGTGACCTGTGTCCCAGCTTGAGGCAATGCTGGATCCTTAACCTACTGAGCAAGGCCAGGGATTGAACCTGTATCCTCACAGAGACTATGTGGGGTTCCTATCCTGCTGAGCCATGATGGGAACTCCAGTTCTCTTAAACTTTATGGGGCATTAGGTTTCCCCTTTGCTTAGAACCCTGCAGTGTCTCCTTACTGTTCTCAGAGTAAAAGACAAGGCCCTAAGTGTCTCCCCCTCTATTCCTCTGCTCTCATCTTTTAGCACCTCCCCTCACCCCACTCTACTTGCCCACTCTGCATCCTTGATTTCCTGGAGTATGCCAAGATTTTCTTACTTTGGAGCTCGTGTCTGAAATGCTCTTTGCACAAATACCTTTATGGCTCGTCCCTTCATGTCTTCCAGGCCTTTGCTTAAATATGTTAAACAACTGAAATTCAACAGAGTCGGTTTTGAAGGACCTGCTGGCTTTAGTCAAGATTCATGAATTGGGCAGCATCCAGTCTAGATGATAGAAAGGAGCTCTGAGCTATACAAAATGAAAGACTCGTATAGGCTGAAGGGAGCAGGAACAAGGAAGTTGGGTTTTGTTATTGTAAAGTTACTTTCCTTTAGAGGAAGGCAGGGTTCTCTCAGGTGAATTACCTATCAGGTGATTCCTGATCCACTAGCTTAAGATTCCATTCCTGGGAGAACTGTGTATAAGAGAGCTGCAATTAAGGTCATCTCTGGTGACATGGGGCTTAGCACAAGTGACTCCATTTGGGGCCTGTTTTGCTTTTAACAGATGTCATCTCTGTGAAGCCTTGCCCTGACTTTCTCTTTAAATCAGTCATCCTCTCCCCTGATCTTCAGATCCAATCTTCTGGCACCATTTTTTCCCCTTAACCTCCTTCATTTTCCTCCCTAGAATTTATCACCACTAATATATATTTAGTTGTTGATTATATATTTATTGTCTGTTTTCCCTAGAATGCATATAAGCACCATGAAGGAAGAGAATTGATCTGTTTTGTTCAGGAGTGTCTCCCCAATACCTAGAACAATGCATTGTAAATACTCTATCAAATCGTATTGCATCAATGAATGAATGAAGGGGGTGACCCATCGCTGATAGGCAGTTCAGGACCCAGTTTGTCTGCCTCTTCTCTTACTGGTTATGCAATCCGGGCAAGTTACTTGTCTCTTGGGCTTCAGTGTCTGTGCTTGTATGTCACGGACAGTCTTGACTCCCTTATAAACTTGTGGGAAAGAGTCAATGATTGTAAAGTTGATTGTAAAGTACTTAGCTTGTGGTGCATTGTTAGAAGGCATCAGCTCTTATTATTAGAGCATCTTCCAGATAGATGAGATGATAAGCAGACCATTCTCAGTCTGACCACTGAAGGGTTAGTTTAAAATGCAGCTTCTTGGGCATCAGAATCACTGGGGGGTGGTTTAAAATGCAGCTTCTTGGGCTCCAGTCTGGAAGTCTGAGGAGGGCCCTGAACGTTCTGCATTTTTAAAAGCTTTCCAGGTGACTATTTGCATATTCAAGTTTTAGGTTTGTTTGTCAGAGGGAGGAATAATTGACCACAGTTAGCGAATTGTAATCCTGAGCCTGGGGAAGGGTCAGGATGAAGGACCCTGATGCTTACAGGGAATCAGAGGGTCAGGCCTTTCCCTCTCAGCAGTTTGTGTGAGTGTGTTTTGTGTGTGTGTGTGTGTGTGTGTGTGTGTGTGGTGTGGTGTAATGCATGGTATATGGTGTGTGTGTGATGTGTGGGGTCAGTTGTGTGTGTGTGTGTGGTGTGGTGTAATGCATGGTATATGGTGTGTGTGTGATGTTTGGGGTCAGCTGTGTGCAGTGTGTGGTTATGTGTCTGTGGTATATGCTGTGTATCCGGGTATGGTATGTGGTGTGCGTGTGTGTGTGTACGCTGTGTGGCGTGGGGCTGTGTGTCTGTGGTACATGGTGTGTATGTGTGTGTGGCAGTGTGGTATCTAATGTACGGTCTAAGGTATGTGTTGGGTGTGAGGTGTGTGGTGTGGGGTCTGTGTGTCTGTGGCATGTGACGTGTATGTGTGTATGGTATAAGGGGTGTGTGTGTGTGTCTGTGTCTGTGTGTCTCTGTGCATGTGTGTGTGAGATGTGTGTATGTGTGTCTGTGGCATGTGATATGTAAGTGTATGTGCGTGGGGGGTGTCTAATGCATGGCAGATGGGGTGTGTGGGGGGATATAAGGCATGGGCTGTGTGTGTCTGTGGCACGTGGTATGCATCCTGTGGTGAAGGGCGGGGCTGGGGAGTGGGCGTTGAGAAGTGAACTGGTCTTCCGTCTGCTGCTGATTTTACAGTGACCTTGTTCGGAGGCAAGAGTCCATTTCCAGGCCTAACTCTTCTCTTGTCCTTGGCAGCGGGATGTTCTACGACGGGAACCACACCTATCTCATTGAGCCAGAAGGAAATGACACTTCCCCAGTAAGTACTCCTTCTGGCTACTGTGGCAGATGTAAATGGCGATGCTGGGAGCTTTTAACCCCTCTTTTTTATTTTTTCTCTCTCTCTCTTTTCTATTCTGTTTTATTTCATATTTTTAGCCTCAGGAATATATATATGTACCTATACACGCATCTATATACACATCTACACATGCATCCATATATACACGTGTATGTATTTAAATGAAATAGTGAATAAGTTCAAAACCATAGTGATCTTTTAAAAAAAAAAAAATCCATCTCTTCTTCCATTATATTGGAAACACTTGCCTTCCAGGGTGTTCTGAAGTCTTCATTTCTATCTCTCCTATCCTGTGCTGTGGTCTGTCTTAGGCTGCTCATGCTATCATTATAAAGTACAGCACGGCTTAAACAGCAGAAATTTATCTTCTCACGGTTCTGGCAACTGAAAGTCAAGGTGCCAGCGGGGTCCATCTCCTTGTGGTGCAGACGGCTGCCTTCTTGTGTCCTCGCCTGGCGCAGGGAGCGTGAGGTCTGGTGGCTCTCGCGCTTCTTAGGAGAGCACCAGCCTTCTCCGATGAGGGCCTCGCCCTTATGACCTCTGTGACCTTTGTCCCATCCCCACAGGCCCCATCTCTGAATACGGTCACATTAACAGTTAGGGCTCAAACATAGGAATTTTGGAAAAGACATAGACATTCAGTTCATAACAGATCAAATTCATAGACTGTGTGACTCTCCACCCTTTCACTTTTCCAGATTCCAGATTTTTCTCTATTAGCCATGGTCATTAAGGCCCTGTGCTGATGAAGTTTAGGGAAATCTGGGTTTTCTTAACTCTCTCTCGCTTTAGTTAAACATTCATTTTTAACATATTAGAAAAAGGTTAATCTTACTGACTGCAGATAAACATAATACGCTTCCATCCTAGCTCTGTACACACAGAGTTCTCCCTTGTCCCATGGAACACTGGTTAAACACTTAAAACCAATAACGTCAAGCAACACACGTTGTTTTGCCACCCATAAACAATTTTGTGTGGGACACTGTTTTGTGTGTTATTTTCTGGGGACCCACTGCCAGCTGTCCTGTCACTTTGCTTGACAAGTGTACTTTTTTTATCTTTTTTATTTCTAGGACCGCTCCCGCGGCATATGGAAGTTCCCAGGCTAGGGGTCGAATCAGAGCTGCAGCTGCCAGTCTACACTGCAGCAGCAGCAATGCCGGATCCTTAACCACTGAGCAAAGCCAGGGATTGAACCCATATCTCATGGATCCTAGTCAGGTTCATTACCGCTGAGCCACATCAGGAACTGCGACAATTGTGATTTTCTAAACCTTGACTCTTTATGACATTCTTTTCTCAGTAATTGAATGGAGCCAGATGCAGTTATTTGAGTGTTCGTTAATTTTTCTTTGATGAAACTTGGCATTTTTATCTGTTGGTTTTTCACAGAAATTTGTATGACATTTGAATTTTGAGGCAGGGGTGCTTTGGGCTTGCTCCTGCCATCCTGTTCCGCAGTGTAAGACTCTTGATTCAGCAGCCTTTCCCTGGCAAAGCTCTCCGGCTCTCGAAGGGAGCAGGGCGCCATGGAAAGCAACCAGTTGTAAAAAACATTAACCCATTTTCTCAGACTTCTTATTTCTCCTTGGGGAAATTGGTGCACTCATTTCTTTTCCATTACCGCAGGCTTTGGCTTCTCTGCCTGTGAAGGCATTCAGTTGCTAACACTATATTTCTCTGGTGCAGGGAGAATACACGGGGAGGGAGTGGGCGGGGTTATGCATGGGTTCATTGCCTTTCCAACACAAAATAACACGTGGTCAAGCTCCAGTTCTTTTAAGGTGTCAGCTTCTCCAGCTACTGTTGCCCGAGGCCAGAGTTATCTGCTTGTACAAGCCTCATCTCTCTTGTTTGTGTTATTTCAGGAGGATTTCCGTTTTCATTCGGTTTACAAGTCCAGACTGTTTGAATTTCCCTTGGATGATCTTCCATCTGGTATGATCTTCATATAGTGCCTTTTTATTTATTCACTTTTTTTTTCTTTTTTGGCCACCCCACAGCATATGGAGTTCCCGGGCCAGGGATCAGATACAAGCCGCAGTGTTAACCTAAGCCACAGCTGCGGTGATGCTGGATCCTTAACCCACTGTGCTAGGACCAGAAATCGAACCTGCACCCCAGTGCTCCCAGGATGCTGCCAATCCCATTGCACTACAGCATAAACTCCGTACAGTGACTTTTTAAAAAGAACTTTAGTAATTTAGTTTAATGCTTTAGATCTAATGATATGGGGAATGTCATCAACCCACAACTGCTCATAGCAATTTCAGAAAGTCAAGTGACATCAAGAGAAAGAATAAAACGTAAACTGACCTCGTGTTTATAGTGGATGAGTTTGGAAAGATATAAGTCGAATGCAGTGAAGGAAAACCTTTTAAAATTATAAGACCCAAAGGAAGGTATTACAGGAGAAAGAATGTTAAAGCAAAACTTAGTCTGCGTAGATAGAATATGTAAAAATTCACTCATGGTGAAATACTGAGTTGGATGTACTGTTAATTCTTTTCCCATTTGTCGTTTCCTCATCCCTTTTTGCCCCAGAATTTTAAGAAAGAACTATCATAGATGAACATTTGTTAATAGTCTTACATGCCATTGGTGAAATCAGTCTTTCCTTCTGTGTGTTTATGGGCCTGTTATATATAGATGTGAGTTGAGAGTTGCACGCACTCACTTTGGCCTTGTTAGTGGCAGTGATTTTGTGCCGAGTGTGTTTGTCTCTGGCTACGCTGGGCTTCTTCCTGTTCTCCTTGTTGAAGGGAAGGCACGCCTGGAATATCCAATGTGGACATGCTTCCTCCCCTCCTTATGGCCCTGACTATGGCCCGCGTACATTCTAATGTTTAAGCTCTTGTTCATCTTTGCAGCAGCTCTTTGAGGTCAACATCATTATTCCCATTTTATAGGTGAAGAAAGGGAAGCTCAGCTCATTTGTCTTTTTCAGGGTCCACAGCCCATGAGGGGATGAGCGGGGATTTGGATTATGGCTGCTTGAGAATGTACCCTGGGGGAGAGACACAAGGGCGAGTGGAGTAATTACTAAAGCAAACCCTAAACTACTCCCTAGGATAATGACCGACAGGCTGCATCGTTTCCCCACTGGAAAATAAAAGCAGTGCTCTCTAATGTCCCTTCCTCTATGAAATAAGTTTGTAGCCCCTTCATCTTTTGCAGTTACCCTAAAGAAAAACAAAACCCACCCCTTCTCTCCTACTGCCAAAGGGATAGACGATCCTATTTCCTAGAATTTGCTATTTGGAAAATCTGTAAACGAGCATATAGATGCCAATGAACACACACAGAGAGATGCTTTTACTTCACGCGGATACTTGAGACTGTTCCTTCATTATCTTATGAAAGTTTTTACAACCCTTATTATGGGAAGAAAATAAATCATGACCAGCTGCCTGATAACAAAATACACTCTGATAGGCATTACTGGAAGAAATAAACATTAATTAATATTTAAAGTAATAAATAAAGATTGCCCCCAAGGACTTCATGGGAAGGTTGCCGTGATACGATCTTACAATTTTTAAAAAACTTTGTTCAGGGTTTCCTTTCAATGGAAGCTTTGGAAGTGACTCAGTAGTTTTGCTCTTAGAAATGAGTTTTGAACATATTCTTTGAAAACTCAAATCCGTCTCAATTTGTTCCTGGTTTTCTTTTCTTCTCAGGGTTGACAGTGTCGATTTTAAGAGTGTTATTTGTCTCCCAAGACACGTAGACTTATTAAGATGAATCAGAAGGAAATAAGAAATAGGGAAATGCCAACACTTCAGTTTTTGTGATATAAGCTCAAAAGGAAGCTTAATTATTTTAGGTTTAATAAGGTGTCCCTGGGTTATGAATTATATTGTGTTTTTCTCGCTATGTTATGTATTTCTCAGAGATAGAATATGAGCAGGTGTTCCCCAGACTTGTTTGACTGTGGAACATATTGTTCCACGTGACACATCTCGAAGGACTAGTATTTCTGGGAACGCGTTTTGAGAAAAGCTTTGTTGAAACATTGACCGCTTAATACTCAGTGTTTTGAAAATCACGGCAATGAAAAACCAACCAACCCAAACAAAACAGAAATAGACTCATAGATACAGAGAACAAGTGGTGGTTGCCAGAACTTGGGGCACCTTGGGGCAAGATGGGTTTGGGGGCTTGGTCAAATAGGTCAAAGGGGGTTTGGAGTACAGACGTCAGTTATAAAATAAATACGTCACGGGTAAAGCGTAGGGAATAGGGTCAGTAGTATTGTCATGACTTTGTATGGAGAGAGCTGGTATCTAGAGTTACCATGGTAACCATTTCCAAATGTATATAAATATAGAATCACTGTGATATACACTTGAAACCAATATGATAATGCAGGTCAAGTATAGTGCAGTAAATATTGCAACAGTGACACCCATGTACCCCCTTGGTAGAGCATTTCCATTACCCCAGTAACTTCCTCTGCGCCCCTTCCCTAGCAGCCCTTTTTCTGACTTTCTCACCGTAAACCAGTTTAGCCTGTTGTAGATCTTCATGCAAATAGAATTATGCATTACGTTCAGCTTTTTTTTGCTTAGCACACGCCTGAGATTTGTGTTGCTGAGGGCCAGTAGTTCATCCTTTTAAATGACTGAGTATGCTCTTATTGTATGAAGAGACCACGACTTCTATCACCTCTGTCAATGGACATTTGGGTTGTTTCCAGTTTGGGGCTAGTATGCATATAACAGCTGTGAACTGTGAACATTCTCATAAAAATCTTTTTTTGCATTTGCATTTGTCTATCAAATATCTAGGAGCACAGTTAAGGGAGGTAAATGTTTACCTGTGTAACATAGTTCCCAAACGAGCAGGTATCACAGTCACCTGGATGGCCTCATCTTTAGTTGTTTTGTTTTCCCCCAGCCTCTTGATGGAGGTATAATTGACATACAAAAGACTGTATATTTTTAATGTATACAACTTAAATTTGGAGCTAAATATACATCCATGAAATCATCACTGCAGTCTTTGCCATAAACATAACCATCAATTCCAAAAGCTTCTTCCTGTCTTCTTTATTTATGATGGTGATAAGTGCACTTTACATAAAATCTACCCCTCTAGCAAATTTTAAAGTATATAGCGTAGTATTGTTAATATAGGCACTAAGCTGTACAGTAGATCTCTAGGACTTACTCATCTGGTATAACTGAAACTTTGTATGCTTTACTAGTAATGCCTCATACCCCCTGGCAACCACCATTCTACTCTCTGTTTCTACTGACTAGACTCCTCATACAAATGGTATCATGTAGTATTTATCCTTCTATGTCTGGGCTATTTCACTAGCATCATCCATGTTGTCACAAACGGCAGGGTTTCATTTTTTAAGCCTGAATAATATTCCATTGTACGTATATGGACATTTAGGTTGCTTCTATCCTGGCTATTGCAAATAATGCTACAATGAACGTGGGTGTGCAGGTATTTCTTTGAGATCCTGATTTCAGTTCCTTTGGCTGTATACCCAGAAGTGAGATTGCTGGATCATATGCTGTTTCTATTTTAAATTTTTTGTGGAACCTGCATAATGTTTTCCATAGTAACCGCACTGATTTCTAGAGTTTTTAGTACATCATGAGTGGGTTATGAGAATTTGCATTTCCAAGTCCCCAGGTAATGCTACTAGTCCAGGGATCACAATTTGAGAACTACTGTTGGAAGAGAAACAGCTGAACCTTTTCCCAAAGTGGTTATACCATTTTATATTCTCATCATCATTACATGAGCGTTCTAATTACCCCAGCATTTGGTGTGTCTTTCATTAGTGAAGGTCAGTGGTAGAAGTGAAAGTCAAGTGGCTATTTAGAAGATTCTCCATAAAGAATGTGATGTTATTTATAGGAGAAATGTAAGAAAGAAATTGAGATGAATTAGATTAGGAATAATGTTTGAGATTTTTTTTGAATTGTGTTTATTTGTGATATGCTTATTTAGTATTAATGGGACTGCATTTGCTTAGATTGATGTTCTGTATTTTCATTAAGTGTAATGTAATACGATTCATCATAATAGTTATATAATTTATATGACAAAGGAGTAATAAAACTTTGATTGCCCTTCATGAAAGAAACTTGGCAAATGCACTGTTAAATTTAATTTTTATTTCCTTTTAGAATTCCAACAAGTAAACGTCACTCCACCAAAATTTATTTTGAAGCCAAGACCCAAAAGGAGTAAACGGCAGGTAAGTATTCATGGGTATGTATCATGTTTTAAAAACATGTGACAACTGCCAATCAATTGAATCTCCATGAAATCTGTGAGAGGCCAGTTATCAGTTCAGGCATTTATCACAGTGTGGTAAACAGGAAGCTTTGGCACACGGTTGGAGCAGTGGAGATGGGGCCGTCTTATTTCATCGACTCAAAATGCACTCAAGGCAGTGATGGTAATATGGTCATTCATCGTATCGGTGGAGTATGAGGCACCGCTTGTGACATCTCAGCCGCAGGCGTCTTTCCTTGCCAGTGAATGCACCGCATCATCGTGGTACATGCCCTTGTGCTTATCCCCTTAAAGATACCCCAGGTTTTGAAGCCACAAAATGCTGCTGTCACACTGAACTACTTTGGAATCTAGGATATAAAATCTAGATGTCAGCTTTATGAACAGGCAATGGATTTTGAACTTAGTAAGGATAAAAACTATAGAGGCCTTTAGCCCACATGAAGTAGGTACTAGTAGGTATTCCCTTCTTACAGGAAAAAAAAAAATGATATCTCCGAAATGTACAAATGTTTTGCCCAGAATCGTAAGAGCTGGTGAATGGTTTAGACAAAATAACAACTGTGGTCATCAGAATTAAGCTGTGATCACAGTTGCGGTGGTGGTTGGTGCTAGTGTGGGTGTATGGCCTAAAAACACAGGATGAGGGAAATAGATCTCTAGTAAGATCAAGCAGATGAAGGAACCAACTATCTTCTTTCAAAAATATGTTTAATAAGCATGAAATAAAAGGCTTGGAGACAGAGTTCTAATATGAATAATAATCGCTAAATTTTATTGAGTACTTACCACGTGCAGTTGTATTAATACATTTAATCCTCATAACAACCTTCTGAGGAAGGCATCCTTATTATCCCCGTCTTACTGGTAAAGACATTGACACAGAAGAGTCTTAAGAAACTTGTTTGCAGTTACGTTTACCCAATGACGTAGCTGGGATTCTCACCCAGAGCATCCGGTCTCAGAGAGGTACTTATTAACACGTAGGCTTTACATGCTGCCTCTCAGAAGCCCTTGTGTCCCATGAATTACCACCAAGAGCTTTCTATGTTTTGTAATATACACGTATACTGAGGCCCAGTTTAAATAGATAAAAATAGTTGCCATCAGGGTTTAATTTGAAATAGTATTTATTTTCACAATTTAAGAGAATAAGATCACTTTGATTTATTAATCCTTGAAGTTCTTTATAAACATCTGCAACATTCAGTCATCTGCTAAGCAGGCATACTTTGGGCATACTTTTTTTTCTCTTTCTGAGAAAGCTGTGAACCCCTGGGGGTAAAGTGTTATAAAACTGGCCAGCCAACATGGTACCTCTCTGACGCTAAGAAAATAGTGAGACTTGTCGTCGTAAAATCTACTTGTTTGAAATGCTAATGTCTTTTCTACGATTAACAAAGCAAATGCTATCACCCTAACAATAGGCATTTCTTAAAAAAATGTCTTATTTTTTGTGTATTTGTGAATTTGCTTTCTAATAATTGATCTTTTATTTTAATGTTACATCAGTAAAAACATCCATTAAAAAAAAAAACTTTTGTCATTGGATGCAGTTTGTTATTTCTTGGTTTCCAAACCCAGAATTCTAGTCTATTATTTCCTATTAACTGGGTGTTTTAAGGAATTTTGAAAAATAAGGTTCAAGAATGCATTAGCAATGAAACAAAATCCACGTGGCAGAAAGTTTTTAGATTAACTGCAATACTCAAACATTCATGTCTTGATTTAGGTTAGATTGTAAACCCTTATAACAAAAATGGCCCTTGGGCAAATTAGCAACCAGATTCATTGAAAATGTATGTGCCTAAGTATGGCGTAAAGCAAAAGTTAATTCTGCAGATCTTATGAAAGATGGCACTATAGACTAATTGCAAAGAACAAAAGGATGTGGCTGCCTCTGTGGCTCTTGGCAGTCGTGCTCACTGGTCATGATTTTGAAGGAAGAGAAAATTTGTGGTTGAGCAGGCAGATACAGTTGCAGGAGGTGACCGAGAGCGTCTGAACTATCCTAATGAAGCCCCTGTATCACTTGGGAGATCCTTTGATCTCCCAGCAGGTTTGGAGATTATAGAATAAAAGTGCTGGTTCTCTCGCTCTCTGAGACCTCTGAGATTTTCAGGAGCTCAAACCACTTATCATCTCCAAGGTCCCTTGTTAAATGAAAGTAGCCTGATGCAAAGGAGAATGAGATACATGGATGTACGAAATAAAATGATATATCCTGTTTGACTTTAGATGCATAAATATTTCTGGAAGAAACCAGTAACTGTGCTATACCCGTTGTGAGCGGGAGGGGTAACAGCTAGGTAGATGGGGACAGAGGTGAGAAGAAAACTTTTGTCCTATACCTTTTTCTAATTCTTTAATTTTCGAACCATATGAATTTATTACATACTCAAAAACTCAGCAAACTGATGAAAGTTTTAAAACTACTAAATGAATAAAAGGGGAAAATTTGTTTATTTTTCTCATATTTAATTTTTTTAATTTAAAAACTGTCAGCTTTTACTGAGGTATAATTGACAACTGTAAGTTATTTAAAATGAAAGATGGATGACTGGATGTACATTATATTTGTGAAAGGATTCCCCTCATGGATTTAATTAACGCATCCATCACCTTACATAATTACTATTTTTTTTTTTTTGGTGAGAATATTGAAGTTCTACTCCATAACCAAATTTCTATTATGCAGTATAGTGTATCAGTATAAGTGTCCATCAATGGATGAATAGATAAAGAAAATGTGGTGTGTGTGTGAGTGTGTACATTTATGTAATTGAATATTATGTATATAATATTAGATATGTATATATATGTAATATTACTCAGTCTTAATAAAGAAATCCTGTCATTTGCAACAACATGGAGGAATCTGCAGGGCGTTACGCCAAGTGAAATAAACCAGACAGGGAAAGACAAATACAGCATGATATCACTTACATGTGAAATCTAAAAAAATAAAAAAATAAAAAGTCAAACTCTTAAAACAGATTTAGAGAAATGGTTGTCGGGGGATAGGTAGTGGGGGAAATAGAGAGAGGTTGGTAAAAGTTATTCAGCTATAAGATGAATACTATTGGAGGATCTAATGCATAATTTCAGTTTCCCGCAACCAAGTTCAGAGCGCTTTTTTAGGTGCTGTTTGCTTTACTATATTGCAGCTTCGTCGATATCCTCGTAACGTGGAGGAGGAAACCAAATATATTGAACTGATGATTGTGAATGATCATCTCATGGTAGGATTTTTCTGAATTTTGTGTTGTGTGAACTTGCCCGTGTCTAGGGTAAGACTGGCGGGTGCAGAAATATGTTTAGAAGAAAGAAGCCCGTACAGCTGTAACCTGGAGGAGGTACTCGTGTAGCCAAACATCTTTGTTACCCAGCAACAGCCTGAAAGTAGGAAACACTCTTAGGTGCAAGCAATTCACAGTATTTTGTGAGATTCAAAAAATATTTCTCTGACTCATGATGTTAACTCTTGGGATTTCTTTGGTTAACATAGGGGCTGCTGTCTTCTCATTCTAAAAGGGTGAGGTTAAAAAAAAGGAAACTTCCATTTTATATTGAAAAATTGAGGCAGCAATAATGTGACACTTTCTTTTGCCATGTACAGCTTTGTCCTATTGAAAGGAAAGCTATTTTTCTATTTTTGTCTTGCTCTGTAGTAAACCATTAGGAAAAGCTTGTATAGCCAATCAGTGAAGATTTTTAAGATAAGAACTTACCAAAACTTCCTTTTTGTTGAGTGAGGTTTTTTTTTTCTTTTTAGGGCTAAACCCAGGGCATATGGAAGTTCCTAGACTAGGGGTCAAATAGGGGTTGCAGCTGCTGGCCTACACCGTAGCCACAGCAATGTGGGATCTGAGCCACATCCTCGACCTACACCACAGCTCATGGCAACACCAGATCCCCGACCCACTGAACGAGGTCAGGGTCATACCCACATCTTCATGGATACTAGTCAGATTCGTTTCCACTGTGCCACAATGGAAATTCCATCAGTTATTTTTTTAATACTCAATTCAAGTTCATGAACTTGTTGTACACTCAATTCATGAGCACCTTGTAGTCAGCACAGTTATATTCATAACACAGCAGTGAGTTACAGTGTTAATTATTACATGTCACCAGATTTTTAAACTGAAAATATTCAGCAATGCACATTGCTGAATTTTACTTAATTTCAGGTACACATACCTTTTAATTTACTTTGAATTATTTATTTGGGGATAATATGTGTCACTTATTTAAATATGATTAAACTATCAACTTTTAATTAATGATAATAATTATTCTTGAATGCTTCTTCCTTGTTCAGGGTAGAACTAAGGTTCTTTTGTTTGTTTTAGGACTGAGTTTTATTTTTCTACCCATCTGATTTAGTGAATGGTACTATTTCCTGAGATTTTTACAGAATAAATTGAAAGAACACATATTTTGGGCATTTTACAATATCATAAATTCAAATGTCTGTCGGTATCTGCAGGCATATAACACAAATGAAGTGATCCAGGTATAAAACTGTAGGGATGGGTGAGGCCTGTGGCCAAAGGGAAGTCACATGGTCTTTCTAATGGGAACAGCTGCTTCTCAGCCCTTGCCAGTTATTACCGTGTAGGGATGCTGATTTTAAGTGAAGCCAGAAATCAGGTTTTACCTGATATTTCCTGATTTTTAAAACAGCATCGGGGCCAAAGCAAAGATATATGTGATGCTCTTCTAGCCTACGAGCTAGATGACCTTGTGGCAGTTAGTGCTTTCTTCGTACTAAGTCTTATGGAACTTTTTATACTTTTAGCATTTTCTACGTTTTCCGGCTTTCACCTTACCTTTATTTCTATGTCTTGCATTTCATCAATGATTTTCATGTTTCATCATTTTGAATAATAATTTGTGATAAAAAATTAATTCTTGAAATGCTCGGAATGGGTATTTTTAACTTTATCTCACAGATATGTGAGGCCTCAAACTTTTAGGAGCCTTGCTTTAAGACAACATAGCATCTAAAGAACTAGGTCTCAACTCTTGCATTTTTTACAGGAAGCTATAGAGACTTTCAGTTACACCATATTTTATCTGCTGTGATGACCATTTACTGATGACCCTGAAAGCCCTTCACATGTTCTCTTTTGCTTTCAGTTTAAAAAACATCGGCTCTCAGTCGTACATACCAATACGTATGCCAAATCCGTGGTGAACATGGCAGATTTAGTAAGTATGAACCCAATTCAGTATTGCCACGGAGGAATTTTATCTCCTGATTGTTAATAAATGGGAATGTTCTCATATTTTCTCTGCCTTAAATTGCACTTTAGCCTGTAAGTCCCTGGTAACCTTGTCATGAACTTATCTTTGACCTCTGGCTAGAAAGATGAAAAAAGGAAACGGTCAGAGTTACAGATTTAGACCTGAATTTTTTTTTCCTGTCTTTTTCACATTGGAAAAGAAAAGGTTGAGTTAGGTGGGCATCCATAACAGAGCTGCTGACAGTGTACTGCTAGCAATGGAGAAGCAGTCATGCCTTTTGAAAAAGGAATGATGTGACGATGTATGATTCTACTGTACCCACTTTCCAAATCTTCCCTGAGAAGGCAATGCCAGTACTTTCCTCATGAGTTTAATTAGGGCCAGTCAGGGTGTAGACAAATTATCTCCTTGAAGAGTCTTCCATTTTTTTTGCTAGGGAACTCAAGAATACATGAATGTTCATCTGGATGCCAGCAGATGGACTCGGGGTGACCTTGGATACGAGTGCAGATATTTGTCAAAAAGGAATATTTTGTTTCTAACTAGTACTCTATTCTTTGGGTATTACTTGATAAAAAAAAATGTGTTTTCTGTTACTCGAGGGAAATGCATGTAAGTCTAGAAAAACATCTTTAGAAACAGTGAAGTTTCTCAACATTTAACTGAAACTCAAGGAGTGTCTATAAAAGGAGCTTTGTAGTTCTGTTCTTAAATCACTTGATTTTTACCACATATAAAGCTGGCGTGTTCATTTTGTTAATGTACTAGATATATAAAGACCAACTTAAGACAAGGATAGTATTGGTTGCCATGGAAACCTGGGCGGCTGACAACAAGTTTGCCATATCTGAAAATCCACTGATCACCCTACGTGAGTTTATGAAATACAGGAGGGATTTTATCAAAGAGAAAAGCGATGCAGTTCACCTTTTTTCGTACGTAACTTTTGTAATGATTTATTACCTTTTTTTGTTCCGTATTGAATACTCTATTACTTGTGACTAAGATAGATTCTTTGTACTACATGATGCAATTAGGAGTTGATGTAGCAGATACATACAAAAGAATTTTAAAGTATAGATTGTTTGAAATTGTCGTGAAAATTCAATAGGTTTAATTTTGAGTTATTTTATTGCATGTATATTTCATGTAATTTTTAAGAGATTTAATCAGAGCATTTACTGAATTAAAGTGTTAATAAAGAATATTAACAAAATATAAATCATATTCTTCAAAGATACTGTCTTTTGAATGTTCATGTTATCTTTGTTTTTGGTCTAAAAGGAGAGCTTGGTCTCAAGAGTATATTTTATTTTTTCTCACTCCTGCAGTTTTTTTGGGAGGGGGGGTAATAGCAGGCATGTTTGACAATAAATTTGTAATACCAAATTATAAATTGCCTTGATTTAAAAACCTGTCATCTCGGAGATTCTCAGGTGGGTCAGTGGGTTAAGGGTCTGGAATTGTCACTACCATGACTCTGGCTAATACTGTGGCACAGACTGGATCCCTGTTCCTGGAACCTGCGCATGCCTCAAGTGCGGCAAAAAAAACAAAACAAAACTTATCTAAAGTCAGATAACTTGAAGAAAATTATAAATAGAAGTAAAAGAGTGTATTTTGGGGGTAACATTTTATTTTTGCACAATTCCAAATGTGCAGAAAAGTTGCAAGATTACTACGAAGAAATACCATATGCCCTTTACCTAGATCCATCAATTGTTAATATTTTGCCCCATTTGTTTTATGATTTTCTTCTTTTTACCCTTCTTCCTTCCTTCCATCTATCCGTCTATCATTTTTTTTTTTTTCCCTGAACCATTTAAGATTAAGTTGGAGTCATTTACGTATTGGGTCTTTTACTTCTAAATACCTGTGTATATCCCTAAAAATAGACATTCTCTTATATAACCACAGTAAATTATCAAAACCAGAAAACTTAACATTGATACAATATTTTTACCTAATGCACTGTCTATATTCAAGTTCCGCCAATTATTCTAAAATGTTTTATAACTACCCTCCCCCAACACACCCCGTACCCAATTTCAGGATCCAGTCCAGGAACACATGTTACATTTAATCGTCATGTGTCTTTAATTTCCTTTAATCTGAAATGTTTCTTCAGTCTTTCTTGGTCTCTTGGAGCTTAACATGTCTGAAGAGTGCAGGCCAGTTGTTTTATAGATTGTTCCTCTTTGTGAGAATGTCGGGTGCTTTCTCATTATGAAATTCAAGTTAAATGCTTTTTGACAGAAATGTCACAGAGGGATACCTCATGTTAGAGATTCTCTTTTGATAGGTATAGTTCTATTTAAGATATATACTGATCGTGTGAGAAAACATCCCTCAGAAACCTTTTCCTTTGGTTATGTGTGTGAACAATTTTCAAATTCCTCCCGTGGGAATATATAGTAGAGAAATCTATGTGCATTGAGAAATAAGTATGTTAAATGAGCAATGAGAGGTACTGTGATATTTGAACTGCAAGCAGTAAGCATTTTTCATTTCCTTTTCTAAAAGGGGAAGTCAATTTGAGAGTAGCCGGAGCGGGGCAGCTTATATTGGTGGCATTTGCTCGTTGCTGAAAGGAGGAGGCGTGAATGAAGTAGGTGTGAACTTGTGTACAATACAAAGTGGTATGATGGCTGACAATGTTTTCCTAATATTTAAGAGACCGTTTCTCAGTATTTCACATACTCCAGATACTGTTATTTTACAACAACCAGTGTGATTCCTGCAAATGACCAGAAGACAAAATGAGGAAGTAGTGGAAGATAATATCAGATAATTGTACTCATGTGCTACTTAGAATGATTTCCAAGTTTAGCTTTTTACAGATCATAGAGAAAAAAATTTTACCTGTACCTTTACTGAAAAGAAGGCCCCGGAGTTCCCTTCGTGTCTCAGTGGTTAACGAATCCGACTAAGAATCGTGAGGTTGTGGGTTCGATCCCTGGCCTTGCTCAGTGGGTTAAGGATCCGGTGTTGCCGTGAGCTGTGGCGTAGGTTGCAGACGTGGCTCGGATCCCGCATTGCTGTGGCTGTGGCGAAGGCTGGCAGCTACAGCTCCTGTTAGACCCCTAGCCTGGGAACCTCCATGTGCTGCAGGTGCGGCTCTAGATAAAAAGGCAAAAAGACAAAAAAAAAGAGAAAAGAAGGCCCCGTTTGTCACTTTGACTGATTTTCCAGAGAACTGAGTAATCCCCTAAAGCATTGGGTAACTACTTGCAACCCAACTGAAAATTTTTTCTCATTATTTGTCAGATTTTTGGAAGAAAAAAAAATAGTCTGGGTTTTCCAAAGGATTACTTCTGTCCCTAAGGCATTAAACCTGATAGAAATGATCTAAAAGAAAAATACCCCAATCTTTGGGAAGCTACACCTTGAAAAAAAATACCCCAAGATCCTTTCCAGTTTCTTTTGGCCAAAGGTCATCACCACTTCCTATGATTGATACCATTTGTTTTCTGAAGGCACGTTCTATTCATTTTAGAGATTTCAGGAGTGCTGGTGGACACACAAAGACGGACAAGATCCAAATAAGTTAGGCATTTACTTTCCTTTCATCTGAAAGACTGGCTTAATTGCATGTAAGTGTTAAGTTTTTCAGAAATGCCATTGGTGAAATTTGGAATCAAAGTTAGATTTAAGTTCCCAAATCCAAAAGTTGATGATTCCCTGGCTTCTGGTCTTCTCCATAAGACTTAGTCAAATATGGGTTTATTTTTACTACTTCTTCCCAAATGCTCCATAGTTCAGGACTAGCTATTGTGCCTTTAACCTCTGCTAAATAAAATGCTTAGAAATTACTTATTTTCAATTACATTGTGACTTTTTTTTGCGGACCCATCTTTAATAAAAAAGACTTTGCATTTATCTGTATTTCATTTTTGCTTTTGTCTTTCAGTTTGGGAAGACGGATTTAATGGCAGTCACGCTTGCCCAGTCATTAGCCCATAATATTGGAATTATCTCAGACAAAAGAAAGTTAGCAAGTGGTAAGTTTAAGTACATGTGTGGTTTAGTTGTGTTTAAAATAGGTAATCTGTAAAACATTTTGATAAGTGAGATTCTTTAATTCAGTTCTTAATCAAAAGAGTTTGAGTGATAGTATAAAGATAGCTTGGACACAAAATATTTCTTCCAAAAGTAATACCAATGTTAATATTTAAGTTGCAGATGAAATTTTTCTCTGTATAAAAAAAAAACATTCACAGCTATGTGATGTTAAATTCACAGCTGAATTTAACCTAAAAAAGGACATAGGTTCAGTTTGGTCATTTTAAATGGTCTGGACGCATAGGTTTAAGGCATACTATTTTATTATGTATGGTTTATTTAAAACATCTCTTAGTATAGCTACAGAGGTAGAATTTGCCTGCCAGGATCAGACGTGATAAAGGACTTAGTAAAATATGGACCTGGTAAAATATGCTAGATTTAGCATTTCTGATGAATGTATTTTCCCGAGTAGGTAAAGTTGCTTTACCAGGGATGACTGAACGCTGTGTATTTGGAGTAAGTTGATTATGGCCATGTTTATTTTATTATTTTAATAACAAATATTATAGACATCATTGTTTGACATTAATGATAACTATCGCCATTTATGAAGTACTTGTTAATATTATAAACATCATTGTTTGACATTAATGATAACTATTGCCATTTATGAAGTACTTGTTATATGACAGACAATTGAATGCCAGCATTATCTGCATCTAGATGCTCATTTAATCTTCAAGATAATCCTGCAAGATATCCGCAATTAGCCCCATTTTACAGATAAAGAGACTGGATCGTAAAAGGGTTAAATGTCTCCAAGATCATAAATATATTAAGTGGCAAGCCCAGATTTTAGACTCCCAGGTATTTCTGACTCTGAGGCCCGTCTGTTTCACCAGTATACTGTATTACCTTCTGCCAGCAAACTTGTGTGCAGGTTTGTAAAACGGACGGGGAATTGTGACAGTTCCCATAAGGGCCTATGAGACCAGAATCCCGTAGTGGTGCATCACTCTTTCGTTAACATTTGATTGTGAAGCCATTTTAAGTGAGTGCTTTAAAAATATGGCCACTTCTTAAGATATCAAAAAGTTTTATTTTTGTAGCAACGATATAATCTTGATGGGGTCAAAGGAGATTTTTGTTGTTATGCATTGCATAAAATACTTCAAATATAAGGAAAATTAGAGGGAGTTCCCGTCGTGTCGCAGCAGTTAACGAATCCGACCAGGAACCATGAGGTTGCGGGTTCAATCCCTGGCCTCGCTCAGTGGGTTAACGATCCGGTGTTGCCATGAGCTGTGGTGTAGGTTGCAGACGCAGCTCCGATCCCGCGTTGCTGTGGCTGTGGTGTAGGCTGGCGGCTGCAGCTCTGATTAGACCCCTAGCCTGGGAACCTCCACATGCTGCGGGTATGGCCCTAAAACAACAAAAAGACCAAAAAAAATGGAAAATTAGAAATCTGGTATTACTTTTTTAAAAGGTATATAGGAATAAGGTGACCATATACTCGTTAAAATAGGAACTGATCGAATGCACCTGTTTTCACATTGTGACAAGGCATATATATCTGTTTACTCTTAGGTGAGTGTAAATGTGAGGACACGTGGTCTGGATGCATAATGGGAGATACCGGGTAAGCCGCTTCTCTTGGAAAATAACTCCCTTTGCTTTTGCCTGCTGTGCTGCTCTCTTCGTAGGAGGAGGACACTCAATAACTTAGTGTGGAAGCCTTACCCCAGGCATTTAAGAGAAAACTGGAAGTAGATTCTCTCAGTGGCTTTGTAGGTGATGTATTTTCACTAAGTAGTCTTTTATAAATGAAAACAGTTGCTGTCCATTAAGCCAGTAGATCAAAGGCATTTTTAGCCTCGAATCAAGGCTGGAAATGTAAGAAATGAGAAACAACTTTGTTTTGGATGGCTTACCATCTAATTCCTTTTCCTTTTATTTTCTTCCATTCTAAATTACACGAGTTCTAAACAGTGGTGTGTCTCACAAACAAAAGCCACAGAAGAGCCTGGATTAGTAGTTTTCTCAGATGTCCAGCAGCCTTCTGCCACATGCGGAAGCCTGTGGCGGAAATGCTACCATGGTGGCTGAGTTCAGGGGACGTCTGGGACTGAGGAGTGGAAGGAGGTGTGCCTAGTCCGCTTTCCTGAGAAAAATTTTCCTTTTCATACTGCCTTACCCTCGACACACGATCAGGCACCAGTGTTTTATTCTTTCTAAGTAAATTTTACAGCCATCCCTTTCCTGCCAAGCTTATCGCTACCTCCTAACTTTAAACTTTTATCATCTTGTGCTCTTATTTCAATAATGTTCCAGATACTCCAGAAGCTTTCAGACTCCCTCTCTCCCCTCCTGAAATCCATGTCTATCATAACTGAAAGGCATAAAGAATAAAAGAGCCAACATGTGTATACAATCGCCTAGTTCAAAACAAACAAAACAAAACATTGCCTGCATAGTTTAATCCCCCAGTGTTTTCTCTTCTCAGTCCCCAGCCCCATTAAGGTAACCACTGTCTTGAACTTGGTCTATATTATTCATGGGTCCTTTTTATACTTTCAGTGTTCATGTGTTGAAGTAATACATACCATTGCTTTGCATGTTTTCAGTTTATATGAAAGGCATCGTAATATATGTCTTCTTCTATGACCTATTTTTTGATCAGCTCTATGTAGGATTCATCCATGTTGATGTACACACACACACACACACACACACACACGAGAGCTCTAGGTCGTCGAATGTGTACAGCACAGTTTCCCCATTCTTCTTTTAATGCATATGAATTTTTAGGTCAAACACGTGAATCTTGTCATTCTCCTGCTTAGAACTTCTGTGAGTCTCTTTTGTGTAAAAATAAAGTTCACATTCCTTCCTTCAGTATTTAGATGTCAGTAATCTGTCTTCATCCTCATTTGCAGTCTCATTTTCCACTACTCTTCATGTGATTTGCTTACCCTAATTGTACTCTGGTTTCCAGCTTTTTTGGTTTATTTACCGTAATACCATGTGGATTTTTCAGCCTGTTAAAAGTGTGCTCATCATGATCGTCCATGAATTTCCTACCTCTTCTGATTTCTCTAACATATTCTCTTCATCTGGAATTCTCGTTTTTCACCATCTGACATTTCTATCCTAGTTACTATGATTCTTAACTCCTGCATTATAATTTAATTCTGTATGTCTTTGTGTTTCCTCTCACCAATTAGTGGTAAATTTTTTAGGTTTGCGTATTACACTAATTTTTATTTTTGTCAGACTTTACAGCATTCTCTTTTGCAGAGACATGTTTTTCAGTAAATGTGTATGGTTTGTATTTGAAATTTGAACTCCCAAGATATGTGCAAGCAAGGAGAATAGATGATGAAATGTACGTGCAAACATGTATCTAAAATAAGTTTCAAAGCACCTTTGGACTTTTTTTTTATTGAGTATTAAGAGGAAATGATAAAAGTTCTTGTCTATAATTGTAATTTTCCAACAAGTACTAAATTCCATGCCGAGGTTCTTGTTTTTAAATCTGTCTGATTATTCAGATTAACTAAAAAATATAGAGAGAGAGACAACCTGCCTGGCAGTAAGCATAATGTGCAGCAAAATCAATGGCTGTACTTGGATATGTATAGCTCTTTGCATTGGAAATCTTATTACATTAAATAGATGCAGATAAGAGAAATGCCGTTTACATAAAACCTTGTGTGGTATGATGCTATATAGCATTTGAACTGTCCCAAACATTACCTGTCAGCACTAATTATGGGGATAAATATTTCCCTTGGGTCCATTTTCCTCCCACTTCTGCTCTCTGAAGTTCTCTGTGCTGCTAAATGTTGGAAAGCGTTGTTGAAACGAAGACTATCCTATTTAAAGGTATAAGAATTAAAAATTTAAGAATGCATGGAATGGATTTGCTACCCTGCAAAAAATGAGTTTGGGGGCAAAGCCGAGAGAGAGAAATGATATCTGCTTTCAGGTTATTTGAAGGACCATGCCATGGTAGAGGGATTAGTCTCATTTGGTGCACTTAATCATGAAGAACTGTGTTTGGCAGCTATAGGAAGTCAGATGTGGCACGGCGAAGGTACAAGCCATCTAGAGGTTACAACTGTTCATGTATAAAAAAAGCTTCCCTATATGGCTAGAGTCCCCTGTCAGTATTGGAGAGCAGATTGAGCTCGCACCTGGACAGTGGGCAACCTATAGCCCCTCATGGTGCCTTTGCAGGGCAGGGGCTGAACTAGACTTTGACGTCAAAGGGTCTAACATTGAAAATTAGTGACTTTCTTCTTTGGCAGTAGAGAGTCATCTCTGATTTTGACTAGTAGGATAAAGAGGGCGCTTGAAGAAAGTCCTGCTTAAATTCCATGACCCTGACGAGGGATGTGTAGGATGGATTATAGATAAGGCACTAAAAACATTGGGTGAAGTAAAGGCATTGAAAACAAAGAAGGAAGTTATATATGCAAGAAAAATTTAAAGAAATAAAGTTTATGACTTAATAAGAAAATGAAGTGAAGGAAATAAAATAGTTCAGACAATTTAAACCCAAGACAGCCTAATCTGGAGATTTGGGCATGAAACATTTATTAAACGAGTTTACGATAAGTAATTGTAAATTCCATTCATCAATTCACTTAAAAGTTAGCTGTTATGCTTGTAAGAAGTAGGAATATAAATGGACAGGTTAGGGGGAGAGACTTTATAAAAACCATACGTTCTTATCTTAATTGTGTTCTAACTTTTAAATGCTCAATGTGAACTAATTCTTGAAAAATATAGAAAGATTTTATCACCTCTTTTCTCATCATTTTACTCACCATCAGGTGATAATACTATGGGGTTATTTTGTTGTTGTTTTTGTTTTTTGTTTTGGGTTTTTTTTTTTTTTTTTTTCCACATTAGTGGCATACAGAAGCTTCCAGGGCAGGGTTGAACCTGTGCCAATACAGTGACCCAGGCCACTGCTGTGACAATACCAGATCCTTAACCTGCTGTGCCACAGGGGAACTTCCTGATAACACTATTTTAAATCCAGTATTTTTGTATTTTTCTTTTTCTCTTTTTGTTTTTCGTAAAGTTTGGATCATGTTAGATATAACTCTTTACTCATTTTTTTGCTTACTATTATGTAGTCAGAATTTTTCTGAGTCTTCATTCTTTAACCCTATGGTTATTAATAGCCACATTCTATCTTATTAATATATCACAGTTTAGTTAATAACTTTCTACTATTAAATATTTAGGTTATTTTTATGTTATTTGCTATAATAAAATAATTATATTTATAAACCATGCCACTATAAATATATTTATTCAGACATCATTGCACACATAGCAAATTAATTCCTCAAGAAAAAATTTGAAAAGTACAATTACTAGATTTAAGGATATTCCTCATTCTGAAGATTATTCATGCATGTTACCAAAGTGCTCTATCACCAGGTTACTTTTTTTATTGATACTTGATTTAGCCGGGAGGGTATATATATATATATATTTTTTTTTTTTTTGCCTTTTCTAGGGCGACATTCGTGGCATATGGAGGTGCCCAAGCTAGGGGACCAATTGGAGCTGCAGCCGCCAGCCTACACCACAGCCACAGCAACGCCAGATCTGAGCCATGTCTGCAACCCACACCACAGCTCACGGCAACCCCGGATCGTCAACTCACTGAGCAAGGTCAGGGATCAAACCCGCAACCTCATGGTTCCCAGTCGGATTCGTTAACCACTGAGCCACGATGGGAACTCCCGGGAGCGTATAATATTTTTGTATTTTGAAACAATTTGAAACTTGAGGAGTTGGAAAATTGGTTCCAAAGAACTTTTTTTTGTCTCTAAATTGTAAGTTCTAACATGGCACTCCTCACCTCCTAACACCTGCAAACGTTTCTGCAAACAAAGGCATCTTTCTACAAGACCACAATACAAACAAGAAAATCATCTAATTCTGAGCCCTCATGCAAGTCAGCCCTGGGCTTCTATAATGTCATTTTAGCAAAAGGTTCAAAATCGGGCATCATAGTTGGTGTTTGCCTCGTGGCCTTCAGTCTGGAACACTTCCTGAGTCTTTCTTTGACTGTCGTGACTTTGACACATACATAGGCTATGGGTCAGTTATATTTCAGAATGCTCTGCACTTTGCATTCGAGCCCAGGTTTAATATGTAGGAAAGACTCATTGTGGAATAAGTCATGCCTGATTCTCTTGGTTGGAAATTACAGGTACTGTGGGTGTGTGTTTCCTTTGAATGTAAATGAGGAGCAAACCCTAGTTACCATTAGTCACCAAATGAAGAACTGAGAAGTGTGCTTATTGCAAAAACCGCTACGGATTGAATGCAAAGGTTGTACATAGCTGGAATTTATTATTTATGTATTCTTTTATTTTTTAGGAATAATGTACAATTTTAATGATATTCAGTTCTAAGACCAATCTATAAACAAAGGAGACTAAAATTATACCCTGCTATTGCTTTTCTTCTCTCTTATAGCTATTACCTTCCTAAGAAGTTCACCCAGTGTAGTATTGAAGAGTATCATGACTTCCTGAATAGTGGAGGCGGTGCTTGCCTTTTCAACAAACCTTCTAAGGTAATAAGTGGGGTCAGAGTTATTAGTTATTAATCTTTCTAAAGTATTGTAAACCCAAATTTTCATTCATTGTGTCTTTTAAAAGAAAGCTTTTGGACTTGGCTTATATGTACATATTCTAAAGATGCTAAATATCTGCATTTCTAAGTTGAATTAATCTTGAGTATTTTGGACTATTCTGATAGGAATAAAAGGCAGGTAGAAATTAGAGTTCTGCTCTCCGAAAAGTATCCATTTTCTTTTTATATGGCCAAATAAGAATTCAGGGTTAGCTTATAAAAATGGTTTCATCTTGCCTTTCATTTTCACTTTATTCATGCCTTTCCCCCTCTTTGGAAATCTAATTGCAACTCATACTGATAGAAAAGGGAGCCTGTCTCCTCTCATCGGTCCCCACCACTGCCTTTCAGAATGAGCAGTAGGATGAAAATGGTGGTATTTCTCAGTATAAAAACCGAGTTTGCTTAGAGCAGAAAAGGAGAAAGCCTTTTTGTTCTTGGACTTTGTCAGCGGCTTTGACAGCTGGCAGAGCATTCTCTGATTACTGACTGAAAGCACATCTTCTTCATGCTTTTGGAGGACTTCGTATGTTAAGGAAGAATGTTCTGTTCTTGTGAAGAGTGTGAACCATGAAGCACTTCCCTCCATCACAGCAGCATGTGGCATTGCCTGGTTTCACTCTCCATACGCTCCAGGGAAATACAGGAAATGTGTCTTCCTGCACTGAAACGTGAATTGACAGTGTTAAGGGTCTTTGCAAAAGTTTCAGAAGGAATATTGGAACTAAATTCCTGCTGCTGTAAATGAAAACCCAGTCAAGTTGTTAAATCAAAATAACTGATTATTCTGAACCCAGTGTAAGAGAATAACTGTATTTTTCATCTGGATTAGTTTGAGTTTTGGCTTTCAGAGCTGCCTCATTTGTTAGATGCTTTTCAACTGAAAATGAAATCTAGGAATGAATTGATTGTTTTATAAGAGAGGAGAGAGGATTTGAAATTAGGTGGGGATTTGTATTGTTGTTTTTTCTTTCTTGATTTTGTTTTGTTTTTGCCTTCTAGTTGATTATGAAAGTTTGTGTGTGTGTCTGTGTGTATGGCCTCTAATAGGTGTGTATTCACTTTCATTCTAAAATATGCAAACTTGCTTTAACTTTTGAATGAATATTATACATCCAGAACATAGCAGCTATTTACTGTTTACTAATTTTACCTATCACCATAAAAAAATTATACTCAAAAGGTAGTAAAATCAGTGGGAAGTTATAAAAAATAAAAGTCTTAAAATATACTCTCGTACAGGCCAAAAAGTGCTTCTATCTCTGCAGCAAATTATTGTTGCTTTTTCTGCAGAGTTATGTTAATTGGAAGAGCTCTATTTTTATATTAAGTAAATCGATGGATTTATTAATTTTGGTGATGTCGCCTAGTGGTCCATGAAATAACTTTCGCTTCACAAGGAAACACAGTAAATAAAGGGCTTTTCACAGATTATTGAACTTGATCCTTACACCAATTCATTATGTAGATGGGAAGCTAATAATATTATTATTCCTGTTTCAAAGATTAAAACACTTGGGCTCTTGAAATGGCAAGCCACTTACCCAGGATAAGTGGCAGGGCCATGATTTGCATCCAGACAGTCTGACTCCATATCCCTTGCTTCCTGTTTGGAATGAAATTTCAGGGGTTCATCTGGCTTGGTTTTAGTCAGTGGCTTCATCCGTCATCTTTTATTTTGATGGCACTTATCAGACCCTACTTGGTACGTATGTGCTGTATGTAAATACAGTTAAATCAGAAATGGAAACAATCAGAGGCTTATGGTCTAAAGTTTCTAAGTCTAAAATTTCTAAGTCCTACTTTGTAGTTTAGGAAAACAGAAAGGTGTTTTGGAATGACCGACAGGCCGGAAGTGTACTTGTAGCTCTTGTGGTCTCTCATAAGGTCTTTGGTGTTGATTTTTCTACACTTTGGTTTTTATCCCACAGCTTCTCGATCCTCCGGAGTGTGGCAATGGCTTCATTGAAACTGGAGAGGAATGTGACTGTGGGACCCCAGCAGTAAGTCTTTGGGTGTTTGGCTGATTGCTTTAGGCTATTTGGGGTTGTTCCAGGTCCATGCACTGAGACATACAGAGCAAGTATTAGGCCTAGAAATTTCACAAGATCTGTGGAAGAAAGATGGTTATTGTGAGGTTGCCCAGTTATTTTAGGAAATATCCTGGTACTTTCATGAAAACGAGACCATTTTCTGATGTTTTGCAAATGTTTATATTCCTTAGGAATGTGTCTTTGAAGGAGCAGAATGCTGTAAGAAATGCACCTTGACTCAAGACTCCCAGTGCAGTGATGGGCTTTGCTGTAAAAAGTGCAAGGTAAATAAATGTGGAGTAATAACATGCTAAAAGAAAAGAAGACATACTTGATGAAATTGTTAAGGCTAGGTCAGCATAGGCTGCGGACAACAGTAAGAGCTAACGTCTATTGAGTGACTAAGTGCCAGGTGCTTTACAGGAGCCTCGCAAATTTTGTGATGTGTAGTTACTATTTTTATTCGCATTAAACAGATGAAAACACTGAGGTTTGTAGTGATTAAATAGTTTGCCCACAGTCTTATACCAAGTAAGTCGGGAACTAGGATTTAACATTTGTAATCCCCAGAGCTGGTCCTCTCCCTACTGCCTCCCTCAAGACTGTGCACTTTCTTTCTCTCTTTGCCTTTCTCTCTTTCTCTCTTTCTCTTTCTTCCTTCCTTCCTTCCTTCCTCCCTTTCTTTCTTTCTTTCTTTCTTTCTTTTTCGGTTTCTCGCTTTCTCTCTTTCTCTCTCTCTTTCTCTCTTTCTTTCCTTCTTTCTTGTCTTCTTAGGGCTGCACCTGCAGCATATGGAGGTTCCAGGCTAGGGGTTGAGTCACAGCTGTAGCTGCCAGCCTACACCGCAGTCACAACAACTCGGAATCCGAGCTGGGTCTGCGACCTGCATCGCAGCTCACAGCAACACCCAGTCCTTAACCCACCTAGTGAAGCGAGGGATCGAACCTGTGTCCTCATGGACACTAGTCAGGTTCGTTAACCACTGAACCACAAAGGGAACTCCAAGAGTGTGCACTTTAAATGAAACCACTTATCGTGCTACAGTAGGTATTTAATATTGATAATTAATAATAATTATATGATGTAATATAACTTGAGTGAAAGTATTCTTTGAATGATGTGTTTCCTTTTTTGTAAAGCCAAGGGGCTATTCAGTAGATTCTTTTCTTCTTGGTGCTCACTCATCCTGGTACATCCATTGCATTAGATGTTGAGGGAACAAAAGAGATTCCTTTAGACACTAAAACATCATTCCTGTGTTGTGCATGAAAGTTTAATGCATCTTTACACACCTTGTCTATCTTCACCCTCCCAGCAGTATCCTCATACTCCCTGTCCTCAAATATGTAAACCTCTGCATCAGGGCTGCAGTTATTTGGGGCTTGCCTTGCTCAAAGAAATCTGTTTCTTTTTTCTCTACTCATGTAGAACCGGGTACAATATTCTCCACTATTTCTGAGGTTTAATATCTTTCTCTCCCTTCTGTCTGTACATTTAATGGAGGCAGAAGCAGGCATTTACACAGTAACTGGTACAAGTTCTCAGTAAATATTTGTTGAATGAACAGATAACTCTCCTCAGCATGCTCTGACTAATCATTTGCTGATTGACTGACTTTAATGAGAGGAGCGGGTAAAATATGAACCCACTATCCGTCATATTAAGGGTGTTCCATGCCAGAGACTGTGCTAAGTACTTTGAAATTACATCATCCTATATTTCTTATACTGGCACAGTTGACATTTTTGGCCAGATAAGTCTTTATTGCAAGGGCGTGCCTTGTAGTGTATTTGCTGCGCCCTTGACTTCTGCGTACTAGAAATTAGCAGCGTCTTCCCAGGCGTAACACCAGACGTTCCCGAGTGTCCCCGGTTGAGGCTACTGTCTTAGATGATACTCATAGCCACGTTTCCGGGGTGGGCATTATTATCCAGGTTTTTCCGGTTGAGCCACTCCCATTTCAGGCACGTGAATTAACCTGCATAGGCTCACTTAGTCAATAAGGAATGAATGTGCAGTTACATCCCAGATCTGCTGGCAGCCGTTTCTGTGGTTTCCACTTTCTTAAAACGCTATGTCTCTGGCAGCATTTTAAGACAAGCAAGGCACTGGCAGAGATCTCTGAAAACACTCTCTAAAAGAGGAAGATTAAACCAAATGCAAAGCAGACATTCTTTCATTTTGGCCACTTGAAATGTTTATTCTGTCAGTGTCTCTAACTACCGATTCCCAGTCATTTACTCTAATCCTCAATATTTAAGTCTCCCCATCCATGAAATGCATTTAATGATGCCATTTTTTTCCCCCTTGGATTTGTAGAATTGGGCTCTTTGTGATATAATTATTGCAAGGAACAAGTACAAAATAATCAGATACATGGCATGGTTAACTATCCCAGAATATAAGTTACAGCTTTACTGGTCAAGTAAGAGCTTTTCTGCCCCTTTCTCTGTCCCACACCCACACTGGCATCCCCACCCTGGGCTCCTTGAGGAGCCAGAGGCAGGAGATTGAATGGGGGGCGGGAACGGGTACCCCTATTTTCTTCTCTATGTATTTATCATAGTGTTTCTATAAGCCAGTCGGCAAACATCTTCTGTAAAGGACCAAATAGTAAATAGTTCAGACTTTGGGGATTATAAGGTCTCTCTCAGTGATTCAAGGCTGCCTTTGGAAGCTGCCATCAAAAATACAGGAAGAAATGGGTGCGGTAGTGTTCAAATAAAACTTTATTTATAAAAGCAGGCAGCCAGACAGAGTTTGTCCTCAAGCTCTACTTTGGGGACCCCTGGTGGAAAATCTTGCTTATTGACTTGTTTAGTCTCTTTCTCCTTTTGTTAGTATGTACGTTCCAAGAAGGCAGGGAAGGTACTTTATCACAGCACTTAAAACCTGTCCTCCTTCACTGTGCTTTCTTTCAGTAGTTTCCTGACAGTTCCTAAGCATTTACACTCCCGTACAAACTCTGCCTTAAATACACTCCTCTTTCTACCTCAGAAGTTCTAGAATTATAGCTTGCACCAATCCTGAGGAGAAAGAGAACCAGAGTATATGAACTTTTATCTTTCTTTTTTGCTTATTTTCATGGCCTTTTTACCCCCCTCTATAATATATAAGCTCCTTGCCAGCAGGATTCTTGTGCTTTGCTCGCCATTGACTCTCTAGTGGCTAGACAATGCCTGGCACATTGTAAGTGTCTAGTAAATATTTGATGAATGAATGAATGAATGAACATAAGTTGTGTTTGGGTCTTTTGAACTCCTGATTGGAGTTGGCAGTGCGATGTTCATGTTCCGTGAACAACAGGAAACTCAAATGCCTGGAAGGGTCGTGAGCAAGGGAGAGAAGATGAAAATTGTGTGTTGGGGTGGGGGCGGGGTCATCCAGAATGCTGCGCATGTTTGTGTGAGCAGAGATAAAAACAGAGAAGGATCCAGCCTCAAATATTGACATTTTGGAACAGGAAAGAGAATGGGATCGAAGAGGAGAGACGGATAATAACTTTATGTATCTTTGCTTGTTTTGTTATAACGAGTAGTCTTACAATTTATAAATCCAACAAGCTTAACAGTTTATTCATACAACTCCTACAGTTGTAAGAAATATTTGAGTTGAAAACAGGCCAAAAAACTCTCATAAACAGGTACAAATAATAAAAACTTTAAAAAAGGGAGTTCCCGGTATGGCTCAGCAGGTTAAGAACCCAACATAGTGTCCATAAAGATGTGGATGAGATAACTGGCCTTGCTCAGTGGGTTAAGTATCTGGTGTTGCTGGAAGCTATGGTGTATGTTGCAGAGAAGGACTGGATCTGGTGTTGCTGTGACTGTGGTGTAGACCAGTAGCTGCAGCTCTGATTCGACCCCTAGCCTGGGAACCTCCATATACTGCAGGTGTGGCCCTAAAAAGAAAAAAGAAAAAAAAAGGGAATGAAGACCAAGCTATAGATCTGTATAAAACTGAGGCAGAAGAGAAGATAAAGGAAAGCATGAGAGGAAATAGCTTTTGCGGTTCAGCCCTAAATGTAGCTTCAAATTCTTGGCCAATGAGGTAAAAAATAATTACATGGTAAAGGTGCCACTAAGAATGAAGGGTAAAGTAAAAATCTAGGAGCTGTTTTGGAAGGTAGAATTACTAGAACTTGGACTTGTCCTTCTGGTCCAGATGTACCGTCAAACACATCCTCTTTTAGCAAGATCTTGTAAGGCTTATGTGTGATGACTCTGCACATTGCTTTTTCTGTGAGAAAATCTCCCTGAGAACTGTTAAACATTTCATGCAGTGACTGTGGTTTTCACAGATTGCCATCTTAAACTGCTTTAAGATATTCCCAACCAGAAAAAAAGTAATTCATTTTGCTTTTTTAAAGGTGATGCTGTGGGAGTTTTTTCCTTCAACAGTTTTGCCTTTTGATTTTTGTTCATTTTAGTTTCAGCCTATGGGAACCGTGTGCCGAGAAGCCGTAAATGATTGTGATATTCGTGAAACATGCTCAGGAAATTCAAGCCAGGTAATTTATAAATGATTTCCCTAAACCCAGTGTGGGGGACATAGGAGTATGTTTAGTGTCCTGACCCCCAGGTGACATGGCAATGGACGAGATATTCATGTTTGTCTTTCATGTCAACGCTCTCCTTTTTTAAATTTTTTGAGAACTGAAGCTTTGGCAGATATTTGACATGATTTTGGCTTAACATTGAACTAGCCTAAGACTGTAGAAATGCCTTAGCTGTTTTATTTTCATCTTAAGTAGGGAGTCAACGGCATTTGCTTCTTAATCTGTTGAGTGAAAGAGGAAACAAAGACTCTCTTCTGCTGGTTCCCACAGCAGTCCGCCAAATCAGAGAGAGCCAAGAATATTGGGTTCTGCGAAGGGGCCTGTTTCTCTGCCTTAACTCCTGTTTATCTGAGACAACTTGCCTTTAATAGCTGCCCTAGAATTTACTATCATGTAGTTGTCCATGGAGAAGATAGGGAAGTTGATGGACTTTGACAGGGTTCACAGATTTCAGTATATGTGTATGCAGGCAGTCCTGGCTTTGTATAGTAAGGCAGAACCATAGAAATGGCCATGCAAGCAGAAACCACATAAGGTCATCCTAGTAACTAACAGGAAAAATGACCATTGTTCTGCAATCTTTAAATAATGTCAGATTATTAAAAACTCTGTTGGTTTTAAATAAATATAGAAATGAAAAAAATAAACTAATAAGTATTTAGCACATTAAATTAAAACAGAAACATTGAAAATTGTTTTATTTCTTTGTAAAAAAGCCATCAGGAGTAGTTTGAGCTGTGCTTGCCCTCTCCTGGTCATAAACCGCATGATACTCGGTGAGCATCTTTTCTATGCCTGATTGAATTGCCGCAGTCCTTTCAAGTTTGGATCAGCTTTTGACACGTTATCCTTTGCGCTTTCAATGTCATGAAATAGTTCCAAGAGATGTGAAGTTGTGAATGTAGAGCTTTTTGCTGAACAGGGAATCAGCGTTCCATTCTAATAGTCAGCGATTTTCTTCTAGAGCGTCATTCACATTTGATTTGTTTCTCTTCCAGTGTCATCACTTTTCCTTTCTTTGCTGCACTGTCATCTCTGGGGCCAGTTTCCTCTTTCAGTTATCTGATAGAGTAAGATGTCACATGGTATCACCCAGAGACAGAGACAAGCCACATACTTTGTTGTTTGTATATGAACTGAATGAACAGATGCTCAATGAATAGAACCAATCACTGACAGAGTTTAAAAGGAGTGACTAAAGGGTCACTGACCATCATGGGCATTTCTTATTTACCTAGTGACCAGTGGACAGAAGAGCTAGTAGCAAAGTTTGTGCTCCGTGCAATTACAGTTAATCTGCTCTGGTAACTGAAACTAGAACTGTGTCCTTCTGTTAAGGGTGTTATTTAACAAAACCGTGGTGACTAAAATTCATGCATATTGGAGCCATGCAGAGTGAAGACTGCCTGTATCATTTTTCCCTAGAGAAGAGGGATTTGGTAGAGGTCTATCTGCTTTAACCATTAAAAATGCTTTATTTTAAAGGTAGTAATCCTAAGAGCTTAAAGATCTTTCCTCTAAAAGCATTTTCTTTTCTTACCATCTAATGAGCATACATTTTTCTAAGCTAACACTTAGTGACGATGAGGGCACAAGGAAAGATTACCTCATTGGCTCTGGGAAGGAAAGTATATTAGAGAACCTTCTTCGAACTTGATTATACAGTAAAGAGGCATTTTAAAAGAATTCTAAATCCACGATCCTATCTACAAAACAAAAACGGATCATGGACATAGAGAGCAGACTTGTGTTTGCTAGAGAGGGAGGGGTGAGAGAAAGGGGGTTTGGGGTTGGTAGATGCAAACTCTTACATTTAGAACAGATAAGTAACGGGGTCCTACTGTACAGCACAGGGAACTGTGTACAGTCTCTTGGATTAGAACATGATGGAAGATGGTATGAGAAAAAGTATATATATATATATATATATATATATATATATATATATATATGGCTGGGTCACTTCACTGTACTGCAGAAATTGAAGGAACATGGTAATCAACTATACTTTAATACAACATTAAAAAATAAAATAAAAATGTGAAAAGAAAGAATTCTGAATCTAAAAATAATATTGGTACAGAGATGCTGCCGTTCCATTGATTGGTTGTAACTGTGTAAATCTGAGATAATAATAAGTGAATATTTTAGTATGTTGGTTATATGGTTTGTTAGCTCAGGGGAATATATTACAGCTCCTAAGATGATACCTACAAAAATGTTTATTATGACATGAGTATATATGTATGATCAAAGCAAAAGGATGAAAGAATATAAAACATTATCTATAACTTGATATGTTAAAAAAAAGTCACATTTTGTAGGAAAAGATAGAGAAAAATGTACCAGAATATAAAAATTATAGTTATCTTTGGGTGGTAGGAATATGAGAGAATATTGTCTTTTATTTTTCTTACTTTTTTACATTTCATGAATTTTCTCAAATGAGGATGTAATTACTATAATGATAGGAAAAATGTATAATATGTTTTAAAATTACACTGTGTTTATATCCACATAAGAATGCTTTGCAATCTTTTCTGCAATTACTACAAGGGGAAAAGAAGCAGGGTGGGTGGACTTATAAAGCATGTATTTTTCTAACCTGTCCAGAATAGAGGTTTGCTTAAGAGTCACTGGAAATGTAAGGGCTGCACTGTTTCTGCTGGTGAAAAAGAGGAAACCATTGCATCCTTCTTGCTTTTGTGTTGTATTTTTGTTTTCTTGGCTCTGAGGAGTAAAGTGTCTGTATAAGTTAGCTGAGTCATTGCTGTCAGTTCTTTTTAATTGTAAGTAAGGATTTACAAATCAATTATTTTTGCCTCTGGCGGGTCCATATTTTTAGGGGAAAATGCACCAACTGTTGCATTTCCTTTTGTTTTCTCTTGATCTTTTTTGTTTTTATCTTCAGATGGTTTGAGAGACCACCCTGTACTATCAAACTTCATTTTAAAAATGAAAACATTAAAGGGATTAGCTCATTTTGATGTTTTGCCCTGCATTTGATTCACAATTCTGTTTTCTTTTCCTAGTGTGCCCCCAATATTCATAAAATGGATGGCTATTCATGTGATGGTGTCCAGGTAGGTAGTTTCATCTCGACATAAATGATTCACGTGTACCAGCACGGGAAAAATACTGAAGTCTTATCAAAGTAGGAGGAGCATATTAAATGTTTTGTAATCAACTTGGAGGATAAAAGGGCTTTACAGTTCTCATCTATTGGTTTTCCTCAGCATTCCTTCTTTTTCAGTTATCGTATGGAAGCAGACATCACGTCACTAATGGGTATGCTTTTCCATTTTAGGGAATATGCTTTGGAGGAAGATGTAAAACCAGGGATAGACAATGCAAATACATCTGGGGGCAAAGTGAGTAAATAGGATGCCTTGATCATGTGCAAAGTGTGGGTATCTGGCCCGAGGACACATGAGCTAGAAGTAAATTCTAACCACTTTGTGACTAGGGGATTTCAGAGCCACTGCGGGTCTTAGTAGGGGCACTTTTGTAGAACTTAGAGAAAGGTACCTCCTTTGAGACAACACAGCCTCATAGCTCTTGGCTAGATGGCAGTGCCTGTGGACAGAGAGTGCCTTTACTGCCAGGCAGGTAGAATCCACACCGGGCATGCAGCTTGGAGAATAGAGCAGACCTGTATTTCAGCTCCTCATATACTGTCCTCAGCTGGGTGTCCTTAAGCAAAACCCATACAACACATGGGATGGACATGGACCCTGGACACAGGGCACCCTTGGATAAGAACTGTAGCATTTTAGCCAGAATTGCTTTTTCTCCTTTAACTCTCTTCCTTAAACTGTACCTGCCTATCCTAGTTATAGGTGAATTTCTGCTGACATGGTTCTTCCATATCAGAAAGAAATGGCAATGTTATTTCTTTCAAAATTTGTTGGATTTTTTTCAGAGGGAAATATGTAACACGTATATCTAAGTCATATTTCATTTGAATATGTATTTTTTTAAGAAATTTGAGAGATATTTATTTTTATTTTTTATTTTTTTTGGCCATACCCGCAGCATGCAGAAGTTTCCAGGCCAGGAATCGAACCCATGGCACGGCAGTGACAACACCGGATCCCCAACACAATGAGCCACCAGGGAACTCCCATTTGAATATGTATTTAAATGTTACTTTTTTCCAGAAGTATTATCGGCCCTTTTGAAAGCAGTTTGTGTTTTAAACTCTTTTGAAAGATAATTTGTATTAGAACGCAAGCTATAAAGATAATGACAGTCATTAATGGTTACAAATAATGGCTACAATCCTTTAAGAAAGGAAGTCTGTGTTCTCTTTTGAACAACTAAAGAAACATTGGGATGGGAAAAGAATTTAGTTATGTAGGTTTATGCTCTGGACAAAGAAATATGATTTTTCTTCCTCCCCTTGAGAAAAAATAGTGGCTGACAGCAAGAAGTAGGAAAAGAAACCACATACACACACACACACACTCACACACTCACACACACACCAACAGCCATCTTTTGATTAGTTTGTGAGTATTGTTTTGACCTAACTCTTGGATAACTCCATCAATCAGCCTTGGCTTTAACAAAAATAAAATCCTGACAAAGATGCTTACATGACTTTACAATGTTATTTACAATGTTATTTAAATGTACTTAAAAGAATAAAAAAAATTACAGCTGTTAAGAATTGACTTTTTTTGGAGTTCCCGTCGTGGCTCAGTGGTTAACGAATCTGACTAGGAACCATGAGGTTGTGGATTCGATCCCTGGCCTTGCTCAGTGGGTTAAGGATTCAGCGTTGCCTTGAGTTGTGGTGTAGGTCGCAGATGCGGCTCGGATCCCACGTTGCTGTGGCTGTGGCGAAGGCTGGCAGCTATAGCTCCTGTTAGACCCCTAGCCTGGGAACCTCCATGGGCTGCAGGTGCAGCCCTAGATATGGCAAAAAGATAGAAAAAAAAAAGAATTGACTTTTTAATTCTAGTGCATCCCTATTTTAATAAAATTGTCTTTATGATTCATAAAGGTTTGAGTGAGAAGTCCATGGTTTACATTTGGCACTGAGATCAAAGCATCTTTATTTAATGAACCATTTGGTAGCATCTTCCTCTAATTATTGACCAAATTCTGCAGAGTGTAGTGGTATAAGGGAACTCCTGTGAACCATGGGTCCAGTTTTTGGACCTGATGGCGTTGTAGTGAAGGACAGTCCCTCACTGGGGTTTCCCATGTAATAGAGTTGTATTGAGCAGCTCACATGGAATATCCCTCACTGATAGAAAGCTCTGTTCTGCTTCAGAGGTGACAGCATCAGACAAGTACTGCTATGAGAAACTGAATATCGAAGGCACCGAGAAGGGTAACTGTGGGAAAGAGAAAGACACATGGATACAGTGCAACAAACGGTAAGATGGAGAATTTAGTGAGTGCATCCCTCAGTTAGTTACAAGCACTGATTTGTTTCTATTAAAAAAAATTATTTTTATTAGACTATAGTTGATTTCCAGAGTTTTGGCACTACCTCTGAACAACCAGGACTTTCCTGTTTTCTGCACCCCCAAAGCACTCTATTGTCTCTTCACTTCCTCTCTTCCCAAGTGCCAGCATCTCCTTTGCGGAAGGCTCCCAAGTCCTTTTTTTTTTTTTTTATTTTTTTTTGTTTGTTTTTTGTTTGTTAGGGCCACACCTGCGGCATATGGATGTTCCCAGGCAAGGGGTCTAATCGGAGCTGTAGCTGTCGGCCTACGCCACAGCCACAGCAACGCGGGATCCGAGCCGCGTCTGCAACCTACAACACAGCTCACGGCAACACCAGATCCTTAACCCACTGAGCGAGGCCAGGAATCGAACCCGCAACCTCATGGTTCCTAGTCGGATTTGTTAACCGCTATGCCACGATGGGAACTCCAAAGTCTCCCAAGTCTTAACATGCCTCCTAACCTCTGCCCTAAGAATCAGGCCATGCCTTTAGCTGCCTCAGGACTTTCTCCCCTAGAAGACACCTGCCAACATCTCAAAGGCAACAGAAGTTAAAGTCAACAGAGTATGTACTCAGTGCTGTAGATTGAATTAACTGGCTCTGACTTTTATAAACGACTCCTTTTGCCAAAGGTCTTACTATCCCACTATACTGTTAAGAAGCCTTGGGATAATACTTGATGCCACCTTCCCTCTGGCTTGTTGTCCAAATGCCAAATCACATTCTTTCTTACATTTTATTCCTGCATTATTTGGCTTTAATTCAGTCCTTCATTTCCAACCCTATCATATGATCCCAATTAAGACCTATATTAACTCTTCAGCTATTACAAAAGCCTCTGAATCATTTTCTATGCCAGCAGTCTCTCGTATACTCTCATCAGAATAACCTTTTCCTGAATCTTTTTGATCATGCCATTTTTTTTCGAGTTTCATCGGTTCCACATACTAAATTTAATAGTAAGAATAATACCCAATATTTATTGAGTGCACACTGTGTGCTAAGCACTGCATCACATTTTACATAAACTATGTCATTTAATCTTCATGGCATTTGGCCCCGACTTATGGAGGAGGAAACTGAGACACATTTTTTTTTTCCCATGGCATGAAGCAACTTGATGTGGAATGTCAGGGGTGAAAGCGCCAAATCCTAACCACTCGACCACCAGGGAGCTCCTGAGACACAGTTAATTAATTTGGCCAAAGTCATGTGTTTAGGATATAATAGAAGCGGAATTAGAATTCCAGCAGTCTGATGTAGGATCTCTTTCTTAACCACTTGGCAGATGTCCGACTGTCTTGTATAAGAAGCAAAATGGAACCTTAGCTTCTCACTGTGTCTCCTCCACAATTTGCCCCCCAACCTACACTTTTTGTTTTTTCCCTTCTCTGCTTTTCCAAATTCTAGCAAACCTTGCCATTTCTAATACATTTTATTGTCCTGCCTCCACACCTGTGCTTGTGCTATTCATTCCTCATGCACACCTTTTATACTCACTCCATTACCAGTTACAGCTATCCAGCCTCAAAGCCCCAACTGGTCACTTTCTCTGTAGATTATTTCTGGATTTACTCTAGAAATAGTTATCTCCCTCTTCTCCACTGAACTCCCACAGCCCTTGGTATTATTTTTATGGCTCTTTTCCCCAACTCTATGTTTGATAGTTATTTAATGTATGTGATTTCTCTTCTCTTCCAGAGTATAATTTCCTTGAGGATAAAAAACATGTCTAATTTTTAAAGTGTTTGGTAAACTCCAACAAAGATGTTGAATAAGTATCTCTTCTGTACTGAGAAAGCATTTTGTTTATGATGGATACAATGAAATGATGACGTAACTTTAAAAAATTAAGATTGAATTAATATGTATTTTCTATGTTGGTGATAGATATAGCCCTTAATTTGTCTTTTTCTATCTGATAAAGCCTAATATTTCCAAACATAATCTTTCTGGCCTGCTCATCAGTCTTCACAAGATATGTATTAGAGTATGTGTTCGTTGTCATCTGTAAAAACAATTAAAATGTGTTAAGTGTAGAGAATATATAAGATAGTATTAACACAAAAATATTTTACATGTCAAATTAGATGTTTGTGTGACAGCCGGGGGAATAGTGAAATACATTGAAAAAGAGATCATGAGCCTCTGTGGCTGAGAATCCACAGAAAATTTCCAATATATGATCTCTTTAATTATGGTGGAACAGGTTGAAGAAAGAACTGTATTCTCAAAGAATGTTCATCCAAAGTTCATTCAATCACTTATCAAGTGTTGCAAACCTGTTTTAGCATCTCCAGTGATGTGAGATGGGGAAGAGATTCTGATATAAGAGAAACTTATTTGATGGGTAATTTCCTTTAGAGAAATACTAAATGGACAATAAAGGAAAAGTGAAGAGTTTGGGAGAAGACACCTTTTAAAGCAAGGGGTAAACTAATTTGGGCTTATTTTATTTTGCTTCTAATTTGAGGAAATAACATAGTTGATAAAAAACAGATCCTAAACTGAGATAAGTTTGCCGTTCTAACTGTACAGACTTTGCTGTGTCTTTGGGGAAAGAAGTAAAGTAAATACTTGGTACTTTTTTAAACACAGGGATGTGCTTTGTGGTTACCTTCTGTGTACCAACATTGGTAACATCCCGAGGCTCGGCGAGCTTGATGGCGAAATCACCTCTACCTTAGTTGTGCAACAGGGGAGAACATTAAACTGCAGGTAATCATCTAACCGTTCTATGAGAGCATCAGTCATGTTTTTTCCCCTCAGGAATCCTGTTTTCAGTTTCTGTGTACGTTATTAAGATGAAATAGACTCTAGTCCATAGAGATGATTGAAAAAGAGATGAAAAGGATATAAGAACTAGTTGAATATGGTACATGGTGGCCAGAGTTATGTTTAATTGGTCAGTAAAGTTTTGCAGAGTGTACTTTGCATTTCATTCTTATTAAGGAAAATGAAAGATAATTTCCAGGTAAATCAGTAGATTGAATATACGCATCTTCTTTTGCACCCTTCTGAAATCCCACTAAAATGACAGTAAATGGCTTTTTTTTTTTTTTGGCCATGCCTGCAATATATGGAAGTTCTTGGGTCAATGATCAAATCCACACCACAGCAGTGACCCAAACTGCTTCAGTGACAATGCTGGATTCTTAACCCACTGTGCCACAAGGGAGCTCCATCTAAATGGACTTTTCTTAGAATTCATATATCACAAGGAAGCAGAGAAAGGGAAAGGAAACAATAGCAGCAATGTTTTAGAACATGGAAAGAAGATAGATGTGTGGCAAAGGATTATCAAAATTAAGAAAGCTGAATTCCTGAGTCAGTAATGGGAAAAACCAAGACCTAACCCAACGTATACTCTCAGTCCCAAAAGGTTCAAAAATGGGAGCACCGTCTACTCCTGAAAGAGTGAGTAAAGGAACTGGAGATCAAGGAAGGAGCGAAAATAAAGATTTGTAAAGTCATTAGGGAAGCTGATCAAGCCACAGGTTATTTCCCTGATTTAGCTAAACTGGGGATTGATCACCCTCCCATGAAAGATTTGAGCTTTACGGTCCGCAAAGAATAAAAACTATAGATTTCCAAACTGAAGGTCAGAAGTCAGTATCGACATTGATATTCAGTCAGAAAGTCCTAGAATTTCTAATCATCTGTCTGGTGGATATTCCAACTCAAATATGAGCAGATTATTGGATTTGTGAAGAAAGACAATAACATGAAAAAAAGAGAGAGAGAGAGATAAAAACAAATAACCAGAAAAAAAATAACCACCAATCAACATTTATGAGAGATAAGATACTTCATTTTTAAAATGAAGAACATTCAGAGAAGAAAGGAAAGACTGTTGAAAAATTAAAAACATGTTGGCAGGAATTAAACTCAATAGATGAAATCATCTCTCAGAAGATAGGGCAAAAGATGCAAAGAAAGGGAACATAGAGGAACATTCACCAAGTTAGAATAGAAATAATAAAGAACAGAGAAAATAGCAGGGAGGAAATCAGCAATGAGTAACTCCAAGAGCATGACCTTGAGCTGTTGGACTTGAATTTCCATATTGCCAGGCTCACCAAGAGCAAAGTACAGTGAGTGGAATTAGAGACACATCAAGACATCTTTGTGAAATATCAGAACCTTAGAACAAAGAAAAGGATCCCAGTTGTTTACAGAAGGAGAAAGAAAAAAAAAAGTATCAGGCATTAGAATGGTTTGGGAACTAGCCGCAGGAGCCCTGGGATCCAGAAGACGATGGAGAAAATGATTTCCAGACTAGAATTCTGTACTCAGGCAAAATATGAATCAAATGAGGGTAGAAAGTAGAGACACATTTAGATGTGCAATTTCCCCCCCCCCATTTTACTCCCCTGTGTCCCTTCTCAGGAAGCTATTAGAAATTGTGCCCCTGGAGTTCCCATCGTGGCTCAGTGGTGAACGAATATGATTAGCATCCATGAGGACAAAGGTTCGATCCCTGGCCTTGCTCAGTGGGTTAAAGATCCAGGATTGCTGTGAGTTGTGGTATAGGTTGCAGATGCGGCTCAGATGCTGTGTGGCTGTGGCGTAGGCCTGCAGCTACAGCTCCGATTCCACCCCTAGCCTGGGGACCTCCATATGCCGTGGGTGCTGCCCTAAAAAGCAAAAAAAAAAAAAAAAAAAAAATTGTGCTCCACTAAGATGAAGAAGTAAACTAAGAAACATAGGGGATTTAGGAAACAAAACAGAGATAGAGGAGGAGATGGAAATGGGAGGTCAACCCACCACAGGTCAGCCCTCAAGATGTCCAGCCTTGTAGAAGGTACAGGGACCAACCAGGTCAGGGAGGGGCAGCGGAAACTCCAGGAGAGATTTCTTCAGGAAGATGAACTGATATTCAGACATGTCTTGAGTGGATATTTTGACAGTCAGCAGAGTTGGACTAGTTTTGCGTTAGTGATCGATTCTTAGAAAAGTAGGCAAAGAAACAACAAACAAATAAGAGAATTGCTAATCTGAGGGAAAACGAAAAGTTGTAAAAGGGTTTCATTACGGTGTACTACATCACTCAACTAAATAACATTTACATTGTCATAATGTGCAAGTTGTTACTGATTTAACTATTGACCAAACAGAAAGTATGATAGAAGGATAGGGGATAAAGATGGATTTTCAAATTCCATAGAGGGAAGTCAACTGATAATACCTAAAACGGAAAAATTAAAAATAGTGACAGGAGTTCCTGTTGTGGCTCAGTGGAAACAAACTCGACTAGTATCCATGAGGATATAGGTTTGATCCCTGGCCCTATTCAGTGGGTTAAAGCATTTGGCATTGCCACAGGCTGTGATATAGGTCTCAGACATGGCTCGGATCTGGTGTTGCTGTGGCTGTGGTGTAGGCCGACAGCTGTAGCTCTGATTCGACCCCTAGCCTGGGAACTTCCATATGCCGTGGGTGTGGCCCTAAAAAGCAGAAAAAAAAATGATGATGCAAATTCATTATTTAAAGATGAATGACAAAAGAATCAGTTAAGAGTAGAAAGCTGTTTCTGCCTCAGGTGGTGGATATTTGGAGAAGTAGAGGTCAGTGGATCACTTTGTTGCATTTAAAAAGCCAGTTTGTCTGTTTAACTCTTAAAACCATATGCATGCCTAATTTTAATAAACATAGATATATAAACAAAAAGAATGGAGATTTTTGCAGTAGCATTAGCATTGTGCCATATGAATGAATTGCTTATGAATATACATTTTTCAGTTTCTATCCTGTTTATTTTTTATTCCCACATAATATGTGGGCTTGCTATATTGAATAGCTGTTGTCATAGTTTAGTCGTTCTCAAATATACAGTTCATCCTTGAATAACACCAATTTGAACTTCAAGCGTACACTTTTATATGGATTTTCTTCAATAAATACATACTACAACACTACACAATTCACCATTGGTTGAATCTGTGGACGTGGAACTTGGATATTTGACTGCATAGTGGGTTGACGCCCCTGACCTCTAACCTGTTCAAGGGTCAGATGTAATTTGTCATCAGAGCAGTCTTTTTGGGAAACGTAAACCAAACCAAAAATTCTCATCCGTGTTTGAAACAGATTTGAAATCTTGAAACCTGCTTATTTATCGAATCAAATGCTAGTAATAATGGCTTACATGGCCAAGGCAAAATGATAATGCCATTTCAATTCAGGCCCTTGGTATAATAATTATGATTAAATCCTAAAATATATCAGTATCTCTGAAAAGAATTAGATCAAAAGATTCAATTGCTTTCTCCAGTTAGAGGTTGAAAATGCTTCCACTGTTTTTCACTAGACACTATATAGAAAACAGAGAAAGTGATAGTTTTTAAGCATAGTCTCAAGATGAATGTAAATTCATGGAATCCCACCTTATTTTTGCTCTCATGTTATTTTTAGTGGTGGGCATGTTAAGCTTGAAGAGGATGTAGACCTTGGCTATGTGGAAGATGGGACACCTTGTGGGCCTCAAATGATGTGCTTAGAGCGCAGGTGTCTCCCTGTGGCTTCCTTCAACTTTAGCACCTGCTTAAGCAATAAAGAAGGCACTATTTGTTCAGGAAACGGAGTGAGTATTTGGTACCTCACCATGGAGAACTATTCATTTCTCTTCCATCACAGAAAATAGATATGACCTGAAACTGCTTTTTTCTGTAATAATGGAAACCATGCTTGTCCCTGTTTCCAGCTGGTATATAAATAGTCATGTGGTCACAGCCATTGAAATATTTGTTGTGTAATCTGTGAAAGCCTAGGAATGAGAAAAAGCATAACCTTCCTCTCTTATCAGGTTAAATTGATCTTATTTAATATAGTGCCAGTTTCCCACAAGTGATCTAGGAGACACATTTTGACAAACTATAATGGCATAAAAAAGGGAGTAAAAAGCAGAGGCAAATGACCGTAATATTTAACAACTGGTGTGGCCAAGTGCTGAGTGGTTAGAACAGGACCGTGAGTAACTGCTGAGGCCACAACAGTGGGTGCTAGCAGAGGATAACTTCTGGAATTAAAAACTGAATAATTAAGGAGATGTTTCTCAGGGAGAAACAGAAAGAATGGTGGTATTGAAAAAACCCAAATCCCTACTTTCAGTCATGTCTCTGATAAGGTGGCTCCTCTGTAAATAAGTTTATAGGTTAAAGAAACCTGCTTTCTCAGTGATTCCAGTGTTGACATTTTTCAGTCAGGAATTCCTCGACGAACAAAAAACATTTTTGGTTCTTTTGGCATGTGTGTGTGATTTTTCTTTTTATCCTCCTTCTGGATTTTTTGTATGAACTGGTAAGACTGTCGGGGTTGAGGCAGAGGATTCCCATCCTGGAACTGTAAGCCTTCGGTCCTAGCCATTCCCTGTGTATCCCCGAAGGAGAATTTCCCTAGGGAAGTCATAGTAATTGTTACTCTTACAAAAGGAAGGGAATTTTGGTGGCACAGGAGAATAAAGAGGCAGATCGTAAGTAGTTCTGCTCCTATAAAAGGAACTACGAAGTCTTCTTTCCTTAGTTGTTAAAAGGACATTATGGAGGTTGTACAACTATAAATGTAATAAAATTCATTAAGTAATTAAAAAAAAAGGACATTAGGGTCAAATCCTTTTTGGAGGATAGGAGAAAATAATAATGGAATTGTTTCTTGATCATTATGCTAAGGAAGAACTATTTGATTCATATCTTATTCATTCTATATCCTGAGTATAGAACACAGAGTCTTGTTAATTAACTGCTTAAGGAATGAGTAAATGAGTGGCTAGACACTAGTAAATCAAGTGGCAAACAGCATCCCATCGTTTAGAATAATTGTGCATACTACAGAAAGCTTCTGCCCTATGCATTTTGAACTTACAATAACTCAATATAGAGAATATCTACTGGATTTCTTATTTTAATTTTTCCACATATGTGTCTGGCAAATGTCTGTAATCCTGCTTAGTTTTTAAAATCTTCCTCTTACGAAATATAAGTCAATAATATTCAAAACACTCATTCCCTCGATTTTTGTTTTAGACATATCAATTCATTCCTCTGTTAAAGTTCATTATTCCTATGGGTCAGCTGTTGATCTCCAGAAAATATTTTTTTAGGTCCTTGAGCAAGAGAGAAAGTCATCAGTAGAAGGAAGAAAGTACCAATAACTTTCCAGTCCCATTAGATTCTAGGCTTGTAAAACTTAGAAATTAATGTTTATTTTTCATGCTCTCTGTACCAGAGAGATGCTGACTCTTGACTGATCTTGGTCTTCAGGTGTGCAGTAATGAGCTGAAGTGTGTGTGTAACAGACACTGGGTGGGTGCGGACTGCAGCACTTATTTCCCTCACAATGATGATGCAAAGGCTGGCATGACTCTGTCTGGCAACGGTAGGTACTTAATCTGGCCCCGTTATGTTGTCTTTACACACAAGGAAAGAGAACACTGCCCTTCCCAAAGTTATCTTTGTATTAATTTTATAACCCCAATGTAAGTTAAATCCATATAACAATGAATTATAATTTACAGCTGGGGCCTACGTATGATGATGATATGATACTGAATATAACTTAGTCTACAGACTTAGCCTTCTCTTGTCCTACATCAGATGGAGATTTTCCAAGTACTGTACTTATTCAGGGGTGAGAGCAAACCCTGGCATTTCCTTTAACTGAGGAACGCAGACCAAGTTTTTAAGTGTCTGATTTTATATTTTTATGATTTTTATATACTGGGACTGAATAAATGAGGAAAAAAATAGAAGTGATTTTAAAATATTTTATTGACTTTAATATTCTTTATTAAAGAACCTCATCGCTATTCAACTCCAGTTCTGTAACCTGAACTGAAGGTAATTCTAGCAGTTGTAACCTTGGCCAGCGTGCCTGGAAGAGGTCTGAGGACTTGGATAAGAGACAACAGGTGTATTTCTAAAAGCTAGAGTGACCAAATGGGGGAGAAATTCAATGCAGATAATAGAAAGAAGACGTACCTTGAGGATGAATGTCCCCTTTTCAACTGTCTTTAATCATTTCATTATTGAGCATTCTTTTGCATTAAAATCCTGCCCAAATCCTAAAGTCCGTTCAACTCCAAAGGATGAGAAAAAGATTATTTTTGTTCTAATCAGCCAGACAAGTTAAAAATCGTAGCCACTGTGCCTTTAATCATGAAACTCAGAATGGTTAAGATGTTGGCATCCTTCATCTCAGCAGTGGCAGCGTGGAGCTGGCTCCAGCACTTAATGCAGAGATGAGGCTATTAGGGTCTCTGGATTTCAGTGACTTGTCAAAAATCATACCATTACTTAAAAGTAATCAGGACACGTATCCAGGTTTATCGATCCCTGTTAAGTCCCTGAAGAGTAGGAGAAAGGGGACAGATATGCTGGGTCTTAGAGAAGGAAAATCCCAGTGCCTGGCGGTCCTGTGGCATCTGAACTGGCTCATCCCACCAAGGACATGGGTGGGGTGGCACCGGCCAATCTCCTTCAGCGCCAAGCCCCGCTGCCCCAGGGACTACTGAGGGCTCCAACCAGAAAGGCCATGTCTTCTGTCATTGGGATTTGGACGGTCACTCACCTCTGATGTCAAGAAGGACTCCTCAGGGACACTGCAAGCAAGGATCTAGCCAGGCTGATCTGGGGGAAAGCCCTTCAGTTCACACGTGGCATAAGTCACTGTCAGCAAAACAAGTTTCCTGGTATCAGAGCCCAGCCTCCGACCGCCTTTGCTGCCGCTGGGCCCTCCCTGTGCTGGCTGTCAGGACTGAGTCCCTGGGCCATCTCACCGCCGTGATCCCTGCAGGACTGCATCTCCGCCTGCCCGACAGCAGGTGCTGCCAGACACAGCAGGGCCCTCTCCCAGACCTCGCGTCTGCACCCCCACCCCACCCCCAGCCACAGCCAGTCTGGTGCAGCCTCCCTCTCACACCTCACCAGCGTCAAGCTCCAGGGCCCCCAACTCCTCTCGATTTTCCTGTGATTCTTCCCTCTCCAGCATGCCACAGCCATCCCTGCTAAGACTGGGAACTAGAGGCTTTTAGCATCTCCACCGCTGGAGCACTGATTCTATAAATGCGTAGACATGCTTTCTCCCTTAAGAAGCTTCTGTTTGCTTAGAGAAAATATCACCCAAAATAAGGTCCTTGCGTTAATTGTCAAAATGGGGTGAGAGGAATAATAACGTTTCTAGAATGTGCGAGGAAGAGGTCAGGGTTAAAAAGGAACATGGATTTCTAAATGTTCCTCCCCAAACGGTGGTACGCGAATAGAGTAAAATCACCCCTTCTTTCTACTCCCCCAGCTTATCTTTATCCCTCTTTCTTTTCGTTCAGTGACCTCATTATGTTTTCCAGAAAAATACATGGAAAATAAAACTGTGCAAAATGCACTTGGACAAGAATGAAAAGGGAACAGCAGGTTCCTCTAGTTATTTGTACACAGATACCTATTTTTAAAAAACAGTCGATATGGATTTCTAAGTTATTGTTTCTTCCCTTACGAATACCTACATTTAATTTCACAATTATATACTAATAGCAAACCACTATGTCGTAACCTGAAACTAATATGTTTCATTATATCTCAATAAATAAATAAAATCTGAGAAAAAATTCTCTAAGATTAAAACTTTATGAAGAAAAAGATACCCACTTTTAGAAAACAGTGTTGTTAAGGTGATGATTATAAAGAGTAAAGTTCCTAAAGAATTTTATATCAAAATTTCAATTGTATACATTGATCTTCATTGTTTTTTTTTTTTCCCCTCCAGGTGTTGCTGGTACCAATATTATAATAGGCATAATTGCTGGCACCATTTTAGTGCTGGCCCTCATATTAGGAATAACTGCATGGGGATATAAGTAAGTGAAATATAATAATATAGTGACATCACCCCTCCTTTTCCCCTTATCTTCACGCTTCTTTCATTTAGTTCAATGACCTCATTATGTTTTCCAGAAAAATACATGGAAAATAAAACTGTGCAAAATGCACTTTTTATTTTACTGTATATGTGTCACTGTAAAGTATACTATCTATATATATCTATAGATATATATATAGGTATTTTTAGGGCCACACCTGTGGCATATGGAAGTTCCCAGGCTAGGTTTCTCATTAGAGCTGCAGCTGCCGGCCTACACCACAGCAACACCAGATCCGAGCAGCATCTTTGACCTACACTGCAGCTCGTGGCAACGCTGGATCCTTTACCCACTGAGTGAGGCCAGGGATTGAACCCACATCCTCACAGACACTGGTCAGGTTTTTAACCCACTGAGCTACAAAAGGAACCCCATACAGTATTTTTTAAATGATTTAAACATCTATACAGTTTTGTATCATTGAATAAATATACCTGCAGTGAAAATCAGTCTGGTTCAAGGGTTCAATCAAATGTTATTCTTGGCATGATTAGAGATAATGATAAGTTATCATTGTTTAGGTTTTGAGATAACTCCTTTCTATTCTAAAAATGTTGAATATTGTTTGAAAACCATTATGTGAAGTAAATCAGTCTAAATTACGACTGTAAATCAGTTGTGTCTCATACAAAGGCTGTGTTGGTTTTGCTCTTCGGTGGTTTAGGCTCTCTTGACTTAAAACCATTCCCCCAAATCCGGGCACGGTGGTGAATCAGAGAGTACAGGGCTTTAACAGCAAAGGTCCTACCAACAAGAACAACTGCAGATCTGCTCCTGAGTGCTTTCACTCTGACCGTACGTCCTGCTAAGAGCAAAACCAGTACGAAGGAAGCACTGTCATTTGTTAAACATGTGTGTGTTTTTCTGTGAAGAAATGACTCTTCAGAGATATAATTTGTTAAAATTAAAATTCAACTATAAATAACAACTTAAAAATAAACCTAATTCTCAAGCTTTAAAGTTCAATTGTAAGCTTTAATAATAATTTTTCAGTTCTACGTATAAAGTTTTAGGAATTGTATAACTTTTGAATATTGGATCCCTTTAGCTAGGCAATTAGTTAAGTAAATGACTTCACACATTCTGAACTTATTTGTATATTTAGTATGCTCAGTTCTTTTAAGCAATTCAATCTTATGATGTGAAAAAAAATCTTTAGTATTCAAATAACAAATTTATGTTTAATGAAATAAAGCTTAAATATGATGAAACTTAAGCCTTTTTTAATATTTCAAGTTAAAATAATAGTCCCGATGACCTGTGCAATGATATATCAGGTCCCCAGGCCTAGGTCGTTTCTCCACTTGGAAGACCTATGACTTTTGCTAGGCTTTCTGGGTATTACCCCATTTTTGTAGCTTTAAAAAAAAATCATAGATCAAATTTGGTTTATTAAAAGACTTGGGAATTAGACTATTTTAGACTTTAAAATTACCCCAAACCTTTCAATAGACCAGACATATTATATAATGATCTGCTCTTGTTGTTATATTATTATTACCTGATATGGTTTTAAACCAAATGAATTAAAAGAAACCTCTTTTTTTTTGTCTTTTTGCCTTATCTAGGGCCACACCCACAGCATATGGAGGTTCCCAGGCTAGGGGTCTAACAGGAGCTATAGCTGCCGGCCTTCGCCACAGCCACAGCCACAGCCACAGCCACAGCCACAGCCACAGCCACACGGGATCCGAGCCGCGTCTGCAACCTACACCACAGCTCACGGCAACGTCGGATCCTTAACCCACTGAGCAAGGCCAGGGATCGAACCCGCAACCTCATGGTTCTTGGTCGAATTCGTTAACCATTGAGCCACGACGGGAACTCCCCAGAAACCTCTTTAAAAGTATGTATGGCTCTTACTTATTGTGAGATCGAAACCCTGAGGGAGCTTCTCTGAAAAGAGAGCAGTGAGTTGATTGCCGGGATAAACTTTGTACGTTAAAGTATTAAAATGCAGAAAGACATTTGTGCAAGGATGTGCTGACAAATGGCCCAGGAATTCCTTAGTGGCTCAACGATGTAAGGATCTGGCATCGTCACTGCTGTGGCTCCGGTTACTGCTGTGGTGCAGATTCGATCCCTGGCCTGGGAACTTCCAAATGCTGCAGGCATGGCCAAAAATACTCTAAAAAACTCCCACCCTAAAACCAAAAAACAAAAACAAAAAACAACAACAACAAAAAAAAAACTGCAAATAGCCCAGACATCAGGGTAAAGTTTATCATAGCATAGGTGATGTAGCATAGCCTCACGGAGGAGAGCACAGCAGAGTGGAAATGCTTTGTCCTGACTGAGTGGGTGCCTAGCTCTGTACCAGCTCACAGATGCTCAGTACTGATGTGCCTTTTCCATGAGCAGGCTGTGAGGTGCATTGCATACTTCCATTTGTATAGACTGGTTCCAGCATAACATTGGGAGTATAAAAGTGTATGTCTTCAAGGAAGGCTTTTCTGTACATACATATATTTTTTTATCTCTCCTCACACATCAGGTGAGTTAGTTCATCTTGGAGTCACACCGTTTTCTCACTTCCCTGATGCAAGACTTACCTAGTAGTTGCCATGACAGCCACTGCTGTTTTGGGGTAGTGTCCTGTCTCATTTGGTCACGAATGCAAAATTGTTAGTTCTGTGGTGTGTGACTTTTCTGCCACCCACTGATGCAAATTGATTATTTCATGCTTATAATCTTGGAAAAAAATTACCTTTCAGAAATATGAAATCTAAATATCTACTTCTGCTGCTAATGAAATTACCTATGTCTGTTTTCTTAATGATTAGAATGATTAGAATAGGATAGTACTGCTTTCTGTGTATCAGTTCTTATTTTAAGGAAATTCATTTGATTTCACTCTTTTTTTCATTTCTGAATGTGTATACTTTGCAGATTCATTAAGGGAAAAGACAAGTCTTGTTCATACCACAGGATTCACTTCATAAATAATATGAATCTAAATGATGAAAGTTTTAATGTTACTAAATTTATTCAGAATATGTTTAAAAGTAGAATGAGGATGTAGACATACAGGAATTAAATTCATGAACGTTCTGTTTCACGTATTCCATTTAAAATTCCAAGACGGATTTAGGACCTGAGAACTCATTTTCTCGTTAATCCTTCCAATTAAATTTTCTATCCCATCTCCAAACCTTGGGGGAATGGCAAGGATAGGAAATAAGGAATACCCACATGGAGCTGGTGGACTGCTCAGATAATCAGATTGAGAGAATAAAAAGTAAAACATGCTGAATAGAAAGATTTTGGTTTATTTTTCTCCTACATCTGATGTTTTCAGAAATGAAAAATATGAAGGAACAAGCTGGTATTTTTACCCACATGAGCTCATTATTAAATAAGATACTCAGCAGGTGCAGGGAAGAGATTGGCCTGTGAAAGTGCTCCAGACAAAATCTACATGGAAACATTAACCTTGATCTTGGGGAAAGGAGCGCACTGCTCAGCTGCTTGACCTTCCAACATGTCTTGAAAATATTAACACCTAATTAGGTCATGATAGAAAGTTTGAAATTAACTCTTTTGATTTTTAACTCATGGGCACTTGCTATGTTCACATTCTCTAGAACATATTTTTTGTTCAGATTGGTTTATTTTGAAACTCGTGTAATTTTATTTCTGTAGATGCCCCAGTAAAAAACAAGAGACTAAATTTTGAAGTGTTTTCAATGTAGCTTTCAGTGACGCTTCAGTGTGTAGTGATAACTTGGGAGGTCTGTAAGAGCTATGACTTCTCACTCTAATTTACCATAAATGTTCTTGCGAATTCTCTTCGTGGCTCAGCAGTAACGAATCTGACTAGTATCCGTGAGGATGCGGGTTAGATCCCTGGCCTCGCTCAGTGGGTTAAGGATCGGCATTGCCATGAGCTGTGGTGTAGATCGCAGATGCGTCTCTGATCCCACATTGCTGTGACTGTGGTATAGGCCGATAGCTGTAGCTGTGATTCGACCCCTGGCCTGGGAACCTCCATATGCTGTGGGTGTGGCCCTACAAAGCAAACAAACAAACAAACCAACAAAAGTTCTGGTTTCCGTTGATGTTTTCCTGTTTGAAATTCTTAGGAAGAGCTTTAGTTGGGATATAAATTCCAAAAAGAGTGAATTGTGATTTTTATTTGTATGAACAGTTAATGTATATAAGAAATGATGAATTAATTTCACCATTTAAATCAATGTGCCCGTCTGACAACCTGTATTTGAGATAGGGTTGACTCCAGGACATTACTAAATGTTTGCTATGATACAATTGACATCTAGAAAACCACTACTTTTTATTATCTGAAGCTTTATGCTTTTACAATGGTTATTTGAAAATATTGTGGCTCACCCTTTGATGTCACTTCTCTGAAAGATGAAGTGAAATGTGTGTGTGTGAGAGAGAGACACAGAGACAGAGAGACTGGGTTTTTATTCCCCATTTCAGTTCTGCAATTCAAAATCCTAGTGGAGACTTTTCAACAAATGCTAGAGCTTTGATGTTTATTATTCTCTCTTCATGCACTTCTGTGGGTAACTAATTCTTTCTTTCTCTCCTCTCTCTCTTCTTGTCCATAAAAAGAAACTATCGAGAACAGAGGTATGTGATGAGAATAATCTGAACATGTAACTGAAAACTGAAAGGTTTAAATCCTGTTAGCATCTTTGGAATTCATACATGCAGTTATAAAGAAATTTTACCTTGCCTTTATGCTATAGTGATCATAAACTAATCTTGATTTTTCATGACTTTGAAATGATAATTTTAGTAGTGTTGCTGTGAATTGTATTAACTTAAAAAATATATATCATTATTTAGTTTTAATTCTGTCATCCAACTATACTATAAGTAATAGAGCTTTTTCTTTGTGTTACTTTATAGTAATATGTATATATATAGAAGCTGATTTTTTTCTGACCAAAAACTAAACTCCTTTATGTTCAGGTGTCACCTTTGTTTATATTAGTTGATTGGCTTTTCTTCATGTTTATAACACCCTTCTTGCCTAATAATTTCTAAGGGAATTTATTTTTGTTACTGTTGTTATATTAGTAGCTTTCATTCACAAATGATAACGTTGATAGGGTAACAGTGTTGTGCTCAGGAGAATGTTTTGGTGTTTGAAGGGCCTGCTTTATCTGCATAAGAAAATATTTTTTTCTGCAGATCAGAGAATTTCACAGGTAGAGAAAGAAATAACTTGCATAGTTGGAATCTCTCACTGTACTTTTTTTGAATAAAAAAGCCCATGAAGGAGTTCCCGTCGTGGCTCAGTGGTTAACGAATCCGACTAGGAACCATGAGGCTGCGGGTTCGATCCCTGGCCTTGCTCAGTGGGTTAAGGATCTGGTGCCGTGAGCTGTGGTATAGGTTGCAGACGCGGCTCGGATCCCGCGTTGCTGTGGCTGTGGCGTAGGCCGGCGACTATAGCTCCTGTTAGACCCCTAGCCTGGGAACCTCCATGTGCTGCAGGTGCAGCTCTAGATAAAAAGGCAAAAAGACAAAAAAAAAAAAAACATGAAGTCAACCACTCCATTCATTTTAACCTTAAAATTTGTGTTTAACCAGCAGCATAAAAAGAGATGCAAGAAATCTAAATTAGCCTGTATTAGGGTACACCTTTTACTTTTCACATTTTGAAAATTACTAATGCCATTAGCTATCGATACAAAAAATTAAAATATCCTGAAAGTTGAAAATCTACACTATATCATGTAGTACTAGTTTTGTAGTCAAGATATCTTTGAAGATTGCTACCCACCTTTTCCCACTGTTCCGTTAAATGCTATAAGCAGATAAGGAGTAAGATTAAGATGTAAGTAATGCTAATTTTTCTGGCCCCAACCACAGCTTTCATTTTTTTCTAAACTTCTTCTTCTGTTTCCTTCCATGTTGTAATTTAAAGCTCTTGGAAGGTTTTAGCATTAGTGGCACCCATAGGACACCAGCTGAGATCCTGGTCAGTTAGACATAGATCTTAGAAAATATGAACCTTGCCCTGGAATAACTGACTTCCATCATTAATGGAGAAAGTAAAACAGAAACAAAATTAATTAAATTTAAATACACAACAAGAGTTCTCCGTGACATGTCTTAAATTCTTGTGTCCAAAAATACTGGAGAAGGGCTAGAGCCATTTATGCTTTCTGTTGGGTAGAAGTTGATCAGCTATATGAGAAAAGTAAGTTTCGTGACTTTCTTCAGGGAAAAGTAAAATTAGGCTAGTAGTATCAGAAACATGATTTAGCTGCATTTCCAGAGGAGTTAAGGCTATAAGATAATTTAACATTGCTGACTCTATAAAAAGGAAAGCTCATTGTCACATATGTAACATAAACAAAGGCGTTACAGTGCTCTAAGATGTGTTCTCACCAAGATCTCTCCAGAAGAAAGGAATTGCCCACACTACAAAAAGTGATAAATACGTAAACCTGTGCACCACTTTCTTAGTCTAACTCAATATATTTATAGGTACCCTAAGGAAAAATTTCATGTTAAGAATCTTTTTGTGCCTGATGTAACCATGCCCCTTGGTATTATTGAGTCATCCTTTCATCAATCTGGTGACTCTTTGGGAATCTAGTTCATATTTTGAGAGGTGTCACATTTCAGCAGATACTGGTTTTTATCTTTTGCTGTATTTCAGCACAACCTTTATTTATTTTTGCCCTTGCCCGTAGCTAAGGAATCTTAGGGTTTTACAATAGTGCTTTGAATGGAGAAGCAGCAAGGAGTAGAAGACGTTAGAGCAGGAAGTTGTGAGTGTATAAATATCTTCTAAAGGGTTTTTCTTTTTGAGGATATAAATTAGAGAAGTTTGTAAGACCAGTGAACCAAAGCGTGCATTAGGAAATTTGCATTCTTGTGAGAATAGCTGCAGATGTTCCAATAAATATGTGCCCGCTTCCAAAGGATGCCAGGGAGCAGAAATAAGAATTCTGAGTTGCTTTTAAATTAGGTCTTCCTTTGAGCTTCCACGGTGGGAGGACCAGTTGACAAGAAATCGGAAATCCACTTGCTCCTTTTTGGTCCCAGGAAATCACTGAAACTTTCCTCAACTCTAAAAGCAGCAAAAGTTCTTTGTAGTCTCTGAAGCATTCTAGCAAGGGAAGTTATTCATATGTGGTCTCCAAAGACTTTGTGTTTCTCTAGTGGTCAAATGAATGAGATAGGTAGGTTTGTTTGACCTCAAAGAGGAAGACGCTATTCTTGACATAAGTGAGGACCACATATCCTGTTGAGCTTGTGAAAGCACTGGTGAACGTAAAGGCTTGCTTCAACATTAAATGCATATTCAGTATGTAGTTAGTTATCACATTCTTATTAGTGATATAATGACTCAGAAATGCCAATTGAGCATAATTTTTTCCAATTGTTGGGAAGGTCCAGCAAGTAATTCTGTGAAGCAACATGATAACCTGGTAAATTTTCCCTCTAGAGAATGTGTCCTTAGGGATTTCCTTGTATCGAAGGAATGTGTGATGGGTTTAATTGTATGTCTGGCAAAAAGATGAGAAGCAAACCCATTATTTCCTTCTAATGAACAATAGAAGTCCCATTCTGGAGATCAGTGGCGGCAGAACCCCATACATGAACAACAAGATCACTTAAAATCTGCTGGTGTCATCTTGTGAAGGGTAGAACCACAGAACTGAGGAGCCAGAGAGAATTCGTAGATATCATAGTTAGAAGGATAGCTCTTGATTCTTTAATTTAAAATCTGCGGGAAAGAAAACATCCAAAGTATTTTTTTAGTTGGTGCTGTTGTTTGTATTTTAGGATAAATGCTCTTGGGACTTAGTAGCTGTATACTTTGTAACAAGAACTAGAAGTCTGAATTTTAGTTTTCAAGCAGGTTTGCAAACAGCAATAGACTAGGAAAGCATTCATTAAACTTGGATTTATAAAACATCCATATTCAGCTAAAATATTCTCTTCCTTTGAAATGAACATACATAACTGAACATCCATAATGCAAATTAGAATAGTTAGAGCTTACATTCCTGATTCATACCTTAGGCAGAAACTCCCTTCCCCATTTCTTTTCTGTTTTAGCCACTTTACCTTCTGCTTCTGAACCTTCCTCCTTTTTTCCCCCAAACCTTTCTTAGTTTGTTTTTATATTATTAGTATTCTTATTTCAGTGACATTCATGGATCTGTCAATGTGACTTGTTATACATTACATGATATTTCTTGAAATGCAGACAACTCAGACACCAGCGAAGCTTTGAAGACATTCCTTCTTCAGCATTAATGTTAAGACTTAGTTAAATTGTCTTCATTGTAGTCTCATTTTGAGTATGTATTAGGATTATTAGGTTCAGTGGACCCTTTAAGGCAAGATCAGTCTTCACTCATAATAGCAGTCCTTTTTGAGGAAAAAGAATTTAGTTAAACAGCTTTTACTTTGTTTTGATCATTATTTATAAAAAAAATCATGCACATATCAAATACTTGCATGTGATGTGAGAAAAAATGAGTCATTTTTCCATTATAAAACTTAGCGATGGTTGGGCCACCTCACTCCAAAATTCTATCAACCTGGCAAAATTTAGGAAGAAAACCGTAAAGATAATAAAATAAATTCAATTTTAACAAATGTAAAGCTGTTTCTTAGTTGGTCTAAATTTAGTTGGTCATTTATGATCTTTTATAACAAATGAAATTTTTCTTTATCACATGGATCTGATATTCTCTATCTTCACTAGAGGTTAATCAAGAAGAAATAAATTTGCTATAATCTGTAATTGGCTATTGAAAAAAGGATAAGTTTTTCTGGACAGCAAAGGGTGTTAAATATTATTCTTAGGGGATCTTTAACAAATTCATCATCTTTTATTAATATTTTAATGCCTTTACTACATGAAGAAAGTTACAGGCATTCCTTGTGGAATTTAAGGAGAATGTAGAGTAGTTGCTTTACTTGGGAGACTTCACAGCAGAGTTAGATCAGAATCTAATCTGCCTGGATGATTAAAAGCAAGGCCATGCCTCCGAAGTTCATTAAACTTAAACTTTCCATCCAACTCTTTGAAGCCCATAGTTCATACCATGTTTAGCATGTAGGACGTTTGTGCACTGTGTGAATGTTGACCATGAACTGCAGAGAAACTGCATTGAAGGGCTGGTAAAATGTGCTTAGTTGAAAAACAAAACAAAACAAAACTGGGCCCCACCCGTGGTGAGAAGCAGTCCATTTAAGCCTGCAGTCTCAGCTAAGTGAACCCTGGTTGAATGGCTTAAAAGAGAGGGGAATTTGGGGAATAGATTAATGGACGAGGTCAAATATGGTCAGAATTTCTGTCTTGAATTTCTTGAGGGACGTACCCTCAGCTTATAAAGATCATCATTAGGGGTCCTAGTGACAAAGTGATTTTTTAACTACAAAGATTATCATTGGGAATGTGATGTCGATGGGATGTTCTTTGGCATTCTTTTATAAATATCAATATGATACAAAAGGGGAATATCCCTACCTGAGACAACTTATAGAACTTTGATTTTATTGAGAGGATTCTTCCAAGCATTGATATAGTATTTTATTGATAGGCAGCAACACAGGAAATGATTCCAGATTTAAAGATCTTGAGTAAGCAGATGTGTCACTTATGCTGTGTTGTTAACACCATAAATATGGGAAAATTGTGTTGTTTTTCATATAAAATTAATGTTTCGTAATACACTGAGAAAAAGATTGCTGTGATGAGCTGAAGTCACTTAAAGGACTGAAAATATTTTGAAGAGAATTCTCTTAGGGCTCAGTGGGTTACGGATCCGGTGTTGTCACTGCAGCGGCTCAGGGCGGCTGCTCTGAGGTGTGTGTGTTCTATATCGGGCCTGGGGACTTGCACATGCCACGGGCACAGCCAAAAAATAAATTGTGAAGGAATATGTATCAATTATAGGTAATTATAGGTTAAATTAATCTTATAAGTCTAATGAGATGTGATTTCTTTAAAGGGGAGGAGTAGATTTAACTACACAAATGAATATAGGTGCTTTATATCAGCTGAAAAATTTTACTTTAGAGGTGTGCAAATCTCTAAATATATAGGATTAAATATGTAGGATTGAAATAGTGTGAGAGAGGGTATTCAGTAATTCAAAAGTAAGAATGACCAAGCATTTTAAAACATTTAAAACAATGTGGTAGTTGGCATAAGCAAGGAAACAGCTGAGAGTGCCATTTTGGAGATCGAATTTAGCATCAGCAAGTGATAGTGACTCGTGTAGGAAAAAGCAAATAGGAAGAGGTGTTAGCAGATGTGAGCCTTTGTTGAAGACCTACTTAGGTACAACTCTGTTTAAAATTCTCAGTCCCGTACTAGTTGGGGGCACCTGCAACAACAGCGCTGAGTGGACCTGAATGAATCGTGCTGTAGATGCCGTTGCCTATTTGGGGGCCACGCACTCGGCTGTCAAATTGATTTAAGTTGATCTAATTATCAGATTAGATATCAAGGCAAAGGCAGGAAGGTGGACCAGGCAATGCTGTCTAAAGTTTTCTACCCTGTTCCCTTAGGAGAAGTAATGAAAATCTCTTCCAATCTTTGTTAATTCAAAGTTAGAGTAAGTAGGTTGGTAACAGTGAAGAGTATAGATTTTCCCGTGTTGGAGACGAAGAATCGAAGTTGCTCACCAGCCACCTTTAACTACTTTTCTGTAGGCTCAAAATTCCCTTAATTTTTCAGCCCTTTCTTCCCTTGACTAAGTTAACTGCCTTTACACTTTCTGGTGTGCAGTTATAGAATGACATTTTTATTGACCTTGAAATCTCTTTTCAGTTTCTTCATATTTCTATTAAATGAGTAGTGAGACTCCCAACTGAACAAAGAACTCGAAGAAGAATTCATTTGGATTAAATTCTAGAACATAGCTTAGAAACCAATCAGTTCTTTTAAGACCACATCAAATAGTGTTCAGAAATTGTGACTAGTTTTCTCACCACAGTGAAAAAAAAAAAAATGCAATGCCTTATCCGGACAAGGATACGTGTCTCTGTACATCTTCAACGCCAGTTTTTCCGTTTTTGTTTTAAAGACAAAATGGCAGTTAACATCTCTTAAAGATAATGAGGTTATAGTGAAAAGCCTCATCTTTTTGTATTTTCCCCCTGAAATAAGGGTTGATTCATCTGGACTGTAAACACTGCAGTGATTGCTTTTCTGACTCTACCGTTAGAATGACTTTAACAACTGTCACCTTTATTAATAATCTTACGTGTTGTGATAGATTTGATTCATGTAGATCATTATCCCTACCTCTTTTTTTCCCCTAAGATAATATTTGTATATGTCTGTGTTCATGTGTGTGTCTTGTTTTCTGACTCTGAAATGTTTATTATGCCTTAGACAGTTACCCCAGGGAGATTATGTAAAAAAGCCTGGAGATGGCGACTCTTTTTATAGCGACATTCCTCCTGGAGTCAGCACAAACTCAGCATCTAGTTCTAAGAAGAGGTCTGCTTTTCTGTCGCATTTTCAGATTTCTACCTGTTCCATCCCACATTATTCCATTAGTCAGAACATTTCATTATTTTGCAGCAGGTTTGATGACTTCTTCCTTCTTTCTTGAATGTTAAAAAAGAGTATCCTTTGTTCTTTGATTACTCTACTTCCAAATGCCATATGCTCAGAACCACCAGTGTAACCAATCGGGCCAGAAATCCAAACCAAATCAAGCTAAACAAATAACAACCCTAAATCGATATAGAAACCCCAGGGTTTTTTCAACCTTGCTCTTATACGGCTTATGAAACTCTACCTAGTGTTTCATCATATTTTAAATGGTGAGCTTTATGTCATGTTTGGTAGTCAAAGAAAAAGGTTACTGTCACGCTTCGATAAAAGCAGTTGTTAAAATAAAATGGTCATATAAGTGCTGCGTTGAATATTTTTTTAATTTAACATTTATCAAAGCTAAGCTTGCTGTGGAAAAAAAAAGATAGTTTCTCTGTGAATCATGTATTTGAATATTATGATTTTTACCTTTCATTCTTGGATGATTAATTCTAGGCTTTAGAACTTAGAGTTCGGCTGTCAAATTAGTTTAAGTATATTTAATGTTTGCCTGAGTTTTATAACAGTCCAGATGGGGTTAATATATTATGTATATGTCTTAAACTTGGATGCTGTATTCTCGCTCCAGGATCTTAAGGTGTATAAGACCATTTAAAACCCTGCATGCTTTATAACTGTTTAATAAAATAAGCTGACAGAAGAAATAAATAGTTGGAAAGTTTTAGGAAATGAGACCTACATTCATATTGAGAAAAAAAAGCTAAAATATTCCTATGGAAGAGTTTCTTTGAAATTGTTGGTAGGGATGTAATATATAAAGCATGCATTACTTTGGGCACAGTAGTTACTTTGTAGACTGAAAGGGAAGTTGCTAGTTTATTGAGAAGAAACATCTCTTCTGGAGTTCTAAATAGAGTAAATTATCTGTAAAAATTCTGCAATAGATCTCACTCTTTATAAATAATCAAGAAAAAGAATACAAGCAATTAGTGAGATCTGGGAACTCTATGTGGAACTGTCTTAATAAGCATGAAGGATTGTTTTCATTCAGATAATATGGCTTAAAGCAAAAGTAAAAATATTGTTTTTGCATGAGGAGTACAGTTCTAAGAAGGATACTCAAAAAATTATACTTTTAACTTATTGGGGACTTTTTGGCTAAGAGAATAAGATTTACTTAAATTCTCTCAGTATATAATTATTTTCTTGGTCAAATATTTAATTTTAAATCAAATAGCACGGTCAATAAGTAGAGAAATCAATGGATTCCAGCAGAATTTCTGTTGTCCTTTTGTCCAAAATAGGAGTCATTCTATACTTAGTAAATGATGTTGAAAAATCTGGGGATTTATGTAGTAGTTGTGCTGAGTTCCATTTATTTTCATTCATCAGTAGACGGTTCCTTTTAAAATAGACCTTGTTAGCAGTTAACTGGAATGATATGTGGAAAGGGTTTAAAGTATTACTATTTTCTAAAGTACCTCAAGAAGAGCTTAAAATTTTGATTTGAATAATTATCAGATTTTAGCAAAACCTTAATGTGTTTTGACTTGAAACAGTTAAATATTGTATCAAATTATGTGACTCCTCCTAAGTATATGTAGTTTGTCAGAATGCTTTTCTTGTGTGGTACGAGGTAGGTGTGTAAATTTTGCTTCTTGTAGACAATTCATTTAAAGACAGCAGGATACAAAGGGCGGAAGGGCCTAATGGTACATGGACTTCATGAGGGACACTTCCACGACAAACATCTGACTCAGTTCAGTTATTGGGCAATTCACCAGCAGTATGTTATTTTTCGTGGTGGGGGGGCACATTTTTGGAGTAAATGCCAATTCTCAGAAAGTAATTTTATTCTTTATGAAAACCTAAATATTTGGTCAAGGCTAGTCACGTTCAATTGAGCAAATCTTAAAGAAATCTCTTGGAAGTCCATGTTCTCATAACAATACTTGAATGGAAGCCATTGCTTTACAATTAAGAAACATCTATGGTGGGACCCCATTATAACTCAGCTGCTTGGACTGTGTAATTGAAATATGTAGTGAATTTGCTAACTGTGGTTGCTGTGTTCTGGGGAATGGAATTGGCTTGCATTGTATCCTGATACTTTTCGATTACAAAGTATTGTAATGGGGTTCCATTGTATTTGACTTTTCTTAAATTGAATGTTGTGTAATTCTGCCTTCTTCATGAAGACTTTCATGTTCTCTTCATTCTTTCATTTCAGATTTTTTTATTTCTTGATTTATTTTAACACACAGTAATGCTTAGAAGTTTCGCTTACTGATTTCAAAACCTTCAGTTGATTATATGTTTGAACACCATGCATACATTTTCAATTTCAGGTCAAATGGACTCTCTCATTCTTGGAGTGAAAGGATTCCAGATACAAAACATATTTCAGACATCTGTGAAAATGGGCGGCCTCGAAGTAACTCTTGGCAAGGTATTTGGTGGCATTCTGAACCCATCTGTCCACGTCATCTAAATCCTGTTATTTTGTGGTTCTTGGTTGTAAAGACTTGCTCTTTGCTGTCAGCTCTTTAGCTCTTCTCCCAACAGAGAGGAGGGCATTTATAATGAGAGTCCAGTGCATTTTTTTCTTAGATGGGAAACGATGGGATTTGCCAGCACCAGCGCACTGGGCACAGCGAGAAGGCTGTGCAGAGCTCTGAAGCCACGTGTTCTGGGCTGGTGCTGGCTGTGGATTATACCCACTTGAAATGCTGTGTAATTAAATATACGGCAATTAAATTTATTTTTATTCAAACCTAGCTTCATAAACCCATCTTTTTCAGGTAACCTGGGAGGCAACAGGAAGAAAATCAGAGGCAAAAGATTTAGACCTCGGTCTAATTCAACTGAGTAAGTCTGAACCTGTAATGGCAAAAGACACTCCAAGGTCCTGTGCAATGAGTGTGAAAAGTTAATTAACCAGATCATCAGAGAACCATGCCTCTTGGCCTTGGTTTTATCTTTTTAATTCTTTTTTTTTTGTCCTTTTGAAATTAATCATGGCTTTTCTCTTTTACATAGGCATCTCCGCAACTGTGCCCATACCAATTCTGCCTGATAGTGCAGGCTTTTTCCTCCAGTAACCTGCCATTGTGGTGTTTTGGTTCCGTTTGAAGGGAATTTTGATAACATTCCTTTCTTCTCATCACCCGGGTCCAGCCATCCCAGAGGGCCACCCCTCCTCCCCCCAGTACTCACACAGCCCGGAAGTGTCGGGGGAGCCCCCGTCCTAGAGCATGATGACTGCTCACAGTGTGAAACCAGCGCTCTGAGGGCTTCATGGCTGCAATCTAAGCATTCTCTCAGACTATGGGAAGATGTTTCCCTTTTAAATTTTCCTTCTGAATTTACAAGGGCATTTACCTAAACTTGCTCTTTAACGGAATCATTGTCACTAAATGCAACACTCTTTTAAAGGATAGCCACATTTTTTTTTTTTAAGTAGGGGTGGGGTCTGAAATTCCATTTAAAGTCATTTATAATGAGGTAAACACCAGGCACTTTTTTTTTCCTTTCTTTCTCCTCTTAAGAAAGTTCAAGCAAAATCAAGCTTCCTCAAACCTTTATCTCCCCTCGTGGAATAAAACATACCTTAGTTTTGTTGTGGACCCTGCCACCTCATTTTCATTAACTGTGCTTTTTGGAGCCACTTAATTTTTTTTTAACCTATTTCTCACTGCAGTGCTAGTGATTATCCCCTGGATCTTTATTGCTTCTTCATGACTTAATACTTAAAAAAATCTGAATAGCAGGTATTTGTTAACTGCTTATCAGAAACTCACGTTAGCTTTTCCATCATATATCCTGCCTTTTTCAGTCCAGGACAATAACATTGCCCTGAAATTTGGAGCTTCCTGCTGATGGTATTGTCTAGTAAGTGGCTTGTCAAAGTTTACTAGAGGATACTTTACCTTAGAAACAAGATAGGTTCCAGTGATGAGCATTGCATGGTCCAGAAATGGCATCATAGAACTCCATCACAAATAACTAATCCCTTAGAGTTTATCTTAAACATTCCCAAAGCGCTTGGATGCTTTAGGGCTCATCCTGGATAAACTCTTCTTGGAATGTGGTTTGATTTGTTTTGCATGAGGTCACCTGGTAAGAGCTTTTTTAGCTTATCTCAGTTGCTCACAAGAGTAACAGATAAAACTGCAAAAATACTCTTCAGAACTTTCTTTGTGTACTGTATAGTGCTCTAACAGCATTTCCTATAACAAGGCTTTGAAAACTTCTACATGAATATCAACCGAATATCCAGTATTATATTAAAACAAGTTTAGGACCCAAAGACTTCTTGGTGTTTAGCAGGGTTTTCTAGCCTAATCACTTATTAAAAAAAAAAAAAGCTATAAAATCCCCACTTATATCATGTGACACATATTATGGTACTCTAGATCACCCTTGAGAAATCTTGCCTGTGAGATAATTATTATATTTAATAAGACATCATAATGGAATCGTCTTTATGAAGAAGAATGAAGGACTCTCTCAGATGTTTCAGATTTTCAGATTTGGTTACATGGCCCATGTTGCCTGCAAGGAGCCAAGTCTGTGAAGCCGACTGCTGTCCTCACATTCTCTCATACCTTACTGTCCAGACATTATGTCTTCTTTTTCTTAAAAGAAATCCGAATATATAATGTATCTAGAATTATATTGTTAAATTATCCCATTTGCTTCTGACATCACAGTATCATTTGTGTGACTCCAGAGGAGCAGAATGACCCTGGACAAACAGCTTTTTAATTTTCCTTTTAAGATTAAGAAGTATAATCAGGTCCATTATTTCAGCCTTCCCTTTAGTATTTCCTCATCCCAAAGGATGATGAGACATCAGGGCATGAATGAAACATGCACCACCAACACATACCCTGCTATAAAATGTCCTTGTTTATGGTATTGTTTGCCCACTCAAAGCTTTTGCATCTTCCTCACTGTTGTACATGATGTTTTTTTTTTTTTTTTAAAAAGAAAGAAAGAAAAGAAAAGAAAGTTTTTGGCTTAGACTTTGTATTATATATTGTGTTTTTACAGGAGGGAGCCCCAAGCACCTGAGCCTGGGCACTCCCTCGCCCAGACTGTCCCATCCCAAGGCATAAGCCCAGGGGGCTCTGACAGCCCCCAGACAGGGAGTCTGGATCACAGGTCAGTCTCCACCTGCCCCTTCATTCTGGGCTGCCACTTAATCTCCCTCCAAGTCCCTTCCTTGGCTGAGAACAGGGTCCTCTGATCTCTGACTGACCCCCAACGTCTGCTCGGAGGTGTTCCTGGTCCAGCCAGCACCAGCTGGTTTTCCTCTGCCTTTCCATCTCGGAGAACGCAAAGAGCTCTCCTATCCTATCGAACGCATTTTTTTTTCCTTTTTTTGCATGTTGCGCTACAAGCCCGGTCAAGCCACATAGGCAGATTTATCCCAGTTTGTTGAAAGCTCATCACTCCAGCCAGCAAGACCTAGAGATGTTAGGAGGCCCGAGGCAAGGACACTTTGACGGGCGCATCCTCAGAGGGAATAAGACTGGAGAGCTCTCTTCGGTGACCTCTAGTGAAGTGGTCACGGCTTTCTAAGGTGCTCCCTGACACAGAGAGAAAGGCCCATCCTGTGCAAGCCAGGCTCTGTGGCTGTAGGTTTCCTGGAACAGCTTCTAAGACTGAACAGTGTAAGGAACAGGTCTCCCCCTGGAAGTGGCCGACTGCCTGTGGGTGACTCAGTTTGCTGTGGGGCTGTGTTTCACCCAGTACCAGCTGCATGGGCTTTTTCTACGGTTTTCCCCAAGCTGGAGCATTCACTAGCCTTCATGTGTGGCTGCAATTGCTTTTTGACTTTTTTCTTTTTGTTCAGAGTCTCAGTGGAAATCTTGATGCAAGTTTTAATTGGCGATCTCTGTCAAAGCACAAGCTGGCAATGATTGTGGCTAAAGGCAAAAAGAAATGTGGGTTGTTCTCGAGTCAGGGGACATTTTCTTAGCAAAAATGGTCTTGTCAGCATGAAAAGCAGCCAAGCCCTTCTCTCAGGAGGGAATGTCATGTTGTCATTTTGTGATGTACATGGATTATAAGCTAAAAAAATTGAGGAAAAGCACTATGAAAAATAATTTTGTTTATATAACTGTGGAAATGTATCTTGATTTCAGTGTATCTACAAACTAAAACTAATAGAGAGGAAAGAAGCAAACTTTAACCACAAACAAGGAGTGTATATTATAATTTCCCCTAGTTTATTTCCAAATACCTTTAAAAATTTTATAGAGCTTGAATCTTCATCGTCTATAATATCTCAAGAGGTTACCTTTTGAAAGAAAACAACCCAGTAAAGCCTTCAGATTCTTTCAAGACCGAATTTGTTGAATCTATATTCATTTGACAAAGACTGTCTCTAAGGGGATGTGATTTTTGCTTGGCTCTCGGGGTAAAAATCAAAGGAAACTCTGAAAAAAAATGAAAAACAAAAACCCTTGCATTCACAATTTTACTACCTTTTAAATTTCCCTTTGTGCAACAGTTCTGATGGAGACTTTGCCAGCTCCATCAGGAAGGCATTCACTAAGGTTATATTTATCCGCTGGCAGTCACTGCCCTTATGCTCAGACACTCAGAAGGCAACTTCTGAGGGTCGTTTCCTAAAGGAAACATGAACGCTTTGGGCTGGAGAGCACGAGGGGGAGGAAGGCACGTGGCAGCTGCACCCAAGTGACTAAACCCACCTGCGAGATCACAAAGGCCAGCTGGGACCGCCCTTGGTTTTTGCTGGGGCTCCAGGATGGGAAGAGTGGGGACCCTTCCTGCTCCTTATAGCGCTCACTGGATCAGCTTTCTCGTTAACTCCAGCTTGAGCTCTGCCCTCGGGAGTGCGACAAGGCCGTGTAAAAAGTCGTTCCTTCCATAGTGGAAAGTGAACGTGGCTCTTTTTTCACTGTTTTTGAGGTGTTCTATCCCCAACACCAGGTTGGAATTGCAGCCATCCGAATATTCTCAAAAAGCCCCATTATCATTTGAAAACCAAGGAGCCAAATGAGCGGTGGCCTGGAAAAAAGCCACTCTGGAGGTGGGTGAGTGGGACTGCTGACAGTACCCTGATTGAAAGGGCTTCTGCTCTGCTTTGGGAAACCCCTGGAAAGGCTTTCCCTGAAATGTCGAGTACATTCTCGAACGCCTCGAGCCTTGTTGTAGCTGAGTTGATTCTCACGTCACTGTACAGACTGCCTCATAACCGCCCCGAATCCATCCTGGTTTATTTGCCATGGTCACTTGCGTTTGGAGGGTGAAGAACATCCTTGCTAAGCTTGTGCTGTGTATTTTCAGATTTTCTATCTTGTTCTGCTTTCTTTGTTCCTTCCATTGCTTTCTGCAGGTATTTAAACCCATGGTTCAAAAGAGACTATAATGTAGCTAAGTGGGTAGAAGATGTGAATAAAAACACTGAAGGACCATACTTTAGGTATTTCATAAATTAATTTTATATCCTTTTCAAACTCCCCCAGCACATACAAACAGTGTAATGTGACTGGCCCTATATCTTGTATCTCCCAATACAAGTTCCCGTAGGTGGAAAGGGTCCTTGTTTATTTGCTGCCTTTTGATCTCTGTTATTGGCTTCGTGAGCAAGTCCGGTTCTTTTCTGAATGTTTCAAATGAAGCCATTTGCAAGGGTTGCCATTTAGTGCATGTCCCTATCACCATCCTGAGCTTTTTAGTAGCTTTCTCTTCATTTTATGCTATGTAGTGTTCTATGGGCATGAACCATACTTTCCACTAATAAAGCAGCACTGTTAACCCAAACAACTTAATTTCTGGAATCTAGCCGTTTCATAATGCATTTTTTTCCTACTTACTGCCTTAAGAGTGCATAGTGCATACAAAAACTCAAGGAGACACTGAAAAGAAATGAAATGAAATGTAGGGGCATTTTACTTTGAGTCAAACCAGTGATTTGACATAACTTGAAAATTAGCACGTGTATAGAATGAGTTTAGATTTTATTTATTCGGAATACCCATTTGCTGAGAAGGGTTTTGCAGAGTCTCCAAAAAGCATCTAAGACATTTTTATTCCAGTAAGAATGTGGTTGTCTAACACTTAAAATAGAATAGGAAACAGATCAGAAACATGATCTTGATTCGCAAAAGAGCAGGCAGAATATTCCTACATTTTAGAGACTTGCACATTGACTCGATTTACTGCAGCTCAGTGGAACATTAGACGCCAGAGAGAATTTCCCAGAGCTCCTAATGGCATATTTTCACTCTTTATAATATCAGTGTGGTTTCCTAGAGGTACCTGTCTACTTTCTCTCTGACTGCTTTGTGGACAGCTAATGTAAAGAAGCAATGTAGACTCAATTACTACCTCTTCTGAACATAACTTCAACAATAAATTTTCAGGTCACTTATTGCCGTGACTTGGATCAGCATTTATCAGATCTCAAAATATGTAGGTGTTTGTCACTCTCAGCACCCATGTAAGGTGGACTTTCTCTTCCAGTGTACCATTTAGTCTAGACGCGTATAGTTTGAGAAAATGATTAGACCTACCTGCGTTTTAATTTGATCCATACATTTGCATATAACGCAAGGAAAGCATAACCCCTGCCTGCTCACAGGAAGATATCCTGCTTTGAACCCCATCTTTCCCTCCTGCCCTGTCCCTCTGCTTAGACCACTTTCCCACTGAACCTCATACATACACTCACATTCAAACATCCCACCCTCACCTGTAGCTCCCAAGATGGCCAGCGTCAGGAAGACAGGTAAGATGATTTTGGATGTTATTTGGAATCTTGGCTCACCTGCAGTCCTATTTCTCCTTTCTCTTTTCCTCAGGCTTGTGGGCAGATTATAATTTGTGTTAGCCATGGGACCAAAACAGAGTGACTTTGGTCCCATATGGGGTAGGGCTTACATGCCTACATCGACGTAGCATTTTTTGCAGCCGTGATTTGGGAAATGGTACCCCGGAAGAGTTGATTCACCTCCCCTGGGTGAGCTGAGTAGTGTGTGTGTGGCTCCCAGAGAAGAGTTCACATTTTTTTTTTAAAACCAGCACCCAGGTCTGCCCAGAAGCTGCATGACTAAATGCAATTTGGATGGGGGAAATGCTTCAGCTCCCCCAGTTGCACGTGCAAAGCTGCAAGGGCAATTTTAGAGGGTCCCTTTATCTCCTCTTGTAATGTGAGACTTTGGTTCCTACAGTGCAGAGTCCTGTTAAGAATTTCATATTAAAAGTACATATATATGTTTAAAGACTAGATATAATTCAGGGGAGGGTCATAAGTTAACTGTCATTTGGAAGTTAATAAGTTTATATGAGGGTTATGCCGGTAAGACTTGAAAATCAGCACAGAATTTTCATGGAAGTGGTGAATACCCGAAATAGCCCAGGGCTTGCAGCACAGTGACTGCACCACAACAGAGAATTTCATCCACGCTCCATCCACACTTAGGCTCACATAAGAGGCCAGAGCACATCCATACCTTGGCTTATTCTTTGCCAACCTGATGCTTAAGCTCGGCTCTGCTTCATCTGCCTATGGGTCATTCAGGATCACCTCTCCTGCCAAAACCACCAATGAGGGCAAAGGTCATTTAATTCATCACCCATGTGGTGTGGGGTCTGTTACCTCCCTACCAAAATGCGGTGAGGACTTTGCAGCAAACTGGTCCAGAATACAGCCCAGTATTTAAAAAAATAAATAAACAAAATATACAGCGTCCTTATCACTGTGAAGGGCAGAGGAAATGCCCTGAGATTTTAAGTGCGTCACTGACTCCCTTACCCAGTCCCGTAGGACAGTGTTCTCTCGAATTGTTGTCAGTGTAATATTCAGATCATCACGAAGGAGCAGGTGAGGTCAGAGGGAGAGCAGTGTCTTCTCACACCTAGATCCTGGAGCAGTTCTGCTGGTGATGGTGCTTTACAAGCTCCTGGAAGGTTTCCTTACTGTCGGCTCTTAGCCACTTGATGACTCAGTGCTTTTTGAGTTCACTTCCATGATTTTGTGGACATGCCGCCACTCCGGAAAGGGACTAGTTATAACCCCTGTCACGCAGTGAGTGCTCGCATTGTTCCTTTATTCCTCACAGCATCCTGAGATGTAGGCATTCTTACTTTCCATGCACGGAGGAAATCGAGGAAAGTCTAACTCGAGATAATACAGCTAAGCAAGTGTCAGAACCCGAATTACGAACCTGGCTCTGACTCCAAAATCTGTTCCTTTTCATCAGACTATCATAAAATGTGCCTGTGAACACAGCCTAGTGAACGGGGGGTGGGGGCATGTGTCCCACGTGTGTGACTGGCCTGGTTCTAGCCTGTTCTGGGGGACAGCACTGAACTGAACTGAGGTTGGCCTTGCCTGTCTACAGAAGGCAATAGAAGGAAGTCCGATGTAACCCAAGATCCACCGCATTTCACCGGCACACGGACATACCTTCACTGTGTGATTTGAAATGGCACCCACTATGGTTCTGATGGTTTTAAAAAATGCGGTAATGATAATTGTTAACGTTTGTCCAACGTTTGCTTTATCAGTGAATGAGCTGGGTCAGTGCCTGGTTTATAGTGAAAGTTGCTAGGACCCACCAAGCAAGTAGTCGGGGTCAGAAAAGAGCCTGCGGTTTTGGAAAAAAAAAAAAAAAAAGTCTTTCTTAAAGAGCTGTGGGAAATTTGGAGTTTGTTTCTGTTTTCCCTGTAACTGCTTTATCCTGCCTTCTTCTCTGCTCTTATTCTGACTCCTGCTTTAATGCTCTCCATCCCCCCAGGGTAATCCCCTTTATGCTGTCACACACTCCCGTGCCTCCAGCCCCCATGCCCCTTGCCCCTGCTAAACTGTGCTGTTTGGTTTTTCTTACCTTGGGGGTCCAAAGTGTCAGTTACATGAGTAGGAGAGGGAGTAAATGTGCAATTTCTTTGAGGTTCTAGAGAATAACTCCTGTTTTAACTCTTTATTGGTTTTGGCCAAGGAAAGATATTTGAGGGTAAGACCGGACTTCCCAGCAGCCTCATTGGAATGGCCCCATATGTATATCAGCTGGTCCCTAGGATCCATAGCCAACTGAATGGCTGGCAAGACTTTGAAGCTATAAGCTAATACCTCATGCTATGGACACACACACACACTGCAGCAAATTAAAAAGAGGACCCGGGTTGCATGATCCCCTGAAGTAGACAAGATTTAGTGATGCGTTTGTGTACCTGACCCACTTATCTGAATCTGGATAGCTTATCAGTAGTGATTCAGCTAAAAATCCGAACCCAAGTTAATATCCCTAGTTTTAGAAAAATCTGTTTTTATATCTAGATACAAAAACATGTCCTCATTTTACACATACAGAATTTGTTTCCTAAAATTATGGTCCCATTTGAAACGTTTTCCTAACATTGAAAACACATCGTTGATTTCCGAGTTAGAAAAAGATGCAGCAATACATTGCTTTGATAGTACTTAAGAGGACGAAGTACTAATGCTCTGAGTCGCAGCCATCTGCTCCGCAGCGGGGAGCCTTACCGCAGGAGAGGTCAAGCAGCTGCAGCATTCTCACAGTGCACACTAAGGAGTGGTCCTGGACACTTTCCAAAAAAGAAAAAAAAAAGGAATTACAGATTAAAAGTAAACTGAATCGCTCTTAGTTCTTAAAATGGAGCCACATCTCAGGGTTTGTAGGAAAAAGTCTATTCAAACCTTAGCTTGAATTTAGCATCCTTAAAATAGAAGCTGATTTGAAAGCTACAGCAGACCCAGAACAAAGGATAGCCCATGGATGGGAACCAAAATTTAAGTTGGGGAGGTGGAGGGGGACATATTTACTTGGCGCACCACCAACACGCGCAGGCTGAGTCGGTCACAGCAGATGAGGCGCGTCCTCCTGCAGTAAGTGGGGCTCCCCCATGGCGGTGTAACCAGTCCAGTGACCCACAGGTCATTACCACCTTGCACCAGGAATTAAGGAGTCCTAGATGTGTAGTGGTGACATTTGTGAATGGATAACTACGGTGAAACTACCACGTCTGGGAGTTCCCGTGGTGGCGCAGCAGAAACGAGTCCAACTAGGAACCGTGAGGTTTGGGATTTGATGCCCAGCCTCGCTCAGTGGGTTAAGAATCCGCGTTGCCATGAGCTATGGTGTAGGTCACAAACATGGCTTGGATCTGGCGTTGCTGTGGCTATGGCAGCTGTAGCTCCAATTGGACCCCTAGCTTGGGTGCAGCCCTAAAAAAATAAATAAATAAAAATTTACCATGTCTTTTTGACATGGTGGGAATCAGGACTTTTCACTCTCAGCTGTTTACACTCCTACACTCACAGGCTCAAGAACGGCGTAAAGCATGGAGAGCTTACGCAGATCTTTCACATGGAACATGTCCATGATGAGCGGAGCACATGCTATCCAAATAAGAAGAGTTTGATAGTTGCGTTCTGTTTTAGTTTTAGTAAAATGCCAGTCATTTAAGTGTTGCCACACCTAACTGGCATGACAAGTAGACCCCATGCGAGTTCTCAAGATCTACATCTAATGGCTTTAAAGTCCTCCCTGTATCGAAGTGATGATTGTAGGGACTAACCAGACCATTTTTGTATGTTCTCATCAGACTCTTTGTTTGGCTGGAACTCTGCACTCCTTACCGCTTGCATGTTTACTAATTTGTTAAAAAATCTCGTATTTGCCTTTGTTCTTTCACAACTAACACACTGGCCTTTGAATGCATGAGTTTTGTGTAAACTGGTGTGTGACTTAGCAGCTAATAAAGGTATCCGTTGTATTGTATTTTCAGATCTTAAATATATAATTGAAATTACATTCTTTACGTGATAAAAATAAGGCAGACTATTAATATGTTATGCACTTAAATTACCACTATGAGCTCTTAGAATATTTTTATCCCTTCTCCATTATAGCTTTAAAAAAAAAATCTATTCCATAAGAAACTTCATTATTGGCTTTCTCGTGGAAAACTATGATTCTGTGTACTAACATTTAAAGAGTCCATTGCAGTTAGGAAATTAGGAAGATAAAATTCCAGCATTCCAGTATGACTGACAGAATGTGTCCCGGTAGTTCAACCTGTGCAGTAGTGACCTATGAAAGTAGAAATCAGAGGGTTTGTTCTGAACCCACTTTTCAGATCTTTGAAAAGACGTTCGGCAATTACGTAATATGTATGTCATGTGTTCTCAACGTCTCAGGACTTTATCTCCTGCCAAGTCTCCTTCTTCGTCAACTGGGTCCATTGCCTCCAGCAGAAAATACCCGTATCCAATGCCTCCCCTCCCTGATGAGGAGAAGAAAGTGAACCGACAAAGTGCCAGGGTATGTGGGAACTTCTTCCGTGTGCTAACGTGCTTGGTCCCCATTGCTGATCTGTGGGCTGAGAGGTTAAAAGACAGCCTGTTCATAACAGCCTGAAAACAACTCAATTTGAAAAGTCAAAGATTCTTGAGGCCTGGGGGTGCAGATTTATATTAGAAAGATCTATCTAAATACTGATGAAGTCTAGAAATATTTGACATTTTAATCATTTGTTGCTATATATAATTATAATTTTATTTTTAAATTTTATTTTCATGTATGATTTCCTTACTCATTATAGCTAGAATATTATAACCTGGAAGAGACAAACAGAGAATGTATTTTGCTTTATTAGGTTTTCCATATACCTGGAAATGCCAGAGGTTAAGTAAACCAGCCTCATTTCCATGCCCCGTTCACTTATTCAGGCCTTTCACTGGCTAATAACACCCAATAGGATTTAAGAAATAGGAACTCAGTAACAGAAAATCAGATAAGTGTCTTGGGGAGAGGGGTAGAATTTGGATACAAGAAATGAGCCTTGAAAATCTGTTAATATTAAGAGTCTGACAAAGTATAGGCACAAGAAAAAAAAGATTAAAAACATATTTGGGGTTTATTTTTATAAAAATAGGGTTCACCAGACTTTCATTTAAATATTCAGCCCTCTTTTACATTTAAATTATGACTCTGCTCAGTCTGACAGGATTCCCTAAAGACATCCATTATGTGATGTGAAATTTGAGATGTAGTCGCCTTTAGAGAGGCAGATCATCCAGAAGTCTCTGAGGAGACTTACCTGAACGCTATAACAAAGAATAATTACCTTTATTGACGTCCAGCCTCTGCTGTGGTCAGTTACACTGTGATTTTGATCTTCTCAGAAATCATTCGGCAAATAATAATAATAATAATAAAGCTTTAAAAACCTGGAGCGATTTCCCTGCTAGTGGGCTCTGGGTTCCTAGGCTTTTTGGTTTTGAAAGGTATTTCAGAGCCTCCTTGATCCCGAACTAAATTATGTGGTTCAAAAGAAACACAGGTCATTCAGATTTTAACTTGGTCAACTCCGAGTCGGTGAGAAAATTGTAACTCGTTAAGAACCGTTAGATCACTGTAATCAAAAAGAATTTTTAAAAACAGTGATGTTTTATTAACCATATAAAAAATTACCTTCATATGTCAGCATGGGAAGGGGTGAAAGGTGGGAAGAAAAAAGATGACCCAGATTCCCAGACCTCTGCTTTCTGACCTTACAAAAAAATAAATAAAAGACCTGTGAATAGGCATCCGGTTGTTCATGAGGTGAGTATGAGGCGGTGAAATCTTAGGCTGACGTCATTCCTTCCCTCCCCAGGAAACTGTTGAGGTAGGACAGCCCACGTTTTCTCCCTGATAAATTGTCCACATTGCTGTTTTGCTCCTTCTGATCGGGGGCATTCACTCAGCTGTTGCCATGGCAAGGGGCAGTTTTGGGGACACGTTTCCACAGGAGAGTCAGGAAAATGACAGCCCCCCCCCAGAAGAAATGGCTGGCCTGTGACTTTTTCTCTAGGCTGAGTGGGGCAGCTCAGGGACAGTTGTGTGTGAGAAAGTTCTGGTTGGTGCCATCCAGTGTGGCCCGTTGACCCGAGCAGGTAGCCGAATCCAACAGACTGGGCAGCCCTATCTCTGAACTGGCTTCATGGGCTGTGGAGAGTCTAACAGGTGATCCTTCTATCCACAGCCCCTCTCTTCCCGCCATCCAGACATGGCCAAGGTCATGCCTGTTCCTAAAGGGATGGCCTGGCGAGTCTTTGCTCCTGTTCCTCACTGGGATCATGCGACCTTCAGGGTCCTGCCTCTGTTCCACTCTTCCTTCTGCAAGCTGTCACCTCTTATCCTCTCTTCATGACCATTGGGGAGGAAACTGGGCTCCCAGAAACCGAAGTCTAAAGTCTTGACTATTCTGGTCCCATCACCTGAGCATCTGTCCAGATCTTTCCCTCAGACGCCCTGCGCACCATTCCTTTTCACTTGTCTCCACCAACAGGGATCATCCACACACAAAGCTCTCCCCGGGGGAGATGTGGTTTTCAAAGAGTGAGGATATGGGTGTCTTTTTTTTTTTTTTTAAGGAAAAGGGCATATAAAGCAGACCTAAAGCAGATAACATAAGATTTCCGTGAAGAGTCCATATTAAGAGAACCTGTGTAGACACATCCACTTGGCCACTTAGCTATTTCTCCTTTTTCTTTCTCTGAAACTCATTGGGTTGAATACCCTGATGGGCCCCAGATTTCCAGTGAAAATGGGGTTTGGATGGAAGTTGTGACCTGTGTCACATGGTCTTAGTCTTTCTTTGTTCATGCTTATAATAATTATACCCATATCGTATTGCCTGCAGCTTGATTTTCTTTCTTTCTTTCTTTTAAAAATAGGTCTTCCTTCTTTGGTAAACTGAATTGCACTTGTATTTGATCATGCCAGATTTGTTTTCAGTCCATTAGGCAATTACTGATCATGCTAGAAATCAGATGTGAACAGGACCGATATAAGGAAATGGTGGGAGTTCCCGTCATGGCTCAGTGGTTAACGTATCCAACTAGGAACCATGAGGTTGCAGGTTCTGTCCCTGGCCTTGCTCAGTGGGTTAAGGATCCGGCGTTGCCGTGAGTGGTGGTGTAGGTCGCAGATGCGGCTTGGATCTGGTTTGCTGGATAAGGCAAAAAAAAAAAGAAAATAGAAAAAAAAAGAAATGGTGGCAGAGACCAGGAGAGGGAAGAGGTGAGGGAATTTGGGAATTATATCCTGCCCTGGATTCTTCCTTCTATGCTGATAGATCAGCTCCTGAGCGAGGATGGTTTTTAAGAGCTGGTGATGGATTTGGAGAGTGTATAGCCAGGCCATAGGTTCAGGGCAATGTTTTTTGTTTGCTTGGTTGTTTGGTTGGTTGGTTGTTTTTTTTCTTTTTGTCTTTTTAGGGCCACACTCACATTATGTGGAGGTTCCCAGGCTAGGGGTTGAATCGGAGCTGTAGCCACCGGCCTACACCACGACCACAGCAACACCAGATCCAAGCCGCATCTGCAACCTACACCACAGCTCACAGCAACGCCGGATCCTTAACCCCCTGAGTGAGGCCAGGGATTGAACCTGCATCCCCATGGATGCCAGTCAGATTTGTTTCTGCTAAGCCAGCACAGGAACTCCAGAGCAATGATTTTTAAGTGGGTGGTGATGGTATTTAATGCACTCGGCTTTCCTAAGGTTGGTAGTTCTCAGCATTGGCTGTATAGAACTGTCTGAAAGACTTTCTATTTTTATTTTTTGTACCAACAGCTGGTTTTTAAAAATCTTTTAAAAAATTTTTATTACAGTATAGTTGATTTACAGTGTTGTGCTGATTTCTGCTGTAAAGCAAAGTGAACCAGTCATATATGTGTATACACACACACACACACACGCACGCACACACACACCCCCATTCTTTTTTTCATACTGTCCTCCATCAGGGTCTATCCCAAGAGACTGGATATAGTTCCCTGTGCTGCACAGTCGGACCTCATTGCTTGAAGGACTTTTAACATATACTGATGCCTGAGGCCCACCCAGAGAGCTTTTTGATTTAGTGGGTCTGGTGTGCTGTCTAGGCAGGAGGATTTTAAGAACCTCCCCAGAGCCTTGAAACGTACAGCTGGGTGACAACTACTGTTCTAGATGGCTGTCTCAGAATCCTTAGGGAAATAAGGGTATGTGTAGTTTTTAAACACAGGATTTTAAATCATTTCATCTGAGACACAATGTTTAATTGATTCGGAATTTCAAGGAACAGTGAATGAGGATGGGAGGGCTTTTTGTATTAAAAAGTGGCCATTGTTGAAAAAGTTGAGACTCAGGTTTCGAGGAAAGAGAGAGCCCAAAATTAGCATGTTTATTTTACCCTTCTATGAGACTGCGAGAGTGTGTCTCCACAGTCACGTAAGTATAAATGGAATTACTGTATCTCTTCCATCTTTGTCGCTCAGAATGCGTCTGTCTCCTGCTCTTCACAGTGTGAAATTTGGCTTTTCTCTGTTGTGCAGCTATGGGAGACATCCATTTAAGATCAACTGTTTACATGTGATACATCGAAACTGTTTACTGCAACTTTTATAGAAACCCAGCCTCACGGAATCACTGCAAATCTATCTGCTCTTCAGACAATTCGAAAACATCTCTGAATGCCACAGGGGAGAGGAAGCGAATCTCACACATCTGGATACCATTTTCTTTTTGTCACTGGCTTAGGATTTAATGGAACCACGACAAGAACTACTGAAATGTTACGCTATCACATGGAACAACAAAGGTACCGGTACATTCACGGATAATCCGCATGACAGATAAATGTAGAAATCTCACTAAAATTAACTCACATGACCCAAATGTAGCAAGTTTCCTAAGGGACGATAGTGGATTCAGAAGTTGACATTCTGAAGCACATCCTCATTGTAGACAGTAATGCTATGTGCATGAAGCTTCTCTTTATTGTTTTCCACGTTTAAGGAAACAACATCCCATAATAGAAACTAGCATGCAGGGCTAAGGCATATAGGATTTTTTCAGCAGGACTCTAAAGCTTGAGAGGCTAATATCCCGTATGCTAACTGTAAACATGTATTTTTATTTTTTTTTAATTTTCATATTTATATCCGCATACAAGGACAATTGTACATATGTAAACATTTTTAAAATTAAAAAAAGCAGCTGTCACACACAGGTGTATTTTGCCAAACGCCTAAGAACAATCAGTCACAATCACGTCATTGTCATCATTCAAGTGGTCTTTAAAGTTTGTAACCAGATGATGTTGTAAATAGAGTGGTCAGTGCTGTATACTTGTCTCCCCATAATCGGTATTTGTCCAAAACATGTGATATCACCTTTGAATTGTGCAAAGTCTGGGGGCAGTTTTATTGAGCAATTAATTGAACACGAGAACAACATGCCTAGCAAAACTTAGGGCCTGCACAACTTGCTGGAACAGGAATCCCGCAGTGTAGCTGCTGTCCTGCCTCCAGGCGCTCTGCTGCTGGTGGTCTGCTCCCCTGGAGTCCTTCAGCCTGTGCGGTTTCCTTCTGAGGGGGCAGCAGCTATAAATTTTCGGTCCTAGAGCCCGTCTCCTAGTCTCGCCCTGTAAGCCCCAGGCTGCTGAGATGAAGCAAATGCACCAAAGACACAGGAGACCACGGCTGCTGACGCATTGGTAGCTTCCAGCTTGCCAATACTCTAACCCTTTGTGGCCTAAACTTTTGTTCTTTAACCCAACTTTTTAGCCACCCTGATCTGTGACATGAATGACTTTTTTAAAAAATAAAAAATAACTTTTACAACGTTTATTAAGGGTATTTCTCATTGGTGGGACAGGAGTCCTGACAGGTCATTCTGCACTGACTTGTAAGATAACGGAAGTTCCCACCAGATGGGCTAGGAAGCCTCAAAGGGCCGCCAAGGGTTCAGAGAGACCTAAAACCACAAGCGTGCAGCAGCTGTGAAGTTACCCAAACAGCTGGCATTGAGAAAGAATCTGATATTCTGAACTCTCTATTTTTTTAATCCATAGAAAAGTGAGAAATCTACGGTACACCCTCTTCTTAAAAACCAAATTTGATAGCCAACATCATGCAACTCCATTATTCCGAGAGAGCTTCTCTCTGGAGGCTGGCTACCCTAGTAAGGCTGGGATATTGATGGGCTCAAGCAAATGCTTTGATGTGAAGAGTCCTTCTGAATTTCTTCATTTTTTTCTCTCCATTTTCTTGAGAGGAGTGGGAGCTGCAGACAAACTTTGAGAAATATCCTCTAAATTTGATCTCTCCCAGTAATGTCCAAAGACAAAACCCATTTCATCTCCGTGTGTAATCGCCCTGGAGGCCCAAACCGAAGGGCCCGTTTAGAAGGCAGTCTTTTCTTCTCTGTGTGTTTATGTCTTATGTAATGATCCTCTCTTCTGAAAGTCTTTGAAAACCTTTGAAAAGCAATTTGATCATCCAAAGTGATAAAGTCGCAGTGGCATTTTTCATGATGGGGAGGGATATGATTGTCAAGACTAGAGCAAAGTGACCCAGGAGGCTAAAGCTGGCGTGAGCGTTGGGCAATGTTGCCACTCAGCTCAAGCCAAGGCCAAGTTAAAGATGGAGCAAATAAATGGCTTTTGGCTGGGATCGCTTTAATGAGCACTGAATATTTTCTGGTATTGAGTGTATAAAAGGCTAATGTTAGAGGTTTATTTTGACTACACAAGAGTTTAAAGATGTGAATGTAAGGTACCTCATGTAAATACGCTTCCTAGTTACGGTTACACATCCCTAGTTTGAAAGAATCCATAAGTGACTGGTTACATAGTCGATGGATCCTGTCACCTTTCTCTTTCCTGACCTGCTTGGTTATTTTTACATGACAGCTATTATTTCAAGTGAAACTTCATTATTTGTGCCTTTTGGGAGACATGGTTGCTCTGGAGGTATATAGTTTACAGCCACTTTCCTCTGTAATAACCTTTCCATGGGACTCAATGAAAACGGTTTTGTTTTCTTCGCAGAGAGATTATGCTTTTACAGCAGCATTTCTGTTCTGTTCTAGATAGCTACTCTATCTAGACATGTTTAAACATTCTTACAGCCATTTGCAGGATCCTTTGAAAGTTTATCATTTCAGTGGCTGCTTTTGAGAAGTCCCTATATGTGTGCTCATGGTCAGTGTGTTCCAGATTATTAACTCTAAATATGTATGACTTTTCACCTGCAGAGACAGGGAGAGTGGACCCATGGCGCTAAATACAAGCACAGCATTTTTAAAAAATTCTATTTTGGAGAGGAACTTTGAGGCCACACAGCAATTTATATCATGCAGCTAATATTTATACCCCCAGTCAACTCCAGGACTATTATACTAAACAGAGAAAAGCATTTTTTGGCCTTTATGTTCCATTGTATGCCTTTTTTCTACTGAAGTTTTGTGCATAGATCAGACTTAAGATTGAAAACTCTACAGCCTGAGATGTTCCATTTATTCACAGTCATTACAGTGTAGTAAATTTGGGTTCAAAGAAAAACATCTCTCACCCAAGAGTGCCAGAAAGAAGGAGCAGGTAACCTGGAGCCTTGAAGGAACTGACTGGTCAGACTAAGTGGCCTCTGGATCCGGCCACTCCTTCTTTAGACAGGAAGGGGTGGCCTCCTCTGGAGTCTCCCAGCTAGGAAGTGATCCCCAGGCCATAACCTGTGGGAAGGAATACACTTCTCAAACAGTACAGCAACAGGGGAGCCCTTCAGTCTGTGGTTGCTGTGTTTTTTTTAAAGAAACCTAGTGCTTCTCAAAAAAAAAAAAAAAGTTGAATAATAAAGTAAATGTAATGGTAAAAATGCCAAACATATGTCTTAGTTTGATATTATTAAGTAATACTACTGTTTCTCTCTCTTTCTCTTTCCCTTCCCCAACCCCCATCCCCCTTGCTTTAAAAAGGCTTTTTAAATGGTGTTACTGCATAAGGTCAACCCAGCAGATTTCTGAACATAAGATTGATAGGATTTCTAAAAGAAGTTGCTGAAAAGACAAAGTTGGGTGTTGCCTTCACTTCCACAGAAAAACTGTTTATGTTTGCATTCCAAAATAGTCTCACATTTCTCTTTATTGTTATTGTTGATCCCGTTGCAGATTTGCATAGTTTAACAGATTTGCGTAGTTTAACCCCCTCAGTTGTCTCAGCTCTCTTGTGGCTCCTTTACCTTTTTAGATTTTCTTCTTTGATCTTTGTAGTTACCTATGGGCCAGAGGAAATACGGTATTTCGGCTCACTTTCAGTGTTTCAAAATCCTTGGGTCATTTATCAGTCTCATCTGTTCTTCATTTCCTGTTGTTCTGTAGTTCTATTTTAACATATATATTCAGTGTTTTAAGTATTTCCTTGTGTCATTCAACATGATAATAAATCCTTACCTAAAGAGCAGACTATTTTATTTTATTTTACTTAAAGGGAATTTATTGGAATTTCCTGGGTAGCTTGCCTAGTCTGTGGGAAGGGGAGCACTGAATACAGTGAAGGAATGAAGGGAGCCAGGCCCCACAGGTTGCCCCTGCTGCTGTGGACGCCCCCTATGGGCAGCATATTTTAAATACAATCCTATCAATTGTAAATTGGAATGATTTTACATAAAACATTCCGACTCCCATTTGCAGCCAGCCTAATGTCTAATTTTTATGCTCCTAATTATTTTTTTCCTTTCATTTCTGTATTTTTCTCTAAAAGTGACACGTAGCTTTTTTTTTTTCCCCATCCTTAAATGGAGTTAAGATGAATTCTCCTTCAACTATATAGGAAGCAAACATTCCTATGGAATAAGGCTTAGCTGGAGGCTCACATTTTTTTCTCCTCTGAGCTATTTTCTGAATGGATAGGACTGTTCCGATTTGGGACACCGCAACTTTCCTCTGGCAAGGCGAGAGCTAAGAAATGTAGTCAACAGCTTCTGTTTGTGAGGCTCTCAGCCTGGTCTCATGAAAATCAGCTGACAGGCAGCTGCTGCTCGAGCTCCGTGTGTCTGTGGGGGTGGGGTTGGGGGGTCGGAGCAGCCACACCTGCTGGGAACCTTTGGCGCATGCTCAGAGCAGATATGCTCTGTGGGCAGGTGCTTTTAAGGCTGAGAGGAGTTTCCTATCACACCTGCAGATGCTGAGGAAACAAAGCTCAGCGAGATCTTAGACATCGGGGGATATTTGTTAATATTTTATTCATTGCTTTGTCAGAGTTCCCCAAACGGGGCGTCTTCTGGTTCCGTTTCTAAGTAGAAAAACAAATCATTTGGAAACAAAGCAAAAACCTGCCTAGTCTTTAGTACCCAGAGCCTGACAAAGAGGAAGCATTCCCGTGCGGGTCGGAGATGTTTCCAGACCCTTCCTACTTGCAAAGTGGCTCCCCTTCAGTAGCTGTCAGCACTTTTCTCCTAAGAACTTTTCCTGAAATGGAGGTAAGTCCCTTCTTTGCCTAACTTGGCCCTTGGGGAACCACCAGGGCGCAGAATCAGGGGCGAGAGGCACTTCTTTTGCCATCGCCATCCGGGCATGGATTATGCACCTTGGGAAGTAGCGCAGAGACTGGTTGTGGGGCGTGTTTCAGGACCGAGGGGAGGTAAGCCGCAAGTCTTGGGAGGTGATGGGGCGCTTGGCCCTGGCGTAGGAGCAGAGGGGAGCGTCACCGGAAGAGGTCAGAAGCCAAGTGCGGGGGAGAACACGAGTTGGCCCCCCGTGATATGGGGGCGAGAGGTGGGTGCTGCGTGCCTGGGCAGACCTGTGAGCTTCGCAGTTTTACTCCGTGTTGGCGTGCAAAGACTCCGTTGTCCCGTCGTGACGGGCCAGTCACTTCTGCTTGGCGTGTCTTTGTTGTTCATAGAACTTGTATATGGAGGTGCTTCAGGGCTGGCGGCGTTTTGGCTTGAGGGACCTCATAGTTTCATGTTTTCAGGTATCCTTGAAATCAAACCAGGGAAGAAGTGTGTTTGGTTTTTGTTGTTTTTTACAAAAAGGCATACAATGAGACTAGCAATGTTAAGGTAATGCGCTTATCAATCATTGATACGGTTTTTAAAGAGTTTATGAAGGGCATTTTCTTCTCAAGTTAAAAATTACGTAGGCGTGTCATACTAATCTACATTTATTTGAGGGCTTCGTGAAGTTTGATTTTATGAAGTTCGATGTGGATTCGTGTTTAGATGGTCAGGCTCTACAAAAATGCGGAATCTTTAAACACAGCGGTGCTACGTTTTACCTGATAACACAAAAACAGAAAGTGCTGAAAGGGATTAATGTTTATTCAGTAATAATACAAGAGTTTTTGCTAAATTATATATGTGTATCACTGCCTAAGGAAAAACCCCCACTTTTGTAATCTAGCACAAAATCAAACTGTGATTCTTTAGCCAGTCTTTGTAATGGGTAAAAAGACCCAACATCTTTGTTTTGTATGGAAAACTTTTTTTTTTTATGCTAACCTTCAAAAAGTGCTCAGCAGAAGTTTATTCAGAATACGCATGTACTCCTTTTTTTAACTTTGCTGGAAGAGACTTGCCGCTCCAGTTCAGCATCACAAAAAGACACCTTCTTTTAGAAAAGGAGTGTTTTACCTGAACACAGCTGTTCACATGTTAGCCAGTGTCGGTCTGCACTAGTGTTTTTCACATCTGTCACCTTCAGGGGCCACGTCCTATCTACAGCTAGAAGCAGCCACTCCGTGGGGTAGCGTTAATGACGGCACGGTTTCACTTTGGGTAAACCTGGTGATCAAGTGTACATACTTAGGCTGGCTTCACTTTAACGTTAGTCTCTGCCGCTCGGCACTTCGGGTTCTTAAGCTATTTTAACCATTACTGGATTTTGGCAAACAGCCACTGAAATATATATATGGCAACTGCTTTCTAGAGCAGGCGTGATCTGCTTTATGGCTGTTCAAGTTATAAAGATGTTCCTATACTGTAGGTAAACAAAATCTTGCTGTTTTTAAAGGTCAGTGTAACTTAAGTTTCAAATTTCTGGCACAATTTTATTAGTATTCACTTCTGAAGCTAATGAGGCACCATGGTTTTTCTATGTTACTCTCATTATAACATCAATAAAGTGACTTTCAATAAAAGATTTATGTTACTTTGTTGTCTGATTCCCTTTAATCCTATTTTTTCTCCAAGACACTCTTTCTCTCTCAGAGGCTTTGTGGGGATACTGTTGGGGGTTCTTGTTTTCAGTTCTACACTGTCCTAGAAGGAACCATGGCTTGGTGAGAAATACCATGATCCTCGAATAAAGCCTGAGTACTGACTCTGGTGGACAGTTGTCCTAGTAGGGTGGCAGAAGGAGTCCTCTTTTATTACACGCTTGCTTGTTTCATGAAAATTTCTCCCTCACCCTAATAAGGATCAATTTCCTGGATTCTGTCCTAGAGCCCAGGCTATAGTGCTTATTTAAATGAGCTCCCTTGGAGTTCTCATTGCGGCCCAGCAAAAACGAATCCGATTAGGAACCATGAGGTTGTGGGTTCGATCCCTGGCCTTGCCCAGTGGGTTAAGGATCCAGCGTTGCCGTGAGCTGTGGTGTAGGTTGCAGATGCGGCTCGGATCCCGCGTTGCTGTGGCTGTGGCATAGGCCGGTGGCTACAGCTCCGATTAGATCCCTAGCCTGGGAACCTCCATATGCCGCGGGTGCAGCCCTAAAAAGCAAAAAAAAGGAAAAAAAATAGTTCTGTAAAGCATCGGGGCATTGGATGGTGGTTCAGTTTAGGTCTCTGAGTTCATTGCCTAAAAATTTCTTCTACCTGGCCTGTTCATTGTATTTGGAGCAGCCCTTTCACCCACCAGTCTTTACCCAGGCTTGCAGTTTCCTTGCCCTGGTCTGCTGAGGGAACAAGCATTTATAAGTGGTCGAAGTACTGCTTTAATGTGAGAAAAACAGAAGTCATTGACTAAGGGTTTGTGCATTTATTATGACATTTTAAAATTCTATGGTGATTACATATAGCTCCATTTCTGGTATTTATAAATATTTTAGGCATATAATAATTCATTAAGATAAGCGCTGGGACGGTGACACACCAAGCAAAGACTAGCTCAAAGACAGCAGAAGCCTTCACTCACATGCCATCTCATGGATTGATGAGAGCATCATGCTGGAATCTGAATTCCACTTTGGCTCCATAGGAGTGAGAGCTGTGGTTAATGAAATATGACTGCTGTGGTGCAAGTCTATGCCACTTGTCCCCAGGCAAACACAGGCTTCTTGCAGCCACATTCCTGTGGAAATGTAAGGTTATCAGTAGCTGAGAATCATGAATCTGTTGACACACAGGAATAAAGCACTCATCTTCAGAATGAAATTAAATCTTGAGTATGGGTGATTTGAGGAACTTAATTCTGCAAATGAATGAAGTATTCAAGTTTGAGCTCCTAGCTTTACTGTGCTCCAACTAGATGCTCCCAAGAAAAACTGACCAAAAAATAGTTATAAAGAAGGTGATGAGGCCATGCTGGAAGTATATAATGAAATAGGAGAGCCCAGCCTAGCACAGAAGTAAGTCCACGCGAGAATCATTTGTAATGAAGACTTTGGCTTTAACTAGGGGACGGATACATCAAATCTGTCGAGGGGAAGGAAATTTTCTAACGGACATGCTGAAAACTAGGTTCTAGGCTTTCAGAAGGAAACAGTGAAAGGAGAAGTGGAGGAGATAAGAAGCCTTGCTCTGAGATACTAGTGATTAAAAGTGAATAGAGTATTTCCGGAGACATAGCTTTGTAAGACTTTGGCGCTTACCGAAAGCAGATTCAGAACTCTTGACTGATGCCGCGCACACGGTGGACGTACCAAAGCAGCAGGGCTGCTCAGACACGGCCCGCCACCGTTAGTCAGCAAGGCCTCTTTCCTTCCCTAGCCAGTCACCTGCGAAGTGACCGTTTCTTCAACGGGATTTCTTCGGAGGATCCTGGGGAGTTTGAAATAGGTGCTGCGACTCTGAAGGCGTCCCCTGCCTCCTGGTGCTCTGCACCTCCTTTTGTTCTTTTTCAGCAGCTCAGGCTCAGCCAAGCTCTGGGAGCTCACAGCGTATCTGCAGTGAAACCTAGGCCCGTCGTCTCATCGCTACAAAGCAGACTGACTCACCACGTCCTGAGAGGCAGCCAGCTGAGACCACGTGACAGGCATAATTAGGAGTTAGGATTGGATAAATATTTGTTAAATGAATATATATATGTAGCACAGGATTTGAAAAATAATTAGTGGAAGGAGGCTAAAGATGCTTAAATGTTTTCTTCATTTGTTGATGACGAATTGATCATCTGAATGGTAACTCTCACACTGAGCCCTAAAATAAGAGAGATTTGCTGGCAGGGAGGCAATAAATGAATTCCATTGTTTAGTCTGTTAAGCTCATTTGCTAAAAAGCGCAAACCAGGTCCCCAGCTCGGCTTTACATTTAAGTAACAGAAACACTATTGGTGCTTCTTCCGCCAGCACGCTTTTTCATGTTCAGAACTACCCCATGAGGTATAACCCCCTTTCCTCAGACAGGGAAACCGAGGCTCTGAGACTATCTGAAATGATCAAAAACCACATATTTAGGAAGAGCCACGGCCAGCATTAGAATCCAGATCTTACTTAAAAGCACATAGTTTAAGGTTTTCTTTTTTTAACATCTTCCATTCTAAATGTCATACATGCTTATCAGAGAATATTTGGAAACAGAGACGGAGGAAGGAAAATGAACTCAAGATTCTGACTTCAGTGGAAGGTATATCAACATTTTCATACATTCTTTTCAGCCTTTTTAGGGTGTATATTTTTTAAGGTAACAGAACAAATGGTGTGTCAAAATGGATATATCTGTTTCAAAAATTAGCATCTTCTGATTTTAAAAGGAAAGCACGCACATTATAGGACACTTGGAAGATACTAAAAAAAGTGTAAAAGGAATTAAAGTACTCCCATTAGCCAAAAAGAACCATAGTTAATATTTTCATATATCCCTTTAGTCTTAGCAATTTTTTTTTTTTTTTTTACATAGCTTATAATGTACAAGGTTTTTAAATATAGTTAACAAAGTTCTACATGGATGGTGACCAAGAGGACCTCAGTGACAGTATCCGCCACTCAAATTATTCAGGAGGTTTTTACACGTGTCCATCCATACAGCCATCAAAACAGCTGTTGGCCTTAAAGCCTGGGTTGAGTTTCCACTAAGGTGAATCCTGATATGGATTACCAGTTTTTTGCCTTTTTTTTTTGCATCCATAAGATTCCAAACTATTTACATAAGAATATTCCGAACCAAAAGCTTTTTTTTTTTTTTTTGTCTTTTTAGGGCAGCACCTGCGGCCTATGGAGGTTCCCAGGCTAGAGGTCAAATTGGAGCTGTTGCTGCCGGCCTACGCCAGAGCCACAGCAACTCCAGATCCAAGCCGCGTCTGCGACCTGCACCACAGCTCACGGCAATGCTGGATCGTTAACCTGCTGAGCGATGCCAGGGATGGAACCCACAACCTCATGGTTCCTAGTTGGATTCATTTCCATTGTGCCACGATGGGAACGCCACAAAAAGCTTTTAATACCACATAAAGCCCTTCTAAAAGACAGACGACAACAGCTGTAGTCTGATGAAAAGGTTTTAGTATCTTACAGTGAAAAATACACAATGTGCTTTAAACAATTTGCACACTTAAATTACATAAAAGAGGCTTAGCAAGAAAATAAAGCATGATTAACAATGGCTCAGGGAAGTTCTAAAGGGTGAAATAGGACAGATCTTATGTTAATAACATTCCAAAGTATTTATTATCAAAACTAAAAACTTGAGTTGTATGTAAAGCAAGAAGCCATTACAACCACTGTTAAGGAAAAGTGGCTGTGTTAAGTTTGCACACAACTGCTGGAGGCGAAGAGCAAAGAGGAATTCCAGTCAGAATGTTGATAATGTTCATTCAGCTTCCTCCTGATTTAAACACTCATGACACACTGAATGAACTGAAAGAGAAAAATCAGCGTTACACTGCGGACCTCAGAACACTGAATACACCCCAGCTCATTGTTAAGCAGCTTACATTTTGGTATGTTCACTTGACTTGTGGAGTTCAAAAATCCTTGTAAAAATAAAGAGCTAAGTAATGGGTGGAAAGTTTCATTTTTTTTGAAGGAAGCAGTCTAATATAAAACCCAATGGGTTTCTCATGTCAGAGTTTCTAGCAGAAAGCCAAACTTACTCCAATGGATATATAATTAAATTCCAAACAGTATCCGAGAATCTAGATACTGACTCACAAATACGCACAAAACAGAGGCGTTTATACTGTTCCATCCCATGGAAACTCTGGATCTGCAGAGTCTTACCCACTATTACACCATGGGGCCCTTAAAACAGTTTATTCCCTTAAAATCTGCTTTATTAAAATAAATACTAGCATGCCAGTAGACAGATGCACAGAAACAGAATATCTGACGCTTCCCCTGTAATTCAGAAACCTGAGTGTAAAAGCATCAGTATTTGCTGTGAAATGTTAGCTTTACCACCAAACGCACACCCATCCACACTGCTGCTTCTATCAGTTTTCTTTTTCATTTTTCCAAGACCGGTGAGGCCCTGGGCACTGCTACACCTTGCAGCATTCCTGCAAGGCTGAGCTCTTTAGCCCTTTAGGGGAGAAAGGAAACAGGCCCAGGATGTTCAGATATCCCTGAGTGGCCCCATGTGAGGTCAAAGCCTGTGCACTTCCCACTCCCCAGGACTCCTCTCCATCCTGGGCAACAGGGCAGGCGTATCCCCTGAGAAGTTAAGCAGCTGAGGAGAACACATCTTTAAGCAGAAGAAAGAAACATATTTACACGTTAATGTTTTTAACTGCAGCAGCTGCTAAGCTGAAAACATGTGCATCTTTATATTTTGTAACAGAGAGGCCTTTTAGAATGCGCAGTTATCGAACCTAAAGGTGGTTTCTTTCATCAGTGGCAAGCCAAAAAAGTGGAGCAACAACTCAACAGCTCCCTAGGCTTGTCATGTCTATGCCACCAAGGCCATCAAAGACAGTGTGTGATTGTGTTTACACTGGGTACGTGGCCTTATCGGACCTCATTTAGTGTGGCCGTTTAGTAAATACATTGTTTTAAACTGTGACTTGAGTTTGTGCCCTTTGTCCTCAATGAAGAACACAGGTGTGCCAGCAGGTTATTGCTCAGTGACTGGGATGCTTGGTTTAAAGAAAGCAAAAAAGCAGATATAACATCTGCGTGATGTTTTTCGAGGACATTTGTGATTGAAATCTCACCGGAGACCAGTGAAAGCTGCATTACTACCACTTCCTCTTGGCTTAAATAATCTGAGCAATGAAGAGCCCTGCCTAAGTGACCCCGCTACAGGCTGGGCTCTAATCCAGGTTTTTCAGTGCAACAAGTAGTGGTCTATGGATAAGAAAAATAAGGAATGAAATGAATGAGTTTTGAATGGTAACCCCTGATCATTTAATCCTCAGCTGTGCTGGCGTCCTTAAGATGCTCTCAACAGCCAGCTTCAAAGAGACGCCCATTTGCCACATGCCCTACTTGTCTACCGAGTTCTGAATTTACTGCGACTTACATCATCATAGGGGAAATTCACAACACCTTGCTGAGCAGTGTCCCGTCTTCGAAAGCTGTCTGTAAGACACCACAGTGAAATTTATGAGTGTTTTGTAAACATTTTATCTGAAATCATAATAGTTAATTACGTTGGTGCTGGGTTCAAAATGCAGTTTAAATTGAGTTCAAATTGTTCAGCCAGCCAATATAAACAAAAGGCTAAAGCGAAGAAGGCAACTATATGAATGTGAATGGATTTAATATGCAACCAAGTAGCAAAACATGCACAAGTTGACTGACTCTCTTTCTCCGCCTGTAGCTGGAAGAAAACACCTTATCCCAAAGTCAGCAAAAGCCTCGTGACTTCTCAAGCCATTCCTAAATTTTTTTTTTTTTTTTTAATGACTGCATCTGTGGCATATGGAAGTTCCTGGGCTAGGGTCCGAGACCTACACCACAGCCATGGCAACACCAGATTCTTATCCCACAAAGTGAGATAAGGGATTGAACCTACATCCTCAGAGAGACAACATCGGGTCCTTACCCCAGTGAGCCACAACAGGAACGCCCCATTCCTTAACTGTTAATGGAAGCACAGATTTTTAGACTTATTGTTTAATTAGAAAATGGGGAGTTCCTGTTGTGGCTCAGTGGTTAATGAATCCGATTAGGAACGAAGAGGTTGCGGGTTCGATCCCTGGACTCGCTCAGTGGGCTGGGGATCCAGCACTGCCGTGAGCTGTGGTGAAGGTTGCAGACGCGGCTCGGATCCTGCGTTGCTGTGGCTGTGGCGAAGGCCGGCAGCTACAGCTCCTGTTGGACCCCTAGCCTGGGAGCCTCCATATGCTGCAAGTGCAGCCCTAGAAAAGGCAAAAAGACAAAAAATAAATAAATAAAGATGGTGTCTTCAGTTGGACAAACAGCTGTGATCAAATATTCTACCTATTTGAGCTCTGTTCTATTAAATGAAAAGGATTTACTTAAATAAAAAAAAATGCCTTTCATTTGTGTCTGGTTGCAAAAAAAAATTATAAAACCAGATATTAAAAAGGCTAAAAAACTAAAGAGAGGAATGGATCAAGAAAAAACACGCAGAAGAAAGAAGAAGAATAGAGAAAAGTGGAGATGACTGATGTTGCTTAAGAAGGACATGTGAGCCAGAGAGCATCATTTCACGTTACTTTTCAACAAGAGGAATTAGGTAAGACAATGACCAAAGGATAATTTCACGCTTCTCAAGTGTTTCACAGTCTAGGGAGAAATCACAGGACACTGTTCATACTCTGACCAAAAATACAGCAATTAGCTTGTGAGGTTTTAGACCGTTTTAGCAAAGTTGTTAGGATGATTTTAAGGGCAGATTACTTCGAAATGTGAAAAAAAAAAAACTGTTCTGAGAGAACGGAGTTATTCTGCTGGATACACTTAATAGCAGCCTCAGAGGACACACCTGTAAGAGCGCGCAGCTTGACACAGCAGGCGATGTAATCGTCGAAGGTGATCTTGCCGTTGGTGCTGTAACGTTTTGCAATTGAATTCACAGCCTGGGGACTCAGTCTAAATCCTGGAAGGAAGAGAAATCACCCAGCAAAAAAAAAAAAAAGGGTTCAAGGATTACAAAAAGACCGTTAAAAATAACCAAGCACCATTTTCTAACACTGACAGGGCTCATTTAAATGATGAATAATGACTTCTGGAAAATAGAAGCTGATTTCATGTGGCACTTAAGTTTTAGAAATTAAAAAAAAAAAAAAAAGACTCCTACCAAAGAAGAGAGTGGGGATCCGGCATACCCACCCATTGTTGCCAGGGCCTTCTGCAATTCCTGGGGATCCACTGTCCCACTCCTGTCGCTGTCAAAACTGACAAAGTGCTGCATCCAGCCATTCAGTACGGCCCAGAGTTCTTTGAATTCGTTGAAACCCATTGTGCCGGACATATCTCTCTGAACTGTCATCAAGGATTACAGCATCTTTACTTTGTAACATTTTCTCATGATTACATCAAAGATCAAGGATGAGGGAATTTAATGTTCTTTCAGCTGAAAGGGTTCAAAAACATTATACATTCTTTGGGGTAGGATAGGACAGAAAGGTGCCCCAGTGTATGATAAAAAGCACCTGTGGAGAAAGAGCTCTGAGTACGTATTTTCCACTCAGGAAAATGGTCATCTTTATGATATGATTACAAGGAAATAAAGACGCTACTACTGTCCGCCACAAACTGGGCTGCACTTTCTGGTGGCCCAGGCGAAGTGGCTGAGCCTTCTGTCCTGGTCCTCTTTAGCCGTCCCATTCCCTTGGTGAGTCGTCTCAAACCCGGTGTTTTCACTTTTGGAAAATGGGGTGGGAAGAAGGCACCACTGGGCCAGCACTAGCTCAACTGAGTCTTAACAGCCGTGATGTGAAAAATCCCACTGCCTGAAGGTCAGGTGTGAATCAAGCCGAGCCATCAATTGTACGTGAAAAAGCCTCCCAGACTGCTTTAGTTTCCGTCCTTGTTTGCCTTGATGCTTCCTCAAGTTTTTTTGTTTGTTTTGTCTTTTTAGAACTGTACCCATGGCATATGTAAATTCCCAGGCCGAATCAGAGCTGGAGCTGCCGGCCTACACCACTGCCACAGCAACACAGGATCTGAGCCTCTTCTGCAACTTACACCACAGTTCACGGCAACACCGGATCCTGAACCCCCTGAACGAGGCTAGGGATAGAACCTGCAAACTCACAGATGCTAGTCAGATTCTAGTCAGATTCGTTTCTGCTGAGCCACGACAAGAACTCCTGCTTCCTCGAATTCTTAACTAACCAGTATACTCTGTTTGCTATGCTTCCCTCCTTTTGCACAGCAAATGGCATCTCAGAAGCTACTGATTTCAATGAATTCTTAATTCATTGATCCTTAGATGAAATCTTTCAGGAAGGATTTTTTTTTTAGCCAGAAAAAAATAGTCTAGACAGCAATCAAGGTAAAGGATACATCCAGCATCGAAACCATAAGCCGGCAGGTCTCCAGGTTAAAAGCTGTTAAATCAAGAAAAGCACACACATATTAATTCAGTTTCAAAAATTCACACTATTTTGGCTACATTCAAATTAATCAGAAATACCATTATTTAGATATACTTTTTATATGCTGCTCAGTTTATGAGAAACAGAATTCATGGTGTTTGGAAGCAGATTTTTTTTTTTTTCCAGATAGAGGATTCCTTCCAGAACCCAAATTTGATTTTAGCAATTTTAATAGAAGTCTTTTTTTTTTATAAAGTTTTTGCATAGTACTGTTAATATTTTTAGGTGTGATTTATGGTTCTGAAGTTGGGAAGTGTCCTTATCTTTTAGAAAATGGACACAAGTTATCTGTAGGTGAAATGAATGTTAAGAGATCTGGAATTTGTTTCCAAAGAAAATGGGTGGGATTGTAGATAAAACAAGAATGGCAACAGGTTGCTAATTGCTGAATCTGAGTGATGGGTACACAGGAGTTCATTGTATAATTGTTTCTATTTTTGGATAGGCTTAACTTTTCTATAACATAGTTTCTTTCATGCCTTCCAAAGTGTACCATGGAGGGTTCAGTTCAGCACCACGAACCACAATGTATCATGTCCACTCTGGTGAGTGGGAAGGGAAGGCTGGGTTGCTTTGTTCCTACACACAATTGACTAGCTGGTTTTGCTGGTTTTCTGTCTGATCATTATTTTTCCTTCTTTTCCCTTTAATGTTACCTCCTACCTCAAACAGCCTATTGCCTCTTTTCACTGACAAGATAAATACACTTGCTGGGACTGGGCATTAAATGAGAGTACTCTGGGCTAAGACCCAGCGACCGATTCAGTGATGGCTACTGCTCAGAAGCCTTTTAGTTAATTCAGGGTGCAAGGGTGTTGGGAGGGCATTTCATACTCACTTCGACAATCAAACTAGAAGATACTTACTGGTTAACGGTCTACTGGTAATCTACCTAAGCATTAGGAAATTAAATATAAACAATTCCTTGCACCTTGCCAGTGACTTTGAGGAAGTCTTATTAGGTACAAAGAAGCTGTAAAACCAGAAGGAAGAAGCGACCAGGGTCTGTGGGCTAAGCTAGCATAAATTCTACAGGTTAAGATGCACAGAATTAACGTTTTGCTTACTTGTTTGTTTTAAACAGTTGTTAGTAGCTTCATTTCTATTTCTAACCAAAGTGAACTTAAAACACAACCAAGCTCTTTTTGCTTTTATGACTCCAAACATTGCAAACTATAGGTTTTCCATGTTTAAGAGATTGTTGTGCTTAGCGTATCCTGGAACTCTGAAATAAAAGGTTAGGGGCTATTTCTATTTTAGTCCTTCAAACTCCATCTGACCCACAGATACAGTCATCTAAGATGAGAGAATTTTCTGCATTTTAAGAAAGAGCTGGTTGATTCTTCATTCTGACTTTAAATTGTGTGGAGGTATGAAGTCTCTCTAGACCAGAGGTTTTCAAGCTTGGGTGCTTATCAGAATCACCCAGAAGCTTTATTTATTATTATTTTTTGTCTTTTTGCCTTTATCTAGAGCCACACCCACGGCATATGGAGGTTCCCAGGCTAGGAGCTGTAGCTGTTGGCCTTCACCACAGCCACAGCAACGCGGGATCTGAGCCGCATCTGTGACCTACACCACAGCTCACGGCAAAGCCGGATCCTTAACCCACTGAGCAAGGCCAGGGATCGAACCCGCAACCTCACGGTTCTTAGTCAGATTCGTTAACCACTGAGCCACGAAGGGAACTCCCAGAATCACCCAGAAGCTTTAAAAGATCCTGATAACCTGGGCTGTAGCACAGAACAATTATTATTATTTTTTCAGCTTCTTTGAGATATAATTGGAATATAACATTGTGAAAGTTTGAGGTGTACAATGTAATGACTTGATATATGGAAATACTGCAAAACGATGACCATAATAAGGTTAACTCACACAGTTACCTTTTGTGAGTGCGCGGTGAGAAGTTTTAATACCTAACTTGCTGAATAATTTCAAGTACATAATACAGTACCGTTCAGTATAGTCACCACCACCACAGAACGATATCATCGGAATCTGAGTGTGGGATTCAGGCTTTAGAATTTTTTGAAAGCTTCTCAGGTGATTCCAGTGAGGAGTCAAGGTTGAGACCACATGGAGTTCCCTTTGTGGCTCAGTGGTTAATGAATCCGACTAAGAACCATGAGGTTGTGGGTTCAATCCCTGGCCTCGCTCAGTGGGTTAAGGATCTCGTGTTGCCGTGAGCTGTGGTGCAGGTCGCAGACGCAGCTCGGAACCCACGTTGCTGTGGCTGTGGTGTAGGCCGGTGGCTGTAGCTCCAATTAGACCCCTAGCCTGGGAACCTCCACATGCCGCAGGGGTGGCCCTAAAAAGACAAGACAAAAAAATATGTATGTATCAAAAAATAAAAGGGAGAGAATGAGATGGGCGGTGACCAAAATGGAAAATTCGCCATTCCAGGCAGCGAGTCAGACGCTGGCATCTGATACACTTAAGTGAGAACTCTTGGTCAATTTTAATAGCATTTTTTCCCTCCATCAATAGCTTCCACTAATGCAGATTCTGTTTTAAATAGTTTCAAAAGAATCTGTTAAAAGTTTGTCTTTACTCTGTCTCCTTTCTCCTGTTCATTCTGCTAAAATGCCTCAAACATCTTTTCTTCCAATCGAAACCCACAGCGTAACAGACCTTGACAGGAAAACCCTACCTCCAGCTGTGTCTCTCACCCTGCCCACAGAGGAACACCTCCTACACTCGGGGAGAAGCAACGGCCCTCATCAACGCCACCTCTGGTGTGACTGCGGCTTCTTAAGCTGGTTAAGAAGGAGCTTTAGGCTTCTGTCTCTCCCCTGATACCCTGACACCCCCCAGCCCCTATCTGTGCTTTCGGGTGTGGGAGCCGGGTTGCAAAGACCAATGGCTGTGTAGCTTCTGCATCACAAAACTCACCCTGACAGCTCACAAATGGGTGGTTCTGCAGTTCATTACAGCGTCCACCACCAAAGACAGTCAGCAAATTAATCGAGTCATAGGAGCCGATGACTCAGGCTATGTCGCTTCTCTAAACCGGCGATCGCAGGTCGTTTCTAAACGTGGCTTTCTCAAATGAAATTTTGAAAAGGACTGCCCTCCGAGGATGTACCACCCCTTCTGCTGGACTTCAAAGCCGGCCACACCTCTTAATACTGAAAGGGTGTAGAATAATACGTTGCAACATGGCTTGCTTTTGTAAAACCTGCTATTAGACCGTCTCTGTTCACCAGCCCCAACTGCGTGAGGTGAACAACTGACAATTTTAAGGTATTGCCCACAAGAGGAAAAAGAATTACCTAATCTAGCCAAGGGCTTCTTTTGTTTAGGACCAGAGTAAATGACAGAAGTGCAAAAGGTTCCTCTTTTGTATTAATTCCTCCAACTAGGAAATATTAATAGGATACTGAAGTCAAAAAACAAATAATAAAAATAGATATGCAAGTCATTTAAAAAGAGAGCCACCGGGAGTTCCCACTGTGGCTCTACGATAACAAACCAGACTAGGATCCATGAGGATGCAGGTTCGGCCCCTCGTCTTGCTCAGTGGGTGGGGGATCCGGCGTTGCCGTGAGCTGTGGTGTAGGTAGGTCACAGAGGCAGCTCGGATCCCACGTTGCTATGGCTGTGATGTAGGTGGGCAGCTGTAGCTCCAATCCAACTCTTAGCCTGGGAATTTCCATATGCTGCAGGTGCGGCCCTAAAAAGACAGAAAGAAAGAAATAAAAAGAACCACCTAGTAACCATGCCATGTCAAACAGTCAAAAATGGTTACTACAGGTTCTCAGGTACGGTCTAGTTTGAGTGTTTTAATGCACAGCTTACCAGGAAGCTGGGGGCTTCGATGTGACGTTCTGTGTCATTACCTGTTGGCAAAGAAGTTGGCCAAGATGCTAGTCTCTATCTTGGACAATTGCCATGATCAAGACATCATTTGAAGAGAAGCGTGCGGAACATTTGTGGGAAGATAAGAAAGCCCCACTCAGGATATGGCATCTTGGCAGGAGTTCCCTCTGTGGCTCGTGCAGAGAGCTCAGAAGGCAGGAAGCAGTCTGAGGAGCTTGGGGTGAGGTGGGGGGCTCAGGGTGCATCAGGGGTGGCAGGAAGGTGGCCTAGTGTAAAGAGTTTAGAAGGTAGGAAGGGCATGTCTTACTTAGGCTGCTGTGAAAAGAGGAAATGTCAAGATAAGCTCATGCTGCCAGGAGTTCAGAGACCAGGAGGACAGAACCAGCTCCTTAGGACCATTCACTTAGGGAAAAGGGAGTAGGATTAACCACTTAGAACTAGGCATGCAGGACAGGTCACTCCAAGACCAGGTACACAGGTCCAGCCACTCAAAGCCCGAAGGGCCACCAGGCACATGACAGGATAAGGTCTTGGCAAACAGTCAGAGGTAAATGTTAGCTCCTAACGTTAATGACACCTGACCCTTCGGACTTCATTTCATCACCTCACCTCTTGTTCTGAGAAGGGCACACAGATTGTCTCAGTGGTTTGAATGGTTCCAGGTACACAGAACCTGAATCCAAGAAACCCACTAAACTAGTGCGTTGTGTGGAGTGATTCAATAAGAACTGTTTACAAATTAACATTTTGAAATATGAAAGAACCAACCCAATTCAGCTTTTGAAATCCTCAACTTTGCTGGACCAGAAAAGCTCAGATTCCTTGAAGGCTGTAACAGTCACAAGTAACATCTGAAATGGGAAACATCAAAGACACTAGAGACACTCTGGGGCTCTGAACTTACGTTTGTATCCTCCAGCAATGCCTGACTGGGTCAGGCATCTCTGCAGTTCATCAGCATCTATCTGCCCATCCTTTTGGGGGAAAAAAAAGAGAAAAAGGAATCACAATAGTGATTCTTACTTTCTAGTTCTTTCTTTACTTTCAGTGTCTTCAGGGTAACAACAATAACAAAATGAATATTATCATGAATAAGACTTTTTTTTAAAGGAATGCCTTTTCAAAACTAGACTTGCTTTTTCCTCTCTGCTTCCAAAAACAATGTCATTAAAGAAAGACAAATTGTTAAGGTTTTTTTCCACAAATGGATAATTAGGGCCATAAACAAACAAAAAATACATTTCTTCCTACCTAGGTAAAGTGGGCATTCAATTTCAGACTTTATTTTGAATAATTATTACATAAGAATTAACCTGGTCTGAAAGCTGCTTACACCCATACTTCAGTATTACCTTATATGTTCTCATCATTTCCTCCAAATTCTTGAATTAGAATTGGTGTCAATGCTCTCAAGCATAAGGTTCCACTTTTAATAAAACCGCGAGGTGAATTCAGTTTCTTCTATTGATACATGATATGAAAATGTATGAGTAAAACCAGCTTGTTTTAAACTGCTCTCAGTCTCAGCTCAGAAACTGCCAAAGTTGAGCATTTTAAAATAAAATTATTTATGCAGCTGCTGAAAAGTCTTATTACTTTCCTAGCTTTTTTTTTTTTTTTTTTGGAGCGGGGCACAGAGAGCAGGGTACGGGCTGACATCAGTAAATGAAAAATTTGGTTCCCACGGACAGAGGCCTCTGTCATCACCTTTGCTTATGATGTGATGACTGTTTCAGATCACAATTATACCTGGAAGACACAGGCTCCCCGTTCTTATTCCCTGGCTGACCTAGGTCAGAACCAGATACACGTTTTTTTCAGGGATTTTAAAATAAAAGACCTAATTCCTCAAGTCCATCGGTATTAAACCTCTTATTCTAAATGAGGTGCAGGAGCAATCATCTGAAGGATGGTGGACATGTTGTGGAGGCCAGGGCCGCTGAAAGCTAAGCAGGCGAGGTCACTTACACGGCTACGGGCACAGACAATCTAAGAATAGGAGTCTCGGGCTTTGCTGTGTCTTGTGGTTTCAAAGATACAGATCGCTAGCAGATGAAGCAGATACTGAAGGCCAAGCGCTTTCAGTTTTAGACTCAATTTTCCATTCAGTTTCTCACACTGTATTTTTTAGAGCACTATTCTAAAAAGTAGGTCTTGGGTTTTTATCCTGCAATATTCTCAGGCATTTTTCACATTAGGACTGTCATTTCCAGTTTTTGAGCAAAACAGAGCTAAGCTGGAGTTCCCATTGTGGCGCAGCACAAATGAATCCAACTAGTATCCATGAGGATGTGGGTTTGATCCCTGGCATTGCTCGGTGGGTCAGGGATCCGGTGCTGCCGTGAGCTGTGGTGTAGGTCGAAGATGCGACTCAGAGCTGGTGTTGCTATGGCTGTGGTGCAGGCCGGCAGCTAGAGCTCTGATTTGACCCCTAGTCTGGGAATTTCCATGTGCTGTGGGTGTGGCCCTAAAAAAAAAAAAAAGCAAAAGCAAAACAACAACAACAAAAAACCCCAAACCAAAACAGAGGTAAGTTGAATTCATAGGCATAAATATTCCCTGGGGACATGTTATACCAACAGTATATTAACTATACAGGGACCTGAGAGCTGGGGAGGCGGCTGTCACAGGACTCAGCATGTAAAGAAGTGAAAGGTCTTGGGGTGTTGACCTTAATTCTCTCTCTGGGCCAATACACCAAGACACCCAATAAGGACAAGGAAGGGCTGACCCAGTAACAGCATCTTCATCAAAGAGAAACTAAACTGTTCACAACATTAACTTCCTGATAGTAAGAAAACATTTATTTTGAAGCTCATGGTTTTTTTTTTTTTTAAACCATTTAAGTTCCTATATTCTAAGGGGTAATTGATTAACAGTCAAATTCAACCCAAAGAAAGAGTCTAGTAGAATCTGGCTGCAGAGGTGCCCCTATTGGAATTCCCTTCGTGGCGCGGTGGTTAATGAATCCGACTAGGAACCATGAGGTTGCAGGTCTGATCCCTGGCCTCGCTCAGTGGGTTAAGGATCTGGTGTTGCCATGAGCTGTGGTGTAAGTCGCAGATGCGGCTTGGATCCTGCGTCACTGTGGCTAAATCGTAGGCTGGCAGCTACAGCTCCAATTCGACCCCTAGCCTGGGAACCTCCATGTGCCGCAGGTGCGGCCCTAAAAAGAAAAAAAAAGGAAAAAGAAAAAGAAAAGAATTGCTAGTACCACATGTTCTTAAGCTGTATAAAGAGGGGTCTACGATCAGCAGATCTGAATTTTTTTCTCTGGAAACTACCATGAACCCTGACAATTCACCTTTTAAAGATCTCTTACCTTACAGATCTTCAAAGCATATTTTTTCTAGCCAGTTCTGAATATGACCCCAATTCAATCACAAGTGTAGTTCTGAATTGAACAAAAACACAAGTAACACTTGGTCCTAATGTGTTCTGAATATTCAAAAATAACTATGGACTTCCCTCTTTCTTTTTTCCTGTGCTGATGCAAAGGAATTCTTTTCCAGGGGAAAGGTCGTTTTTCTGTGCCACTATAACAAGGGCCAATACAAATGTAGAATGCGACAATTCTTTAATGTTAAAGGAAGAGCTAACCTGTCCAGCTACAGCAGCAAAGTAACCGTAGAGCGGATCCTGAGTTTGTGCGGGAAACGCAGGTCCTCCGGGAGCCCCTCCATACTGTAAAACAGGAAACAGAAACGCATCATTCCACTGACCAAGTTTTATTCTTTCAATACTGAGTGCCTGGTGCAAAGCCGGACAATTACCTGCCCTTCACAGCCGTTTGCCTCTCCACCACCAAGGACACTCTACCTGCAATCACCCCCGCCCCCTTTCTCCCACTCTCATTCCCTTATAATTTAACATCTGGAGACTGGGATCAAAATGAGTTGTCTTGACAGTGACATCTGTGTAAACGAAGCAACTGCAAAAATCCCCAAGTTAACCTGCAGGTTACGCAACCTTGGCATGCAACGTATGAGCAGGGCTCGGAATTGTTTTCCCTCTATTTGTCTAGTGTTTATTGTATTTTTAAGGCGTTCTAATAAGACAGGTGCCTTGGCAGAGGTGAGGGAGGTCTCGGAAATACTCGGTTTCAGAAACTTTCCAAGACACCGCGCGTGCATCCCAGTCTTCGGGCGAGGCGGCCTTCCTCCCGGGGGTCTTTTGACTCTAGCGGACTTTCCCGTTTTTTCTCACTTTCTTTTAGAGTGACAGGTGGATCTCTGGATTATTCTAGATGAAAATGGCCGTTGCTCTTAGGGAAGGCGGAGAGGGAGGAGGAAGGCAACACCCAATCTGGCGAATCTAGGAATCACAGGGTGGGCTTCTTGGGTCAAAACTCGCCCGCGCCCCAGCCCCGCCAGCCACCCGGGGAGAGCGGGGACAGAGGTAAGGAGGAGGCGGGGGATAGAGGCCGGACGGCGGGGGCCGGAGGCGCCGAGGAGCCGCCGCGGCCCAGCCGCCACGTGTGGACCCTTCCGCGCCCGAGGGTCACGCCCGGGCCGCGAACTCGCACAGGCAGCACTTACCCCGCCTGGGTAGTAGCCGCCGCCGGCGCCAGGAAGCCCGGGGTACGCCATTCTGCAGACTGCGCCGCCGCCCTGCGCTCCCGCCTCCCCACCGCCGGCACCGCCCCGGGCCGCACCACGCGGGGCCCGTGGGGGACGCGCCTCCCCACCCAGCCGCCGTCCCCTCCCGGCTCCGCTCCGGCCGCCGCTCGCTCCCGCGCTCAGCCCGGCTCCCGTGCTCGGGACGCCCAGACCTGGCCTATCCAGAGGTCGGGTGAGTGATTTCAGCCCCAAGTGCAACTCACTCCGTGACTCTCCTCCCTCCGGCCATACGAATGGCACGTTCCAACACCTACCCAGTTCCCCGGAATTCTTTTTCCCTTCCTCCTCGGTCGCCTTCTGATACGTTTTTTATTTTAAGTAACTATTGGACAGGTCTGATCGGCTCTTAAACCGAGTGCTGTATTGGGCGGGGGGGAGGCTGAATGCAGCTCTTAGAGGATTTCGGGGAAAGGAAACGTCGAAAGAAAATGGGAAGGTGCCCTCGGAAATCAGGGATAAACTTTGGGAACTGAGCTCAGGGGAGTGTCGCTGGCAGTTGTGCATTTCACATTTCCTTGCTGGGGGACATTATCATCTCCTGGTTAAGCTGAGTGTGACAAGGATATGGCCTGGGCAGGACAGAGGGCATTAACTGGGCAGAGCAGCCTCTCCCAGTTGGTTCTTAGATGTTGAGTAGTTTTTATTATCTGAATGATTCAGACAAAAAGCAGTCCCATTCTCCAAAATCGCTCAGCTACTTGTTAGGCAGGAAAAAATTAGTGCAAGCTAGGAGTGTGCTGGTCGATTTTGGGAGGTGAGAGAGCTGGAACTTGGAGCTTCACTTAGGTGATTCAGAAAATGGTTTTCTTTAGACATGTTTCTTTTTCACTCAGTTAAACAATTTGAAGCAGTTCAGACGTGATTTTTTGTTTGGTTTTGATTCATGTCATTTCAATCACGTAGAAAGAATTTTACCGTTTTAAGAACCGCAATAATGAGCAAGATTTGCAGTATTTGCTGTGGAAGTTGCACAGAAAAATCGAATCATGGAAGCACCTGCTGAGCGTGGTACCCTGCTTATTCACTATGATGGATTGGGTTCCTCCATTCTGAGTCCCTGTCCTGTACTCTCACTAGGGTCATTGTTTTAATTTTATATATAAACTTCCCTCTTGAGTTCTCTTTTTGGATACCCAGACTCTAAAAATGAAAGTCCTAAATTCTAATAGTCCGTATTGTCTCATATCAAACTATGTATTACTTTTTGGGGTGTTTGATTCAGGAAGTCCTAAGTGTCAGCCTTGGGCAAGACCTCACAAATCATCAAAGAGTGATACTTATTTCCTTTATTCATAAGTACAATCCAGAGGAAGAGAATCCACTCCTCCTGTCTGTTTTAATTTTAAACCAAATGGAAATCCCAGTGGAGGAGTTCCCATCATGGCTCAGTGGCAACGATTCAACTAGTGTCCATGAGAACTTGGATTTGATCCCTGGCCTTGCTCTTTGGGTTAAGGATCCGGTGTTGCTGTGAGCTGTGGTGTAGGCCAGCCGCTGCAGCTCCGATTTGACCCATAGCCTGGGAACCTCCATATGCCCCAGATGCAGCTCTACAAAGACAAACAAACAAAAAGAAAATTCCAGTGGGATAAAATTCTCATTCATAGCCCTATACCCTCAAATCACAGAGTCCTAGATATGGATGCTAAAATCCTCACACTGCTGAAAAAAACTCAGTAACAGAGCGTGCAAGCTGTGTAGTTAGAGATTCCTAAGTGGTGTGGACAGTCTGGGGACTGGGCTATGTGTTATTTGTCCAACAATTTAGTAAGTTCTAGAAAAAGACTTGTGGGAGTTAGGCAGTCGGACCACAGTGATTGAGGGCAGGGCAGCATGTGGGTCAGGGAGAGCGAGAGAAGGTTTCTGGAAGAGACTGTGGATACCAGTCCTTGTGGGAAGTCACTGGAATCACAGAAAATCTCTCAGTCACCTTCCCCAACCATGTAGTTTGCACATGAAGAGACTGAGCCTGGGAGGAGGTACGCAGCTCAAGCTCTTGGAGGGCTGGCCTGGCCTGACATAAATATTTCACTCTTCCGTTGCAGTTGTGGCGTCAACTGAATATGCCTCTCGGAGAGGGTCTTGTTCTTCTCTGGTGTACCCTCCCCATCTCTTTTCATGCTTTCAAGACAAAAGGCAGCATGGATGCTCTCTGTCCCTGGAGAAGAGTTAACATAAGCTACTACATATGGTATCCAGAAGTTCCTCACTCAGAGAAGTGGTGAAAGAAACAGTCTAGCTAAGGAACTGCCATCGTTTCACCATTTCCTGCAGTTGAGTTCATCACAGGTCCGACATGGCAGGAAGAAATGAGCGATGATATCTGCCAGATTAAGGTCTTAAGCTTTCTTTTAACTCTAATCTGGGTGTGTGACTTTATGACTTAAAAACCTCTGCCTTAGAGAGAACTCAGATCTCAAGTAGGTGGAAATGATTGTTGATAATAACATAGTAAACAATAAGTATTATTTCCATTGCCTTAAGATGGATGGGAAAAAATTTGAAGATTAGAACTTTCACTTGGAAATAAAAGACACCCCTTTTTCTCTAACTGTCCAGAGTGAAAACTCAACTAATCTTGTGTAACGGTAGTATTTTTAAAGTATAGTCAAGACTCTGTCATTGATGTTTTAGTGGTTGCATGTAAAGGACTTAGCTGGTTCCTGGAACATTGTAGGTAATAATGAATTGGAACCATAGCTGTTCAATAGAATTTTCTACTGTGCTGGAACTATTCTATATCTGTGTCATCTAACAGAGTAATCAGTAACCACATATGGCCATTGAGCATGTAAAGTGAGGAACTAGAATTTTTTTTTTTTGTCTTTTTGCCTTATGTAGAGCTGCACCCGTGGCATATGGAGGTTCCCAGGCTAGGGGTCTACCAGGAGCTGTAGCCGCCGGCCTACGCCACAGCCACAGCAACGCGGGATCCGAGCCGCGTCTGCAACCTACACCACAGCTCGTGGCAACGCTGGATCCTTAACCCACTGAGCAAGGCCAGGGATCGAACCCGCAACCTCATGGTTCTTAGTCGGATTCGTTAACCACTGAGCCACGAAGGGAACTCTGAGGAACTAGAATTTTAATTGAAATGACTATGTGGCCACTGATCAGGTCCCTGTTAACCTGTTCTTCCGTTTGGTAAAGCTCTAGGGTGGATGATTACAATTAACCAGGAAGCAGATTTTGGAGGATATATGTATGTAAATAAATATGGCTTTATATACATGTGTGTGTACATATAAATAATACATTTGTATAATCTGTACATATATGTAATATATGTGTAACTTTATAACAGTTAGAGCTTTCAGAAATGGCCGTACAGAGATGCGATCCCCATCCCTGGAGATGGTCAAATGGAGACTGTCAGTGATGCTAAAGGGCAGGTTTACCCTTTGGGTAAAGGATTGGATGAGATGAGGCTCTATAGACTACAAAGTATCCATTTTCTAGTGGTCTTGTCTTAACTTCTCCCCAGTCACAGACATACCACTAAGATTATCCGCGTCTTGCAGGATAAAGAAACTGTGACTTGCTCTAAATCATCAGACTAATAGTAGCACCACCATGCTAAATAGTCGTCTTCTAACTTCAAATGTTTTCTCGACTGTGAACCTTTTTTTTTTTTAAGACTCTTCTATGATTCTGCAATTCTTTTGGATCATGGGTTTGGGGGAATTTTTTTTTTCTATTCCTAAATAAAATATGTTTCAAGCATCAGAATGTTAAATTTAAAGCAATTGTCTAAGATAATTGGGGACCTATTTAATTCTATTATTATCAGTTACAAGGGTTGATTATAGGATGGACACTTTTTGGATAAACAATGTGTAAATATTTGTGGCTAAAGGGAGGTCAAGAAACGGATGTTATGATCAACAACTAATTTTAATTAGTCCTTTCTGAAGCTTATACTGATTTTCAAGCCTCTCCAACTTGTACTTGCAGCCAAAGCCACATTAGGGACCAGGTAAAGAGGAAAATAGTTGCATGTTGGAGCTGTAAGCCCAAGTAGACAATGACCTCTGTTTGGTCTCAGAGTTACTAAGGATGAAAGTTCCTGAGAACACTGGACTCATTTATTACCAGGTGTTCTCAATTCTTGAAGGCCTTGTGTCCTAGAAGATGGTTGTTTTCCGCCTGAGATACAGTCTCCTATAGAAGTCAACTTGTGACTGGTTCCCAGGCAAGCCCTCAAAGGGGCTGCAAAGCCCACAGTGTTCTCCTGCAGAGAACCAATCCTGGGGCCAGGGCAGAGCGAGGTAGGGGGGCTCACTTAGGCTTGTTTTCTGCCCACTCCTGTCTCAGTGCCTTTCTGCTGCCAGTCCTCATGTCCCCAGAACCAGGGAGGGAAGGGGACAGGGTCTCCATCGGCTCTGTTTGCATGGGGGAGGTGGTGTTGGGGAGGAGGAAAAAACAAAAAAAACCCAGAGCTCTGGGGAAGGGAGAATAACAGTTTTTGTTTTGTTTTGTTTTGTTTTTATTCTCTTTAGGGCTGTACCTGTGACATAGGAAAGTTCCCAGGCTAGGGGTAGAATTGGAGCTACAGCTGCTGGCCTGCACCACAGCCACAGCAACACAGGATCCAGGCCGTATCTGAGACCAACACCACAGCGCATTGCAATGCCAGATCCTTAATGCATCGAGCGAGGCCAGGGATCGAACCTGTCTCCTCATGGATACCAGTCGGGTTCGTTATAGCTGGGTCACAACGGGAACTCCAATAACTGTTTGTTTGCTTTTTTTTTTTTGAAGTTTTATTGAAGTGCAGTTAATTTACAAGGCTGTGATAACGTTTGCGATACAACAAAGTGACCCATTCATACGTGTACACACGTCCATTCTCTCTGATTCTTTTCCTACGTAGGTTATCACAGAATACTGGGTAGAATTCCCTGTGCTACATGCAGGTCCTCTTTGGCCAGTTGCTCCGTACACCTCAGTATGCATATGCCAATCCCAAACCCCAGTCCAGCCGTCCCATCCTCCAAGTGTCCCCTTTGGTAACCATAAGTTTTTGTTAGTCTGTTTCTGTTCTGCAAATAAATTCAATTGTATCTTTTTTTTTTTTTCAGATTCTACATATGGGTGCTAGCCTATGATGTTTGTCTTTCACTGTCTTCACTTAGAATGATTGTTTCATATTGCTGCAAATGGCATTATTTTATTCTTTATTATGGATGGGTGATATTCCATTGTATATATGTACCACATCTTCTTTATCCCTTCCTCTGCTAATGGACGTTAGGTTGCTTCCATGTCTTGGCTATTGTAAATAATGTTGACTCTCAGACACCCAGGTGGAGTAGCAATTTCTAGAAAGCCAAACTTGAATGAAGCTCATACAAGTCAGTTATATGTCAACTGGGAATTCTTAATTAAGATAACCCCTTACTTTCTATAGTTTTTTTTTTTTTTTCTCAGAAAGTTACTTGCCAGTTTTCATATGATGGGAAGTCAGTGGCAAAGCTGAGAAAGGAATATGGGTTGATTCTCATTTCTGTATTTTGTCTGAGAAAACAGAAATTGTGATATTACTATTATGGTAAGCAAAGGATCAGTGGTTTTATACACTGATGCAATGTTTTGTCAAGTATCTATGACTCTGTATGGAAGAATCTATCTCAGTCTAAAACATATAAGCAGAAAAGCTACAGATATTTTAGCATCAATTCGTGGTATCCTTTGATGAATCTGTTAGAATTACTCTTCTGTGAAGGAACTTGTATTGTTTCCATTTCATTAAAATGGAAGGAATAACTTTAGACCCAGTTTTCTTAGAGCAAAATAAAAAACAAAGGAAATGTTTTCTCTTCTTGGCAAATGGGGGAAATTTAGGAGAACTGAAATCTCTAGGAAGCCAAAGCTACCTATAATTTAATATTCAATTAGTCTCTGCTAATATCCTCAGTGGAGAAATCCAGTCCTCATTTCTGTATACCTTTAAACATCTCAAGATTGAAAACACATGTTTTTCATTTTTAAAATAATTTCCTTTACCATAGTTGTTAATTTCTATACTTCATTCTTCAATTTTAGCCCTAAAAGAGTGTTCAGATACTATTTTATAAAAATACACGTGACAGATATTCTCAGCCTGAAAAACAAGCAATTAGTAGAATTACATAAAGAGCATTCTTATTTTTTAATCAGGAAAATTAGGACAATTGAGTCATTAGGGAATTAGCATATGTGCATATCTTTACTCACCTGCATCTTGAGGTGAGGTCTTAAGGTACAAGCTGGTGATTCTTAGACGAGCATGTCCTTGCAGGGTGGCCAGAGAGAAGAATCAAGAAATATAAACTGTAACGGCCCTCTTGATCCTTAGCAATCAGTAACCAGCTCTCTTGATCCTTTGCAATCAGTAACCAGCTATAAACGCCGTCCACAGTGTAGGCAGCTTTTCCATAGGTTGCAGAGAGGCCGTCTATGAAATAGGCGTGTTTCAATGTGGGAAACCATGACCTTAGCTAAAGTAGCCAGGAGCCAACAGCAACAGTAGTAAACACACACCCAGCCCAATATTTGACATTCCATTGCAATGACTGCCTTCTGTCAGAGAGTTCTGAAGTCTTGCAGAGCTAGGTACCGCATCAGCCATGTGTGGGAATTAGCCAGAAAAAGCCAATTTTCAGGAATTTCTCCAGCCCTTTGTTCAATACTGTCAATATCATAAATTAAATTTTCAGCATGCTGAAAACCAAGGTATTAAACGCCTCAAATGCATCACCTCTTAATTTTTTTTCTGCACTTGAAAAAATGTAATGGAGTTACCGTTGGACATTAATTCCCAGCTCCAGGCTGGGTCATATCATGTTATTAGCTTGAAATAGGCCACAGCGGGAGTATTTACTCCATAGAAATCAACTTGTACTTACCAATAAGAGATTGGGTTATTGATTTGTTGCTTATCTCCCTTAGACTTTAAATCTGACAAGTTGGAGAAAATGTTGCCTGTTAACTCCAAGTCCAGACTAGATAGGCAACAAAACAATGTCAGTCTCTTTATTTATAAGTACACATTCAAGCTAAAAATGTGTTGTGTTTGTAGCTGTTAATTGTGAATTTTATAAGCAGTTTAGGAAACATTCTTCCAGCATTTTAAATTATTTCTGTTTATTAAAACAATTTACTAGGCTTTATTAAGAACTAAGTTTACCAGTAACTACTTATGGGGAAAAAAATTGCATTATTTTAGTTTTAAAACATGAAGTTGGTTTGAATGATTTTCACAATTTTGGACATAACAATATAGAATCAATGTTACAATCCCTGCAATTATGCAAAAAGCAAAAAAAGAAAACGCTATTGCAATCAGTAATCCTAAAGGTGAAAGAAGTTTTAAGTTTATTGAAAAATGCAGTTTTTGCGGGTGAGCAATAGTTTAATAGTAAGTCACATGTCAGAATTGGCAGTAAATTTATAGGGAAAGTGTTAGTGGATTGGAATATAACACCATCCATCATTCGTAGTCCTTTTTTTTTTTTTAATTTTGTCTTTTTAGGGCCGCACCCTTGGCATATGGAGGTTCCCAGGCTGGGAGTTGAATCAGAGCTATAGCTGCCGGCCTACACCACAGCCACAGCAACGCCAGATCCGAGCCACATCTGCGACCTACACCACAGCTCATGGCAACACCATGTCCTTAACCCACTGAGTGAGTCCAGGGATCGAACCCACGGCCTCATGAATGATAGTCATGTTCATTAACCACTGATCCATGGCAGGAACTCCATAGTTCAATTTCATCATAGGTTTGGTATGGATAAAAAAGTTTGGCAAAAACCAGCAAAGGCATTCTGTGAGAATCAAGTGGCTGTGTGCAATTAACAATAAAATGTAGTATATGTTGTATCATTATTTATAAATTGTGTGCTACACATCCTTTATATCAGTGAAATTTGTAATACTCTTATACAATGTAATTTTTTTTTTCTTGGAAAGCCAGTTAAACATTTGCAGTCTAAAGGGGAAGGAGAGTCTCCTTTGAACTCAAGGGATTGGAGAATTATGTCTTGGTTTCAGTATGTGGGCTTGATATTGACTGGCCAGCCAAAAGTAGCAGGTAATGGGAATTTTAAGCACATCTAGGCAAGACTTCAAAAGTTTGTCTTAGGGGGCCCTTTAATGAGCATTACTTTAAATTTTTTTTTAATTAAAACATAGTTGATTTACAATGTGCCAATTTATGCTGAACAGTGTAGTGACCCCCCCAATCATTCATACACACACACACACACACACACACACACACACACACACACTCCTTTTCTTATATTATCTTCCATCGTGGTTTATCCCAAGAGACTGAATGTGGTTCCCTGCACTATAAGGTAGGACCACATGGCTTCTCCATTCTAAATGTAACACTTTGCATCTATGAACCCCAAACTGCCTGTGCATCCCACTCTCTTCCTTCTCTGCCTGGGCAACCACAAGTCTGTTCTCTATGTCTGTGAGTCTGTTTCTGTTTTATAGATTAGTTCATTTGTGTCATATTTCAGATTCCACATATAACAGATATTTGGTATTTTTCCTTCTTTTCTGACCTTCTTCACATAGTATGGGAATCTCTGGTTGCCTCCATGTTGCTGCAAATGACAATATTTCATTCTTTTTATGGCTGAGTAGTGTTCCATTGTATGTAGGTACCACATCTTCTTAATCCATTCATCTGTCGATGGACATTTATGTTGTTGTCTTGGCTACTGTGAAAAGTGCTGTAATGAACATAAGAGTGCATGTGTCTTTTGGAATTATAATTTTGTTCCAATATACACCTAGGAGTAGGATTTCTGGATCATATGGTAGTTCTATTTTCAGTTTTCTGAGGAACCTCCATAATGTTCTCCAGGGTGGATGCATAAACTTTTCTTACCTTGGCTTCTGGGTTCTAGAGGCAGCTCTCACAGGTCTCTGGGTCTCCCTCTTATGCCCCCATGACTGTCCAAAGACCCTGCTTCACAGTTCAGCCTTCTTTGAAGAGTCTTTAAACTTTATATCCCATTTTATTTTTCATTTATTTATTTATTTTCATTGAATATGGTAGTTTTTTTTGTCTTTTTGCCTTTATCTAGAGCCACACCCGCAGCATATGGAGGTTCCCAGGCTAGGGGTCTAACAGGAGCTGTAGCTGCCAGCCTTCGCCACAGCCACAGCAACGCGGGATCCGAGCCGCGTCTGCGACCTACACCACAGCTCACGGCAACACCGGATCCTTAACCCACTGAGCAAGGCCAGGGATCGAACCCGCAACCTCATGGTTCCTAGTCAGATTCGTTAACCACTGAGCCACGAAGGGAACTCCTTGAATATGGTATTAGCTGTGGGTTTGTCATAAATGGCTTTTATTATGTTGAGATGATCCCTCTATACCCACTTTGATGAATTTTTATCATGATTGGTTGTTATGGTTTGTCAAATGTTGTTCTGCATCTGTGGAGATGAATAGGTGATTTTTATGCTTTCTTTTGGACGCATGGTGTATCACATTGATTTGTGAATATTAAACCATCTTTGGATCCCTGGAACAAATCACATGCAATCAAAAGTGAGTGACCCTGGAGTTCCTGCAACAGGTTAAGGATCCAGCGTTTTTTTCTGTGGCAGCAGGAGTGTGATCCCTGGCCCAGCCCAGTGGGATCCAGCATTGCCACAGCTGTAGTATAGGTCACAGCTGTGGCTCAGATTTGATCCCTGGCCTAGGAAATTCCATATGCCACAGGTGTGGACAAAAAAAAGAGAACAAAGAAGAAAGTGAATGATCCTTTTTGTATATTGATGAATTTGGTTCACTAGCATTTTGCAGAGTATTTTTGCATTTATATTCATCAGAGGTATGGGCCTTTAATTTTCTTTTTAATTTTGTGATGTCTTTGTCTGCTTTTGCTATCAGGGTAATGATGGCTTCGCAGAATGAATTTGGAAGTATTTCCTCCTCTTTAGTTTTTTTTTTTTTGAATAGTTTGAGAAAGATAGATATTATCTCTTCTTTACATGTTTGGTAGAACTCCCCTCTAAAGCTGTCTGGTCCTGAACTTTCGTATGTTGGAGTTTTTTGTTTTTTTGTTTTGTTTTTTAATTACCATTGTGCCTAAACTCCTGTTCATTGGATGTAGAAATCCTCTTATAGTTGTTAGAAGTACTTTGTTAAAACATAAATACTGCAAAAATGTTAGCAATTTGCAATGGAACATTTTTAACCTAAGATTAATCTTTAATAAGGGAATATAGGAGATTTTTAAAAAAATAAAATAATACGCATTTACCAAGACTGGTAAAATACAAATGAAACAAAAAAAAGAAAGAAAGAAAAGAAAAGAAAGAAAAAGTACCCACCACCCAGAGAAAATCGTTGTTTATGTTTTGGTGTTTATCCTCCCAGGCTGCTATTCTGTGCCTAAAAATAGTATCCCAATGGAAGAAATTTTTACACGTTTTGGTATGGGAAGGTCATTCTGGCATATATACCTGATTTGGCTTGAACTTTATGCTAACTAAAAAAACCTGTCCTAGGGCCTGTCAAATGTGCATTGTACCTCTACTTTAGCTGTTAAAAAAAGGAATGCATTTAAAAATCTTGTTCAGGCCTTCAAAGTGGAGCTGTGGCTGTGGCTTCAGATGACTTGCTATGTCACTGAGAACCTAATTTTTTGTTGTTGTTGTTTTTCTTTAGATTAGTATTTATTTGGTATGTCTTTTTGAATAAACTTTTCACCTTTCTGTAAACTTATATTTAGGTTTTTCTCTTACTGGATTTTACTATTTGTTATCTTTGTCTTTTAAGTGGAATATTTATTCTAACTACTCATGTATTTAGGATTTATATTTGTCTTGCCTGTTCTGCTTCTCCTTGCATTCTTTTGAGTTGACTCCACCATTATTTTATCTTTTCTTTTAATTGACATGTAACTGATTTATAGTATTGTGTTAGTTTCAGTTGTCCAGCATAAGGATTTTTTTTTTCAGATTGTATTCCATTATAGGTTATTACAAAATATTGGGTATAATTCCCTGTGCTATGCGGTAGCTTATTGCTTATCTATTTTATGTATAGTAGTTTGTATCTGTTGATCCCATGCTCCTAATTTGAGAACCTGAATTTTTTTTAACTGTATCAAACTCAAGGATACCACCAGCTACTCTCAAAACAATACCTGCTAGCACCTGGCAGCTGCAACCTTATGGTCTCAAAGCCTCCTCCTGTAACTATGCAACCATTTCAGACCCTTGCTTAACCAGCACCCTTACTTCTCGCTAGTTCCAATCCTAACTCTTGACTAACAGTTTGTATAACTTTGTGGTTTCTGCTCATATAAGCTTCCCCATTTTGTAGTCTTAGAGGACACAATTCAAGTGCTTCTTGAGGGCTAGAGTCCTCAGTTTGGCTTGAAAAAACTCTTTTCTACTCCTATTATAGATTTTTTAAATTGATTATTCCCATCAACAATCCCATATACACTGTTTTGTCACTTCCTCTTTCACCTTAAACATTGAGTGAACGTCTTTTCAGTTTATTAAATATCCTAATAGCATTCTTGGTGGCACCAGGATATTCCGCTGGATGCTCATTCTACACTTGAACCATGGCCGTATTAATTGCTCACAAACTTTTATTATCACATACAGTACTGAAATAAGAACATCACAATTAAAATATTGTTCATATTCTAGATTGTTTTCTTAGATGTATTCTTAAAACTAGACTTAGTAGGATGAGGTTTTTGAAATTATTGATAGTTATTACAAATTGTCTCCCAGGAAGTTAGTAGCCAATTAATACTATCATCAGTACGGTGTGAAAGCATTTAGGTCCCTTACAGGGAGGTGTGCAGTGGTGTACATGATGTCACTGCCTCTCTCTTCCTCTATGGGATGGGACTGTAGACTGGGTTGTTAAGTTGGTTATCCTTAGGTGTTGAATTTATGGGCATTTTTTTCCCCTTAATTTTCCTTATGTGTAAATTTTCATATTTTTGAGTGAACATTAAAAGGAGAGTCCTGTCAATTAAAACAAATTAAAAAAATCTGTGTAACATTAACAAAACCCTACCATTAACAAAATAAATGCACAATACAGGCTAGAAAAGATATTTGTGACGTCTTTACCAAAGTGTTTATATGCTACAGTTAAGTATTAATTAGTAAAACGAAGACCTTTTTGGGGGGCTGCCCCGTGGCACATGGAGTTCCTGAGTGAGGACTCAGATCTGTGCTGCAGTTGTGACCTACACCACAGCTGTGGCAACACTGGATTCCTTAACCCGCTGTGCCAATTAGGGATTGAACCCGCATCCTGGCACTGCAGAGGTGCCCCAGATCCCAGCGCTCCATAGAGAGAAGTCCCAGTAAAGTGGAGACATTTTTGATGAAGATTTATGCTATCCTTTGCCTGTACTTTGACCTACCACCCCTCACATATAGTCCTACACACACACACACACACACACACACACACACACCCCCTGCCCTTACCAACTCACATCCTCTCTTATCTCTAATCCCGTATCTACGCACACACCCTAGACCTCACCTACTATTACTTTTAAACCTATATCCGCACACATCCACACCTGACCATACCCACCTACCTGGCAATTAGATGTCACACTTTTGAAAGGCTTATAAACTACCTTAAAAATTAACTTATGGAGTTCCCGTCGTGGTTCAGTGGTTAACGAATCTGACGAGGGACCCTGAGGTTGCAGGTTTGATCCCTGGCCTCGCTCAGTGGGTTAAGGATCCGGCGTTGCCGTGAGCTGTGGTGTAGGTCGCAGACGCGGCTCGGATCCCGCGTTGCTGTGGCTGGGGCGAAGGCCGGCGGCTACAGCTCCGATTAGACCCCTAGCCTGGGAACCTCCATATGCTGGGTGTGCGGCCCTAGAAAAAGACAAAAAGACAAAAAAAAAAAAAAAGGGAAGATACATACTGTGTGATTCTACTTATATACAGCATCTAAGGTAGTCAAACTCACAGCAAGAGATGGAGGTTGCCAGGAATGGGGGAGGGGGACGGGGAGGGCGGTTGTTCACTGGTATGGAGTTTCTGTCATGGGACAGGAATAGTTCCAGTGATCTGCCCTGCACGTGGTTACCCATAGTGTGCTGTACACATAAAGATTGTTTAGACAGTAAATTTATGTTTTTTTTAAAAAACAATTAAGAAAACAAGAGTGAGCATATGACCTAATTCTGTTCAGTAAGACTGGCAGGCAGTCATGTGGGGTGCTTCGAGGCGGTGTTTGCTGGCTGTTAAGAAGCGGGGGTCTGGGATTGTTACATGCAGTTCACTACTAGCCTGAGGACACCCACGCAGACCACTGACTTCTGTACCTGAAGTTGTCCTAAGTCTGAGCAATAGATTTCCTTATTACTTCATTTAGATGAGTTGGTGTTTCGCGTTCCTTGCAGCACAGAAACCGCTTCCCTAAAATACAGAGCCAATATCTGGAGCATACTTTGATTCTTTAAATAGAAATGGCAAGTCATCTAAATATGTGTCTAAACTGTGTACCTATGAAAAAATAGACCTACATCAGAGCTAGGAGTTAGGCTATATGTTAAGATTACTTATTTCAAAAACATAGAGAAGACTTCTTTTTTTTTAAAAGTCAAGGTTATTGAGGTATAGCTTACATGCAGTGAAACCCCGGGTTTTTCCCTAAATTTGTTTATTTATTTTTTACACACATATATTTCATATATATTACATATTTTATATATATTTATATTTTACATATATATATATATTAAATGGTTATTACATCATAGGTTATTACTAGTTACACAGTTCCCTGAGCTATACAGTAGGCCTTTGTTGGTATCTGTTTTCTGTATAGCAGTGTCTATAAATTAATCTCAAACTCCTAATTTCTCCCTCTCTGTCCCTTTCCTCTTTGTTTTTCAAAGTGTATGAGTCTGTTTCTGCTTTGTGAATAAGTTCATTTGTATCATTTTTAAAAATTCCATATAGACGATACCATGTGATATTTGCCTCTAGGTCCATCTATGTGGCTACCGATGGCAGTATTTCATTCCTTTTTATGGCCTCTGATTTTTAAATATATGATTTTGATGTTGACAAACACTTTCTTATGGGTTAGTCTTTATGCCCATTTACCAGGTTAAGAAATATCGTGAATCCTTGTTCTAATTTCAGCTTCTATCTGAGAGGAAAATTTCTCTTTGTGGGGTAAATTCTTTTTATGTTTGCATCTCCAGATTGCTTTTAAAGGAGCTGTGAGGCAATCTGTAGAGATAGAAGAGTCCAATTTAGATCAGTATCTTGAGTGCCCAGATGTGGTCTGTACACAGTCACACATTTTTTTTTTTTTTTTATTCATAACAACGAGCCTTGGCTGGTTTGAGGGCTGAAGGCCTTCAGTTCTGAGAAACTCCTCAGTCTTGGGCAATCTGAGATGGTTTGTCCACCCTAGCAAGGTTTCTCAGCCTGGGGACCATTGTTATTTGGAGCTAGACAAATTCTTTGTTGCGGGGGGTGGGCAATGCTATGCATTGTAGGGGGTTTGCAGCGCTGGTGGCCTGTACCCACAGACGCTGGCAATGATACTGGACATGGCCCCGTGGGACTCCCGGGCGCGAAAGCCTGTGTCCCCCATTTCTTGTTCTTAGGAAGTGGGCCTCATTCGGCCTCCATGGCCTTCCCTGAGTTCCTAGGGACAGAGTCAGACAGTTGCTGATCAGGGAGGGGAGGGGAGGTAAAGAAGAGAGAGGAACAGTCAAGAAGCAATAGTACAGCCTTGGGGCAGGATCCCGGCTCCCTCTCATAATAAGGAATGCACATAATAATATCGGCATCTTAGACACCTAAGAGAAAAGTTATATTCCTTATGCTTCTATTAGACATGGATACTTTTAAACTGAAGAGCTTGTAGTCCTTCCATGTCCTTCTCCCTGACTTAATTGGACCCTAAACACAATCACCCTGAACACAGTTGCCTGTGGGTTAAAGATTATTAGCACATGATGTTTTTCAGGAACTTCCCTAGTTTGTTCTAATCTCTGATCGATATACCCTTTTGGCAAGTACTGTTATTCTAGGCAGTAACCCAGAAGACCACCATCAGGTTCAGGCCGAGATCTGTCCACAGCTTTGATGACTAAGATTACCCCCAAAGAAAGAAGGCATATCTGTCCCAATCCTGATTCCCATCTGAAAACCTGTGTTTCTTCTTTTAACTATAAAACTTCCGGCAAGCCTTCCCAAGGGGGGGAGGGGACAGTCTTTAAGGCATTTAGCCTGCTGTGACTCTCCTTTGCCTGGCAAAGGAATAAAGCTATTTTTTTTTCTCCTTTACCAAAACTCTGCACCGGCAGACAGAGGCCAAATTCCGGCAACAGTGACGCCCCTGTCCCCAGTGCTCACAATCAAAGCTGACTCCAGGCATTGCCGATCATGCAGGTAGCAGCATCCCCCAGGGTCAGAACCACTGCCCCGGGTGTAAGCGCCCTCACAACCCACAAATTTGAGACCCTTACTTGTAGTTGTTGCAGCAGAGAAAACAAGTCAGTTCTGCTGTTTTACCCAGGACTCAAGACTCTGAGGAATTGCTCCTAGTTTCTCTTTTTTTTTTGTAGGGAGATTCTCCACCCCCTAACACCCTCCCTCTCCTTTTTTTTAACATTGCAAATACCTGAGCAATGATTCTAGAGGCTTCTGCCCTGTAGACTCCAGGAAGCTGCCACTGTGGGCTTTCTGACTCTCTGGACTTGGCAGTTCTTTTTTGTTTGCCTATTTGTTATTTCTAATTCTCCCACGCATACATAATTGTATCACATAATCCTATTTTTTGCACATATTTGTAGGATTGAGTGTGCGCGTGCTTAAATGGGCATTTTACACACTTTTCTATCATTTACCTTTTTTGGTTAACAATACTATCTGGAAGAGTCTCCAGGAAAATGAGTACAGCTCTGATTTGTACTTTTCAGTAACTGGGTAAGATTCCATGAAGAGAATATGCTGTATTCTATATACCATTCCTCTATTAACTTTCTTAACATGTGATACTTCAATATACGTCTGTGGATATATATCCTTACCTTATTTTTTTCTCCTCTTTTTTGTCATTTTGATCCTTCAGTCGTTTGCAGGTATATTCTTGTGAGTGAAAGAAACAGCGCGTTAAGTGAGCCCTGTTAAATGTTTCCTTTTTCCGAGGGCAGATAACCTCTCGTAGTGATATGATTTCCTCTTTATTATCTTTTTTTATACACATGTCCTTACATTTTTAGTGCTTTATTTTCTGTGGGAGCTGTTTCCAGAAATGATATTGCCAGATCAGAGGATGTTTCAAATGTTAGTAGATCTGCCAGACAGCTTTGAAGAAGAGGTGTGATTCTTCATACTTCTATTCATGTTGTTTTTTATTTAAAAATTCCTCTTTCTGGTTGTTCCTGATAGAAATAAGTGTTACCGTTCTAATTTTTGCTACTCTGATGGGAATAAATTGGTGTCTCATTGATAGCTTAATTTGGGTTTCCCTGACTGGTAGCATTTGAACATTGTTATGTATTAAGCAATTGTACTGTATTTTTTGCATTAGGATTTTTTTTGGGGGGGGAAATTTCCACTTATTTCCTCCTGAAAATTTTGTTCATAAGATTTGTAAGAGCTTCTCTATCTCCATCTCCACATGACCAACGGTTCTATTACTTTTAAATTAATCTTTCCTGAGAGTAGTATTGCATTTCCTGCCCAGTTTTGCTTATATTTATGTTTTTCGGGTACCTTTTTGTCCCTCTCTTCATTTTCAACCTTATTTAAATGTATTCCTTTTTTTTTTTTTTTTGCTTTTCAGGGCCACATCCACAGCATATGGAGGTTCCCAGGCTAAGGGTTGAGAATCAGAGCTGCAGCTATCAGCCTATACCACAGCCACAGCAACGTGGGATCCGGGCCACATCTGTGACGTACACCACAGCTTATGGCAATTCAGGATCCTTAACCCACTGAATGAGGCCAGGGATTGAACCCGCATTCTCACAGATACTAGCCAGTTTCTTAACCTGCTGAGCCACTAACCCCGCCTTTTTTAACAGACTGTAGCTGGGCTTTGTTTCAAGTGAATCTGTGTCTTCTCATAAAATGCTTTAAAACACTTCATAGGAGTATTTTTTTCCTGACCCATATTCCTTTTTTTATTTATTTTGTATTATTTATTTATTTACTTATTTATTTGCTTTTTTAGGCCCTCACCCACAGCATATGGAGGTTCCCAGGTCCAATCGGAGCTGTAGCCACCAGCCTACACCACAGCCACGGCAACACGGGATCCGAGCCGCATCTGCCATCTACGCCACAGCTCAAGGCAACGCTGGATCCTTCACTTACTGAGCGAGGCCAGGGATCGAACCTGCAACCTCATGGTTCCTAGTCGGACTCATTTCCACTGTGCCACAATGGAAACTCCCTCAACCCATATTCCTGGTATTCCTTCTGTAGTACTTTATTATTTATTTTTACTTGGTTGTTTACTGTTTTACCCCCTTATTGATTTGTAAATTCCACCATACTTTTCAATTCTCAGCACTTGTACTGAGATATCTATTTCTCTTCTATTCTTTGACAACGTGACACCCAATGTTGCTCCTTCCATATGGCTCAGTTTCCTCACTGCCCCTCCCCAAGAAGAGAGGAAAGATCTTGAGGATAATGTGTCACCCCTGCTCTTCAAACGTTTCTACTTCTTTCCTATCCTGACCTCGCAGGACCTGCTGGCCATCTTTACTGATTTTAGTTCATGGCTATTAGAGTATGTCTTGTATTGTGTCTCTTCTATTTCAGTGCTGCCTACTTTTGCTTATTTTCTATAATTAAAAATTGTAGGAGTTCCCTTCGTGGCTCAGTGGTTAACGAATCAGACTAGGAACCATGAGGTTGCGGGTTCGATCCCTGGCCTTGCTCAGTGGGTTAAGAATCCGACATTGCCGTGAGCTGTGGTGTAGGTTACAAATGCGGCTCGGATCCCGCGTTGCTGTGGCTGTGGCGTCGGCCAGTGGCTACAGCTCCTGTTAGACCCCTAGCCTGGGAACCTCCATATGCCGCGGGTGCAGCTCTAGATAAAAGGCAAAAAGACAAAAAAGATTGTATATTTAAAATTGTACATTTAAATACAGTTATATTGCGAAGTTTGTTGAGTATTCTGTTCACATTCATTTATTGTCGGGGCCCTATCCTTGAGTTTTTCCTTAAATTATATATTTTCTAAATCCCTGCATGTCCACAAGTCTTTGTTCAGTATGGGACAGTCTGGCTACAGGGCTTTTCTCTTGCTGGTCTTTGAATGTTTTTCTTCCTTCTAATGTTGCTGATGAGATGTTCATTGCCGGTCTCATTAACAGGCAACTTGTTTCTTCTTTCTGAGTGTTTATAAGGTTTTCCCTTTGTCCTTGGAACTTAGGAATTTCTAGAATATACCTTGAGGTGTCTACGTGCATACATATGTATTTCATTTTGTTTTTATTATTTTTCACTGAAGTATAGTTGATATACATTGTTTCAGGTGTATGTAAAAGTGACTGTTTTATGTGTACATATATATGTGTGTGTGTATTCTTTTTCAAATTCTTTTCCATTATAGGTTATTACAGAATATTGAGTAGAGTTCGCTTTGCTATACAGTAGGTCTTTGTTGGTTATCTATTTTATATATATTAGTGTGTATATATTAATCCCAAACTCCTAATTTATCCCTCCCCCCTACATTTTGCCTTTGGTAACCATAAGTTTGTTTTCCATCTCTGTGAGTCTGTTTCTGTTTTGTAAACAAGTTTACTTGTATCATTTTTTTAGATTTCACATATAAGTGATATCATATATTTGTCTTTCTCTGTCTGACTTACTTCACTTTGTTTGGTAATCTCTAGGTCCATCCATATTGTTTGCTGCAAGTGGCATCATTTCATTCTTTTTTATGGCTAAATAGTATTCCATTATACTATATACATATGTATATACACACATATACACAACACATCTTATTTGTCCATCCATCAATGGACATTTAGGTTGCTTCCATGCCTTGGGTATTGTAAACAGTGGTGCTATGAACATTGAGGTGCATGTATCTTTTCAATTTAGAGTTTTCATCTTTTCAGAATATATGCCCAGGAGTGGGATTGCTGGCTCATACGTTAACTCTATTTTTAATTGTTTAAGGAACCTCTGTACTGTTCTTCATAGCGTGTATATGTATTTTAAGTCAATCCTTCCTGGAACTTGCTAAGATCTTTCTTTAGCCCTGAGGCAAGTTTTTCTATTATTTCTTTAATTATAACCTGCTTCTTTTATGTATGGAATATTGTTTGCATGTTTGATCTCTTGGATGCATGCTCTAATTCTCAAATATTTTCCCTCATGAATCTCTTTCTCTCTCCTTTTTTTTTTTTTTTTTTTCTGTGTGGTTGGAAAGTTTCCTTCTGCTTGATTTTCTAGGCAGCTGTTTGGCATCTTTTATTCTCCCTCACCCTGTGCAGCTTTCAATATGGAAACCCAAGGGCACTAGTTAGTACCTCTGAGTAAAAGCCAGCATCTGTACTCATTTATCTCCCAAGGTAAAAAGTCTAATGAGTACTATTTCATGTTTAAAAAAAAAGATTACTAAAATGCATAATAGCCATTAAGTTGCATATGGGAACAGCACAGTCTCAGACTTTATGAAACAAAACTGATGGAACCACAATAAGGAATGGACCGGCACAGCCTCCTGAGAGTCTTTTCACATCTCCCAGACACTAAAAGATCAGTTAGGCAGAAACTGAGAGGAGGCTAGACTGACATCATGAACAAGCAGAATCTAAGCACTTATGACTGTGCCCTCAACGAATGGGAGTGTACATTCTTTTCGATATAGAATATCTTTGAAAATAGCCCACAAAGATAAAACAAGCCCCCCAAATTGATTTGAATTGATTAACAAAATCAAAAGCCATCCCAAAGGCAATAGTCTACAACTGTTAACCCCAGACTCCCATCCCATCCCACTCCCTCCCCAACCCTCTTGGCAACCACAAAGTCTGTTCTCCAAGTCTGTGATTTTCTTTTCTATAGAAAGGCTCATTTGTGCAGTCTATTAGATTCCAGTTATATGATATCATATGGTATTTGTCTTTCTCTTTCTGACTTACTTCACTCAGTATGAGGGTCTCTAATTCCATCCATGTTGCTGCAAATGGCATTATTTTATTCTTGTTTATGGCTGAGTAGTATTCCATTGTGTATATATACACATCTTCCTAATCCAATCATGTGCTGATGGACATTTGGGTTGTTTCCATGTCTTGGCTATTGTGAATAGTGCTGCAATGAACATACGAGTGCATGTGTCTTTTTCAAGGAAAGTTTTGTCCAGACATATGCCCAAGAGTGGGATTGCTGGGTCATATGGTAGTTCTATGTATAGTTTTCTAAGGTACCTCTATACTGTTCTCCATAGTGGTTGTAACAGCTTATATTCCCAACAGTGCAGGAGGGTTCCCTTTTCTCCACACCCCCTCCAGCATTTGTTGTTTGTGGACTTATTAATGATGGCCGTTCTGACTGGTGTGAAGTGGTATCTCATGTTAGTTTTGATCTGCATTTCCTTTGGGATGGAAAAGCAAGGAGATCCAGCTGTATAGCACCAGGAACTATGTCTAATCACTTACGATGAATCTATTTATGCGTGTGTAAGCGGGTCACCATGCTGTACAATTGAAAAATTGACAGAAAACTGTAAACCAGCTATAGTGGAAAAAAAAATCAAAAGCCAGTGCCTAAAGAAGTCTAATAATGTAGAAAAATCTTTGGTGTGATTTACTAAGGAGAAGAGAGGAGTGAGCAAGGGGACCAAAAAAGAAACAAAAAAGACATAGAGGAAAATAATTTTAACACATACAACATGCAATGTGTGGTGGATTGCATAACTATTCTCAGTTCTTCCTCCTTCCTAAATCAGTAGCCCTTGTCAGGTTGAGTACATCCACCCCCAGTCTTGATACAAGGGCTGGGCCTGTGACTTTGGCTGATGAGCAAGAACTGATAGTGTTTCGGTTCTGAATCTGGACCTTAAGAGGCATCACATGTTTCCACTTATCCAGCTTGTACCACTTCCATCACCGTATGAAGAACGTATCTTGAGTAGCCAGTTGGTCCAAGAAGGTTGTGAGATGTACGCTCAGGTATGGAGCTAAGCCCAGAGATCAGCCACTGCCCCACTGTCTCACTGGCGGGTCGGCTGGATTAAAGGCTGCTTGTCATCACTAAGTTTGGGGTGGTTTATTGGACAACGTTGTTGCAGCTATGCTATGTTACCAGTAAATTAGAAAAACCAGAAAACCCTGGCAATTTTTAAAGAAATAATATTTGAACAAAATAGACCCAAGAATAGTCAGACAGTGAAAGATCAACATCACGTGATCTCACTTAAATGTGGAACCTACAAAAAAGGATACACATGAACTTATTTGTAGAACAGAAACAGACTCACAGACTTTGAAAACAAACTTATGGTCACCAAAGGGGCCAGGTGGGGGAGGAGTGGACTGGGGGGTGGGACTGGCATATGCACACTGCGGTATATGGGATGGCTGGCCAATGGGACCTGCTGTGTAGCACAGAGAACTGTACCCAATATTCTGTAATAATCTATGTGGGAAAAGAATCTAAAAGAGAATGGATGTGCATACAGGTATAACTGAATCACTTTGTTGTACAGTGATTATTGTACAACATGGTAATTCAACTGTAAATTATTGCAACATGGTAAATCAACTGTAATTCAGTAAAAATTTAAAAAATGAGAAAAAAGACCCAAGAAGTAGATAATTTGAATAGAGGAGTTATCACAAAAGAAAAATTAACAATATTGCAATATTCTCCCACCCATAAATGACGTTCTCTATTAAACCTTCAAATAATTATGTGCATCTTATACAAACTATTGGAAAACATGGAGAGATTAGATGCTATCTAGTTCATTTTTTTGAAAAGGTAATGGGACATTGATAATACAAGACTAGACTACAAAAAGAAAAACAAATCATTTACCAAGTCTAATTGGACATATGCAGACATCCTAAATTAAGCTGGAACCAAAGGTTTTAAGTTCCAAAATACCTAATGTATTTGGTGTTTATCTCATGTTACATTTCACTGACGCCATGGGTCAATGCTATACTGCCGGTGTCCACCAGGTGTCAGTGTGACATTACTTTTTATTTTGGAACCGGCCTAGCATTTTTTACTCTTCCAGCTGCGTGCAGCTTGGACTTCTCAGAGGGAAGCTGCTGGAGGGAAGGCTGTTGTCAGGGAATTCTGAAAAAAAGCTGAGAACTGGACTAACAAAGTTGCTGGTAGGCAATGCTGACTAGAAATGGGAAATGAGAAGGAATACTTTTCTCCTCTCCTCTTACCTTTCACCGCCCTTTGGGGTCACTCGTAACCACGCAATAGGAATTCAGTGGGCAAGAAAGTCGGGGAAATAGGAAATATAGTTTGTAGTCTCAGCATGGAGTGGAGTGGGTTTGGAGGTAAGAGACAATAAGTAAGAAGCAGGGTGAATAAATCAATCGGCAAGAAATTATTGCAACCTTGTAAATCAACTGTAATTCAGTAAAAATTTAAAAAATGGGAAAAAAGACCCAAGAAGAAGTAGATAATTTCAACAGAGGAATTATCACATAGAAGCAGGTGGTGGTGGGAAATAAAACCTTATTGATCTTTGTGTTATTTTGAAGGAAAGTAAAAATGTTGATTATCTTTCAACTTCTTACAACTTAAATATACACATTGCAATGTCTAGGGTACTTACTATAAGGACACAAATAGACTGTAATTTTCAAAGTATGAGAAGGAAGAACTGGAATGAGAGGAAGTGGTCCATCCATCCATCCAGGAGAGGGCAAGAAAGGGGGGAAAGGATAATGATAAAGTAACGTAAGCAAAAAGAACAAAATAAGGTACCTGAAATAAATCCAGATATATGGGTATTCACAATCACAACCAGGTTTAATGAACTGACCTCTCCAGTTAAAATAGGTTAAATGTAAAATTATCTAGGAGTTCCCATCGTGGCTCAGTGGTTAACAAATCTGACTAGGGACCATGAGGTTGTGGGTTCGATCCCTGGCCTTGCTTGGTGGGTTAAGGATCTGGCGATGCTGTGAGCTGTGGTGTAGGTTGCAGATGCGGCTCGGATCCCGCGTTGCTCTGGCTGTGGTGTAGGCCGGCGGCTACAGCTCCAATTAGACCCCTAGTCTGGGAACCTCCACATGCTGCAGGTGTGGCCCTAAAAAGCACACACACACACACACACACACACAAATTATCTATATTATGCTTTTACAGTATTTAGCCCTCAAATATAGAGATCCAGAAAAAATTTAAAAGAGAAGTAAAGGAGGGGAGATCCCGAAAAACATAAAAGAGAAGTAGAGGAGGGAGTAAGAGGCAAGTACTAACAAAAAGAAAGCCAGTGCGAATGAGAGAAAGGTCAGGTTATATGACATATTCCGTTCAGTATGGATAGAAATTGAACTTTTCATTCCTAGCTGAACAGTAGGAGCTTGCCCTCACTGCCCTTGTGGGTCCTCACGAGATGGGAACACATCGCCTGGGGAGACAGAGATAAAGATTCCTTTAATTTTATGGATCAAAATTCCACAGGAGACAAACATTTGCAGCAGATAAAAGTGGCTGATACCCTTTCAATTCACTTCTCTCTCTCTTTTTCTGAAGTCATTTAAAAAAACAGTATCCTGGTATTTTCCTCTTAAATATCTCATCATCCTTCTGTACACGAGGAGACTATTTACCAACATAATCCCAATCCAATGGTTACCAGTAACAAGATTAACACTCATTTCCCAATAATTGTGCATAATTCTAATACCAGCCCAGATTCAGATTAACCCAGCTATCCCTAGTGCAGGGCGTTTCCCTTTCATTTTCTTAACTCTTGAGAACATACAACTTCGTGCTGCTTTTTGTGCTCTCTGCAGGGATATCAGAAAAGGGCTTTTCCTAACCCTCAAGGTTGACCGGCTGCATAATCGCTTAACTTTCCTTCACTTTAATCAGCAATTTCAACCAACCTGATCTTACCTTAGAGTAGGGGAGAAACTAATCTCTAGGTCATAAAATTCATAAAGGAGGGGAGGTGTTGTGCATTCTTGTTTTTCATTTCTGGCCAATCGATGGCTCAGAACATGTTAGTTAAATTCAAATTATTTACACAGATGGGACCGGGACCACTGGTTCGTTGTAAATAAGTGGCTATCTGCTGATAGTTTCTGGTATTTCTTTACATTCCCTATGGAGTATGTTTTTAAATGCTTGTAAATGAATAGTTACTATGTAAATATCAGTTCCTGTTTTCAAAGTACTTAATATATTTGGTCAAGTGTGAAGGTAATTTAGAAAAATCGTCGTGGAAAAAATCGTCGTGGATTTTCAGATCTAATACTTTGTACTCACCCCCCCACTTCTTCCATTTTTCCATCATCTCTTATTATTGATGTTAAACTTCTGCACTGGATGAAATGACATAAAGGAAACCATAACATTTTAATGACTTTACATATTAGCAATCTAGAGAGCTGTTGGAAATGTGACAGATTATGTCAAGTGTAAACACTGATAGGATCTTTAGCTTAATTAAAACCACAGGAACAGATCTGAAAAAATAAGCCACTTTCTAAGCAGGAATCTGGAGAGTCTATCCTGAGATCTCTGTTTGGCTAGACATTCTGGAGGCAGGATGCTTCCTTCTGTGACTCTTTTAGAAGATTATGGTTTTATGTTAGTCCTATATATTACTCTTTTCTCCAGGCTGTTGAGAAAGTTTTGCTTTTATTTATTTTTAATGAAAAATTTGTTTAAATAACATAACAATCAGCATTAAAATTGTTTTCAATTATACATGAAAAACCTCGTCTTTCCAGCATTTAGGCAACCTGTTAGTATAGATTTTATTTCCTTTGCGCCTTTCTCTTGCTAAATCAGAAAAGTAACTTCTTTTTATCCTGTACTTTTAAGTAGCTCAACTACTAAACTCTATAGAAGCTTACTTAATCTGGTTTACTTATCTTTATAGAACTTAACCACTGACATTTTTTATTGAGGTAGAAAATTGACATGTAACCTTATATTAGTGTCAGATGTACAACAGAATAATCATCTGACATATCTAAAAATTTTTTTAATCAACTATCTCCTCCTGATAGAATGAAAGCTTCACTGGAGACAGGGAATTTACCAATTTCTGGCACATAGTTAACTTTCAAAAACTATTTGTTGAATGAATTGTATTTAAAATTTCGCATTGTGAGTTCTTAGGTATTCACTCATTGAACAAAATTTTTGCAACCATTTTCAATATTTCCTATATAGAAGAGACAAATTGGAATTTCCAATTCTGAATTTCATTAATTAGGAGCTGGAATTTTCTCAAATGAATAAAGAATGGTAATTCCTAGTAATGTAGGTCCCATCATTGTATTTCTCCTGCTTAAAAAAATACATTAAAAAATGTATGGAATAGCTTTTTTGAGTCCCAACTCTACTGTTTATAATTTTAAAATGTCATAAATGGTGCTGGAATCTCTTTATAAAATACATGCTAACTTCTAGTGCCGCAGCCTCCAGTGATGTTGAGTTTGCTGTCCCCCGATATGGTCCATTCTGTCTTCAGACAGCAGTAGCACCTATGAAGAATGAATGCTCTTATCCTCAAGGTTCAGTGTAGTGTCTCCCAGTGACTTTGACTCATTAGTCTTAGTTATGCCCAACAGCTTCTCCTCACCCCTTCCACCTACCTTGACAACCCATCAGATGTAATACTTAAAGACATCTATCATTTACCAAGGTGGTTTTAAGTTCTGCTCTTCCCTTTAGAGTGCTGACACTATACTCGTATCAATTGTTGTCTTAATCATAACTTCTGTTTTCCTTGAGAGCAAGTGTTAAAGGATGTTCATCTGGGATTACAACACCAGGTATCTCTTGAGATGTTGCAATACCCGTAAAAAGTTAACACATTCCCTCTTCATCATTAATAGGCCCTTTCTTTAGTATGGGTCATGGATTGTGAACCAGGGAGAAGAAAGTTGGAAGACAACTGGTCTACCTATGTTTTTCTGTTCTATTGATTAGTTAAGTATACTGTCTGCCCAGAGTATATCAACTACCTTTCTGAACCTGAACACCGCCATTAGCCACTAGAATTTGATATGAAATAATTATTTGTCTGGACTGTGGCTACAGCTATCACATTCATAAAATTTTAGAACTAAGAGACATCTTAGATACAATGTAATCTAACCTGTGTATTTCACAGAGGGGAGCTCAAGCAAGGTATTCTGGTTGAGCTACACTTTCATGCTTTTTGTTGTTGTTGTTGCTCAGTTCTGTGCCCTCTGCTCACCTGCAAAGGTATAGTCATATTACATCCTAGTGATTGGAGGTGAAGATGAGACATAAAATGTTCTTGTTTTCTATCTTCTCAGGTCATGAGATCTGAAAAAATTAAATGACTTGTCCAAATTCAGAAGTTCAGTGTGAGGACCTGACCTCAGGTTTCCCTCTGGACTTGTAATCTAGGGCACTTTCTGATACAGTGGGGTTAAAATTCAATTCCTAAGTGATTAGAAAGCAGTAATTACCAGAAATCTAGAATTTACCATGGCACTTCTGCAAAAAATAACATGAAATGCTTTAAAACGTTGACAGAGGACTTTGGGCCAATTCTGCTTTTTAAAATACATTTTGAAATTTTATATATAAAAATAGGAAGGTTAGTGTAATGAATGCCCATGTACCAGATTCAGTAACCGTCATCATTTCAGTTCACTTGTTTCATCCATTCTTTTTTTTCTGAAATATTTTTTAAAAATCCCAAACGTGGTGTTTTTTGTTTTTTGTTTGTTTTTTTTGGCTGCACCCACAGTATGCAAAAGTTCCAAGCCAAGCCACAGCAGAGACCCAAGCTGCTGCACTGACAATGGCAGATACTTAACCTGCTGAGCCACACAGGAATTCCAAACATAAATTAGCATGCTCTGCTAAAAAATGGACTTGAGAAAGTATGAAACCAGGAGTTCCTGCTGTGGCTCAGCGGTTAATGAATCTGACTAGCACCCATGAGCACTCATGTTCAATCCCTGGCCTTGCTTAGTGGGTAAGGATCCGGCATTGCCATGAGCTGTGGTGTAGGTAGCAGACACGGCTTGGATCCTGCATTGCTGTGGCTGTGGTGTAGGCTGGCAGCTACAGCTCCAATTTGATCCCTAGCCTGGGAACCTCCATATGCTGAGCGTGAAGCCCTAAAAAGCAAAAAAAAAAGAAAAAAAATTGAAACTATTATCACCTTTAACAAAATTAATGATTCCTTGGTGTAATCTAATACATTCAATATTTATAATTTTTCACCTGTTTCAAAAATATCTTTTTATATTTGATTTATTCAATTAAGGAACCCACAAGGTCCACATTCTATATTTGGTTCAATCTCCTAAACTAGAGTAGTTCCACATCCTTCTTGCTCTTGCCTTATTTGGAAATAAAATTGGATTTCTTATCCTGTAGGATGTTCCATATTCTGGGCTTGTCTCTTTGCTTCCTGTTGGTGGCATTTAACTTGTTATCCTATCCCCTGTATTTCCTGTCATTGAAGTTAATATTCAAGGCTTGAAAGATTCAGATTCAACTCTATTGGCAAACATTTGAGGTGCTGGGACAGGATCTAACACTTCTGTGATGCTGACATAATACAGTTGCTATGAACTTCTCATCTAGCAATCCATCTACTGATGAAAGCTGCCTGTATTATTTCTTTAGGTAAAATTGCAGTTTACTAATTTTCTCTTTCTTTTAACTTTTATTAATGGGGTGTTTTTTCTTCTCCACAAAAAAAAAATCCCATTAATAAAGAACTTTCTTTCATCAACTAAAGCTCTTTAGTTATTCTGTAGTACAGAGAAGGCAGGGAAATACTTTATTAGTTTCTTTTGCTGTCAATTTTCAAAGTAAGGAAATGTGCTAAATATAATTGTGACCAACTGAAATTTTGTGTTTTGTTTTGTTTTTATTTCACTGTTTTTGCTTTTAATGATAAAATGACCTCATGAATTCTAATTAATGTATTGCAGTCACTGATTTTGCATTATTCTTATTTTGCCCGTGAGATTCTTCCCTTGTATTTGATATTAATTATTTGTTAATATTTGCTTCTGACATGTCCCATTAGTCTTCGATTGCCTCCTTGCTTTCTGGCACAACTTGTTACAGACCCATTTAATGAATTTTCTTCTCCAAATCTGGAATCGCAATTCTGCCGTAGAGTTCTGGTTCCTTTTATTAAGAAATTCTCCTTAGAGACCAAAATGTGGGCCCTAAAGGCATTCATTTTTGGATGGTTTCTGTTGTGTATATCTATGCAGTTATAGAGTTAAGGAATATGTATTTTGAACAAAAAAACCAAAATCATACAATAATGCTAATATTCAATATCAATATTCTATTCAAATTTAACATCAAAGAATTCTTATTTAACTTCTTTAACTTTAAACATTTTTCTCTTACACCAGTAATTGTGGTTCTTAACAATTTTGGAACTATTATTTATCTTCATGCATACATGTATGTGTGTATTTAAATATATACAAGCTAGTTTCAAATTAACAGTATTAATATTATTAATAAATACTGAATTAAGTTTGAAATTTATTTGAGGCTCTGTTTGTAATTAGAACTCATTCTGCTTAAGATATGCTCTCAAAATACTTAAAAGTCACTTGAAATAAATCTATTCTCTGTATTATAATGTCATCAATTTGTTATAGATAGGTCCAGTTATCTCCATTTGTTTTATGTTTGGAGACAAAGTGTGGTCTTCAGAACAGTTGCTTCAGCACCACTTGTGAACCTGTTAGAAATGCAAATTGTTGGGCCCCATCTCAGAACAGTGAAATCAGAAACTTTTGAGCTGAAATGAGAAATTACTCTGCAGGAAATTTTTGTGTACATTAAAAGTTTGAGAACCACTGATCTAGTAATAACCATTTTTATTATTTTTTTTGCAAATATAACACATTTGTGTCTATATTAACAATCTCTTATCTAAATGTTATCATAGTGTATATATATATATATACACACATATACATATATATATATATATATATTGTTCTGTATCTTTCATTGGAAAAAATACACTCTGCATGCAAGTTTGTTTTTTGTGTTTTTTTTTCCTGCATCTACAGCATATGGAAATTCCAAGGCCAGGGATTGAATCTGAGCCCCATCTGTATCCTGAACCACAGCTGTGGCAATGCCATATCCTTAACCCACTGTACTAGGCTGGGGATCAAACCTGCACCTCCACAGTGACCCAAGCTGCTGCAGTCGGATTCTTAACCCACTGCACCACAGTAGGGACTCCCATTTTGTGTTTTTACCAGGATATTTTGGAGGCAGATTCCTAGAAGTGAGATTGTTAGATAGATTGCTAGTAATTTTCTTTTTTAGATATTATCAAATCCCTTTGCCTAGGAGTTGTACATTTTGCATTCTCATCAGCTGTTTCCTGTAACCTTGCCAATGGAATATGCTGTCAGACTTTTGGATGCTTGACAGTCTGATATATGAGAAGTTGTATCCCGTGATTTGCATTTGCATTTCCCTGAGTAAGAGCTGGTTGGAGCATCTTTGTGTACCTTGAGGTGCCATTTTCATCTCTTGTTTTGTGAATGTCTGTCTGCTCATACACTTGCCACTTTTCTATCAGGTTGTTTTTTTTTTTGTTTCTTCTCAATTTGTAGAAACTCTTAATACATTAAGATTATTAGCCATTTAGTACAAATGACATACAATTTAGTATATGCTGTGGTTCAGGATACAGATGGGGCTCAGATTCAATCCCTGGCCTTGGAATTTCCATATGCTGTAGATGCAGGAAAAATTTCTCTTGTTTTTTTAACTTTGCATGTGTTGGCCTTATGTTGTTCCAATATTTTAAGAAAAATTAACATAATTAAATTTATTAGTATTTTATCTTTGTCTAGATTTTGAATTAGTAAGATTTTCCTCAGCTCAGATTATGAAACAATTTTCCCATGTTTTCTTTTAGTATGTTTTTAGTTTTTACATTTCAACTTTGAATTTATTTGAAATTTCTCCTGGTGTGGAAATACTGACCTGATTTTATTTTATTTTCCAAATGTATGTCTAGTTGTCATAACTCTTATACTAGTTCACTTTTTTCCTCTGTAATTTGAGATGCTCCCTTTTCCATATACTAGATTTCCATACACACTTGAGTCTATTGTTATACTTTCCTTTCTGTTCTGTTTATAACAAACTGTTTCCGCTATAGTAACTTTAATATCTCTTAATACCTAGCGATAATTAGGAATACTTTTCGTTTCATTCTGATTGTTACTTTTATTTTTTATTTTTATTTTTTTGTTTTTTGGTTTTTTTTTGCCTTCTGTCATTTTAGGGCCGCACCCACGGCATGTGGAGTTTCCCAGGCTAGGGGTCTAATCGGAGCTGTAGCCACTGGCCTACGCCACAGCCACAGCCACATGGGATCCGAGCCACGTCTGTGACCTACACCACAGCTCATGGCAACGCCGGATCATTAACCCACTGAGCGAGGCCAGGGATCAAACCCGCAACCTCATGGTTCCTAGTTGGATTCATTAACCATGATGGGAACTCCCCGACTGTTACTTTTATACTTAACTGCCCTTAGTCCTCCTTTCTTTAGATACTATCTAGTGATTTCCAATGAGAACTGATACTTAAAATAGCTAATTACCACTTCCTCTTCTCTCCACTTTCTCACCATTCAGTTTTACTTTTTGTTTTATTTTTAATCTTTAATGTTAAAATGATGAAGCTTAATAGTTTTGTCTTAATCAACTACTCGTATTTGGTTTATCAGCTTCAAGTGATTTCCTTAGCTCACATTTTTCCCCCACTGGATATCTTAAGTGATGTAGCTAGGAAGCGGATACCTAATATCTGCTTTACTTTGTGCTCTTTTCCTTTTTTGTTGTTGTTGTTTGTATGATTTACTCATCATCAGAACATTTGGAATTTAGGTATGGCTCTGCCACTGTTGTCCCTGTCTTTTAGGTCTTTGTTCTACAGTTGAGTATATTCAGTGCTTACCTCTGAGTCTTCTGCTCAAGCTTCTGCAGGCATCTTGTGCTGGATTGTTCTTTGCTATCATCCTCAGGAAGAGCTTATAGGAACCACATTTCCTGAGATCACCTGTGTTCACAACTTTTTGTGGCCTTTATATTTAAAGAGCAATTTGACTGCATATAAATCTTAGCTCATATTTTCTTTCACGTAGCCTCTTAAAGGTGTTTTGCCAGTAGTTTTCTACCATAAAATGTTGCTCCTTAGCAGATTGATGCCAATCTGATGTTCACGTTTCCTGAATGCCTGGAGACTTTTTCCGTATCTTTAAAGTTCAATAATTTTACTTAAGACATGTCCAGTGTTGATCAGTTGTAATCATTTCTCCTTGCTCAAGGTCCAAGACATTTAAAGTTTTCTTGAATTGTAATTTTAAATGTTCCCTTTGTTCCATTTCCTAGATGTTATCTTCCTAGAAGTTCCTAAGTGTTTTCCAGGTATACTTATATTGGATTTCCTTTGTCTGCTAGATATTTCTGTTACTTTCTCCTAAATCTTAAAAAAAAGAAATCTTTATTTTTGAGTTCTTTCACTTTCTCTTTCCATCCTTTATTTTCCTTACAATGCATTTACAGCATCTGTTCATGGGTTCCTTTTAATTTAGTCCTTATTTCTAATTTTTGCTCTTTTCCCCCCCAGTTCATTCTTGATATTTATCAATTTTCATTTTTCTCTCCTTCCATAATTTTTGCTGCACAATTCCTAGTAATAAAGAATGTTTCAACTCTTTAATTCTCTAAATCAGAAAAGCTCTTTTATCTTATTTTTTTTTTCTCTTTAGGGCTACACCCACAGCGTATGACAGTTCCCAGGCTAGGAGTCAAATTGAAGCTATAGCCGCTGACCTACACCACAGCCACAGCAACTCAAGATTTGAGCCACATCTGTGACCCACACCACAGCTCATGGCAATGCCGGATCCTTAACCCACTGAGCGAGGCCAGGAATCACACCTGCATCCTCATGGATCCTAATCGAGTTTATTAGCCACTAAGCCACAAAGGGAACTCCAGAAAAAGCTCTTTGTGGAGCTACCACTTACCTAGCTAATAGCAGATTCATAGAGTGGCTTTTTCTCCCTCCATCATTTATCAAAGCAGAATCCAGGGCTTGTTTGGGGATAGAAGAGGTCTGGTCCTGTGCCCATGGTGGTTAGCATTTTCATTTTGGCTCCTCTGGGTACGTGACACTGCTGTTAAGATTTGGCTGAATTCAGGCACTTGCATCAAGGAGCCTTAGAGAGTTTGCACAGCATTTCACTCCAGTGACTAAAGAGTCTTACTAAAATTTTTGTGTCACAGCAAAAATCACTAAGATACCTCACAGCATTCAAGATTCTTCGTCCCAGGAGTTCCCGTCGTGGCTCAGCGGAAACGAATCTGACTAGCATCCATGAGGACACAGGTTCGATCCCTGGCCTCGCTCAGTGGGTTAAGGATCCAGCATTGCTGTGAGCTGTGGTGTAGGTCACAGATGTGGCTCAGATCCCACATTGCTGTGGCTGTGGTATAGGCCAGCGGCTACAGCTCCGATTCAACCCCTAGCCTGGGAACCTCCATGTGCCATGGGTGCGGCCCTAAAAAGACAAAAAAAAAAGATTCTTCGTCCCATAGCCCTTATTCCTTTGTCTCCCTAAGTCTCAAGGTAGAGGAGGAGTTAAATCCAAACCTTTTTCTCAGATATGGCCATTTCAACTCCTGTTGCCCAAGCCTCTTGCCTCCTTATCACATTTAACTCCTCTCAAACACTATCAGTTTCATAGTTTTCAGTGAAATAGAAACACATTTTTTTTGTGCGTATGTGTTTTTAAGGGTATTTTATGTCTTTAGACCTTTAGAAACATGTTATCTTCTCTTTCATGGGTAGAGGACTGGAGCTTGGGAAAGTAGCCACCAACTCTAGTTATCACTTTACCAACACACTCTAAGATGTGCTTTCTCACTCATTTATGCCTACTTTATCTTAATATACAATAATTAGTGACACTGTTCAAGTGTATATTTGGGTGAAAGAGACAATAAGTGGTATGATCTTTGAGATATAATAAAAATAATCTATTTTGAAACTTTTAAGCCAGTGGTGCTCGTCAGGTCCTCCAAGAAGCAGGCATCAAGATAGGGTTAGAGATATACTGGAGGAAATACTTTATTTATTTATTTTATTTTTTTGTCTTTTGTCGTTTTGGGGACACACCTGTAGCATGTGGAGGTTCCCAGGCTAGGGGTCTAATCAGAGCTACAGCTGCCAGCCTTCGCCACAGCCACACCGAATCCTTAACCCACTGAGCGAGGCCAGGGATCAAACCCACAACCTCATGGTTCTTAGTCGAGTCTGTTTCTGTTGAGCCACAAGGGGAACTCCTGGAGGAAATGCTTTAAAGGATAAAGGAGGAGGAAGCTTTCATACTGCCCAAATCTTACACCTGTGAAAGACAGAAGTAAAGGTAGGAAAAAAATTTGATTGCAACATGGTTGTGAAACACACTTAGCTGAGTTTGTGGGAAATACCCAAGCGAAGGTTACCTGTTACAGCAATCTTGCAAGAGGAAGTAATGGCTTGGTTCCAGTAGCTCTGCTATGCATGGTCATTGGCTGGGAGCAGCCCAAGGGCAACATGAATCATGAATCCAGTGAGTGGGGTGGTGCATTTCAAGCCGTGGGAGCCGGCGGTTCTCAGCAGCAGGTTCTCGTGAAAGAATGTGTCATGGCTGCCACTCATGCCCATTTGGTATATTTAGCCAGTTTAAAAAAAATATTTCTACTGTACGTTTCTTTTGTATTAAAGCAGTTTGACAAAGTCTTCTTCATATGGAGAAAACAATCCTAATAGAGATTAAATAACAGACAACCTTTTGTTGTTGAATACTCCTAAAATGTCTACTAAGAATGTAAATATTATTTCTGTATTGAGAATATGAAATAGAGCCTAGAGCATCTGAATATACCATGAGACAGCGCTGTTCCTTTGGACCTGTCGTCTTTTAAAGGGAAAGTCATTTAGCACGTTACCACTGCCCGAAAAGGTCAAAATTGCTGACTGGGAAATACCTGTTTCTGATCAGTCTGTCCTTTTGACCGTTTTGATTTTGATCTACAACCAGTTTGTTTTCAGCTGAATCCCTTGCTTCCCTAAAGGACTGGAAAAATTCCTAGCCTGGGAATCGGACTGCTTGCGGTCTAATTCTGCTTTGTTACCATGTAGCTATGTGACCTTGCGGAAATTACTTCACCCCCTTGGGCTTCAGTTTCCAAATCTGTGAAATGAGTTTATTAGATCAGATAATCTCCAGGCTTCATCTAGTCTTGTGAAAGTCCGTGGTTGAAGTTTATGGATAAAACGTTTCTGTATTTGTTATCAGGAACTAAAAAATAAAGACACGGAAGCTATATTTAAGAAATGTGTGGACAGCTCATATATTGGAAAATTCAGGTAATATTTAAAAGAATCTTCCAGGCTGGAATGATAGTTCACTTTCCACAAGATAAACCTGAGTAAAGACAGAGTGGGTGGGTGGTTGTTTTTTTTTTTTTAAATAAGCCTTTGTTTTTTTAAGAAAAGTTTTAGATTTACAGAATTATCGTGACAATAGTAAGAGTGCTTCATTATTTTTGCTTTACAATTTCCATATTTAAAAATATGGGTGGCACTTGGTGTTGAGCGGGTGGTATTAGTGGTGAAGAGGGGGGACAGGGATGGGGCTAGTGGCCAGATGGCCCAAGGACTCAGCATTTTATGTGAATTGAGACATATTATGTAATGTGATCCTACTATTATGTGACTTTCAAAAAAAAACAAAGAAAAACCCTAATAAGTGCTTGACCACATGAAGAGAGACTCGCGATCCAGAATAAGGGAAGCAGCAGGCGTATTGCTCCCTAACTTGGCTGCATCTTGTCTGGAGTTCTGTTTTGCGTTTTAAAAGGAGTATCGAGATATTAGGAGATCCAGAGAAGAGGGAACAGGGGATGAAAAAGATGGAATTTTTGTAAGAGCAGAGCCTGACTGAGCAGGAGAGATGGAGCCTGAACAAGAAAGGACTTAGCAGAGAGCTGAATCTTCTTTCCTTCCTTCCTTGCTTTCTTTCTTCCTTCCTTTCTTCCTTTCCCTTTCCTTTTTCTTTTCTTTTCTGTCCTTTTCTTCTCTCTTTCTTTCTTTCTCCCTCCCTTCCTTCCTTCCTTTCTTTTTCTTTCTTTCTTTCTTTCTTTCTTTTTCTTTCTCTTTCTTTCTTTCTCTCTCTCTCTTTCTTCTTTCTTTCTTCCTTCCTTTCTTTCTTTCTTTCTCGCTCTCGCTCTCTTTCTCCCTCCCTCTCCTTCCTTCCTTCTTGCTTGCTTTTTGCTTTTTAGGCACACATCCATGGCATATGGAAGTCCCCAGGCTCGGGGTCAAATCGGAGCTACAGTTGCCAGCCTACACCACAGCCGCAGCAACTCAGGATCCGATCCACATCTACAACCTACACCGCAGCTCACGGCAAGGCCAGATTCTTAACCCACCAAGTGAGGCCAGGGATTGAACCCGAATCCTCATGGATTCTAGGGTTCGTTAACTGCTGAGCCATGAAGGGAACTCCCTTTTCTTTCTTTGTTTTGTTTTAGTTACTTTTTAAATTATATTCATTTTAAAAGCTGGGCAAACTATTCATATAATTAAAAAATCAGAATGACACAAAGGTTATACAGTGCTTCTCCTCTGTCCCCCCATCCCGATTAGGTAAGATTTTTTAAAATTATCATTTTCTTTTGAATCCTTTCACTGTTTCTTTGGGCACTTACAAGCAAATGTACATATACAAAAGGAATCAGATTCCACTTGTTATCTTGCGCCTTTTTTTTTTATCTTAATGATATACTGTAGAGACCTTTCTGTGTAGGTATAAAGAAGGTGACTCGTTTGCTTTAAACAGCTACAAGAATGCCTTTCTGTGAAAGCAACTATTTCCTGAATCAGTCCAGAAGTTGGATGCTTGAGAACTTGCCTGGATTTTGTTCTTGCAATGTTACTGTTCTCGAAAAATGAGAAAAATGAATAGCCATGTCTATTTTGTCATCTCGAATGCTTGCGGGCATATCTGTAGGATAAATCCTCAGGAGCAGAGCCCCTGGGTCAAAACTTAACTCTGCATTTTTAATTTGGAAACATACTAACTGCCCTCCTTGGGGTGGTCCCAGGTTGCACATCCAAGAGCCGTGTATGGGAAGGCGTATTCCCACAGCCTCACCCGAGTATGTGCTCAGACTCTTGGCCTTTTGCCCAACTGGACTGTGAGAAGTAGCATTTAAATGCAGGTTGAGTTTTCATGCATTTTTTTTGTGAATGAAGCAAAGTCTCTTTCCGATGTTGGAGAGCCCCTTCCCCGTGTGAACTGTTCATGCTGTCTGCACAGTTTTTGATTGGATTGTGTAGCAGTTGTTCTTGCTGAACCCTCATCCCCTTGCCATTCACCCCGACAAGCTGAGAGCTTGTTGAGCACCTGTGACACTTTGCCTGCAGGCTTTTTTCCTGGCCGCAGTGGCCTGTGCGATGACCATACGGGAAAACAAGAGCCAGAATGTTAGCGCCCTGCAAGCTTCGCTCATCCAGCAACAAACAAGAGTTTGATATAATAAAGCTCACACTGGTTTGTGGCCTGTCACCAGTCAGATAAGTTTAGACACTCAGCTTAAAAGTTTAAAAACTTTTAGAGAGTTCCCGTCGTGGCTCAGTACTTAATAAATCCGACTAGGAACCATGAGGTTGCAGGTTCAACCCCTGGCCTCGCTCAGTGGGTTAAGGATCCGGCGTTGCCGTGAGCTGTGGTGTAGGTCGCAGACTCGGCTTGGATCTGGTGTTGCTGTGGCTGTGGTATAGGCCGGCGGCTACAGCTCCAATTAGACCCCTAGCCTAGGAACCTCCACATGCCGCAGCATGTGCAGCTGTAGAAAACATAAAAAGACAATAAATAAATAAATAAATAAATAAATAAATAAATAAATAAATAAATAAAATAAAAAATAAAGGTTTAAAAACTTTTATAGCAATTTGATGGTTCTACAATATTTTTTGGGGGGGTTGCGCCCAGGGCATATGGAGGTTCCCAAGCTATGGGTCGAATCGGAGGTACAGCTGCCACCCTACACCACAGCGCACAGCAATGCCAGATCCTTAACCCACTGAGTGAGGCCAGGGATCGAACCTGCATCCTCATGGATGCTAGATTCATTTCCACTGAGCCACGACAGGAACTCCTGATGTTGCTACAGTATTGAAGTTTTACACACACATACACACACACACACACATCTGTGATGAATTAGAAAAAACCCAAACAAAGAACTCATAGCTGGAGAGCACACAACTTTAAACAAGTGCACTAAGAACAGCAGATGGAAGAGCAATTAGGACAGTTTTGATTAAAGATGAGAGAATTTTCTATTTGTCCATAGTACCAAAAAATAGAAAGATTTCCTACTCGTGTCAGTCAGCGCTCTTATCTTGAGAAGAGTTAAGCCTGCTTGGCTGGTCCGGCTGTTGATACTGTAAAGAATCCTTGAGTTTGGGGGGCAGATCTTTCACTTTAATAGATTTGACTGTTCTGCCTTAATGAAACTTTGACAGTAATTCTACCCCTCTTTTTCTTCTCTTTCTAGAAAAAAAAAGATAAGTAAAGATGAAACCAATATACTGGTTATGTTCCTTTAAAACATGCTGACTCTCTAGAAATCATAAAGGAAAGTTAATTATCATTGATCCTGCTCTGATCATTTTTGATATATTGTGAGTTCCATTCCCACCCTTCATATTTACAAATCTGAGAAACAGGCAACAGTAGGTAGTAGGATTAAATCATTTTTTTTGTCTTTTTGCCTTATGGAGGGCCGCACCCGCGGCATATGGAGATTCCCAGGCTAGGGGTCTAACAGGAGCTGTAGCCGCTCGCCGAAGCCACAGCCACAGCAACGCGGGATCCGAGCCGCGTCTGCAACCTACACCCCAGGGCAATGCCGGATCCTCAACCCACTGAGTGGGGCCACGTAACGAACCCGCAACCTCATGGTTCCTAGTCGGATTCGTTAACCACTGAGCCACAACAGGAACTCCCAAATCTTTTTTTTTTTTTTTTTTTTAAACATGAGCGATTTCTCCACTAGTATAAAAATACTAAGTGAAAGCGTTAGGAGATGTCTTGGGTACGTCGCTGGATCTCACAAACAGCTTCTCTCAGTACTAAAGTGAAACCAAAGAGAAAGAAAACATTTGCCTTTCAGCTTCTGAAGGAGAGCTGTGCTCGCCTTGGCTACTCCTTTGAGCCCTCGGGTCCTGGGTTTTGCATACGTTCCCTGCTTGCGCAGAGGGCTCTCGGATCCTTAGGAAAGCTTGTGTCCAGACTGGAGTGGATGATTAAAATGACACTTGCCAACCGAGCTGAGCCCAATGCTGCAACCATGGGATCACGCGGCACTACCACCTTAACGGGCATCCTAAAATCAAATGTTGGCAACTTCAGAGGGTTAAAGATGGGGCAATTAGGAATATTTAAAGCTTTCTTTAAAAAGATTTCAAAAAAGAGTCGCCACTGGTTCAGCCCACTCAGCCGAGTCATATGGGTTTAAAGGGACATTTTGGCAGCATGAGGGCCCTCCTTTATACTGTGATGTTGAGAGGGAGTGACCCTGGATTCACATGGCCCCCATTCAGATCCCACCCTGCCTCTTGCTAGGCGAGGCACCCCGTGTTTCTGAAGCTCAGTTTCTTCTGAAAACTGGGGGTAATAAGAGTACTTTAGAGAATTGCTATGGGAATTAAATAAGAAAATGTATGTCAAGCGTGCAGTGTTTGTCCAGTATTATGCAAACACTATCTCTAAATACCTTCAAGATTCCCTCCTAGCAGGGAACAGGTAGAACCTTAAGTAAACTGGAGGAGTCAGCTGTGTTAGGATGGGCCAACTGGTTTGATGGTTTGGGGAGGGAGATATATAGGGAGGGCTTGGACGAGGTGAACAGTCCTGCTTATCCACACCCCACCTTTCTCCAGCCCCTGTTCCTCTCCCCTTCACCCTGCTCCTTCTCCTTCCTCAGCTGGGTTCTTATTGCTTCCTCTTATCTGAGATATCAGGGCTTTCCTTGAACTTCAGGAAAGTAATGCACGTAGGTTGACTTCTCTCCTCCTGAATTCTACTGGACAAATCTTTGGAAGACTGGAGGGTTTTTTCCCACGTGGTAATCTTACCTCACTGGAGAAAATTGGAGGAGGATCAAATAAGGACATTTCTGGTGTGAGTGTATTAAACCGGTGGGGGTGCGGGCTGTGGTCCTGGTGGAGAATGGAATTTGTGAGCTCTGTACGCAGCGCCTTGACTGCCATTCCACCTTGATTTTTGGAGGAGGTCCAGAGCCTTTTGAACTCCTAGAGGTCAAATGCATTATATACATTCATCATCATCTTGGCTCTTCAGTGATCCCTAAATAGTACATTCACAAAGAGCTCTTGCATGCAATTTTTAACTATAGCTTTTGAATAGGGGCTTTGTTCCATTTGGTTCTAGTCTACTCCAGGTTGTCAGGCCCTCTCTTTATTTTGTTTATTTTTGCCTTTTTTTTTTAAGGGCCACATCCACAGCATATGGAGTTTCCCAGGCCAGGAATTGAATTGGAGCTGCAGCTGCCGGCCTATACCACAGCCACAGCAATGCCAGATCCAAACTGCAGCCATGACCTATACCACAGCTTGTGGCAACACTGGATCCTTAACCCACTGAGCGGGATGAGGGATCAAACCCACACCGTCATGGATACTAGTTGGGTTTGTTTCTGCTGAGCCACAATGGGAACTCCAGGGCCGTCTCTTTATGTATCTGCTTTTATTTTGCCTTTGAAAGGATAATAACACCCATCAGGGCTGCAGCTGTCCGGTTGTCCAGGGCGTTTCATGTCTGGTCCCACAAGTTGTAAGGTAGTCTATCCATGACTGAGTTTTGCCCATCTGAGTGGCATCCATGTGAAGGAAGGAAGGAAAGTCTTTTTTTTTTCTTTTTCTTATCATGAAAGTCCAGTGTAGGACAGTCTGTTCCTACCCCTCTCCCTGGCAGCTGATGCTCCCCTCTCTCTGAGGGTAAAACTGAAACAGGCAAGATGTTGGAATGAATCATCCCACTAAGCTCAGGCATGTGTGGTGTGAAGCCGCAAACCCACTAATGTCCTTTTCAACCCCTGCACTGCCTCTCCTTGTTATCCCTGAAAGGAACTACTTTTAGTTGCAAATGCAGGTACTTCTGTGATTCAAACCCTTTCAGTCACTTTCTTCGGAATGCTGATGAGTCGAAACCAGAATGATTACAGAACGGGAAATATTTTTAATATAATATTTAATGAGTTCATGTTTACAGAAGGAGTCACCCCGTTATGTGGGGAAAGCATACAAAAATACAAGGTGTATGAAATAACAAAAATTTTCCTAGAATACAGGAAACACACTAACAGGATGTTTAGTCTGACTTTTTAAGGTAGAAGAAAATTTGGAACCGTTAAAAGGGATGAAGTTCACTCCACACACCTCTTTCCGTCTGTCCCAGACTCGTTCTTTCCACCTTGAGGAAACTGGAGCAGTCAGCCGTGTTAGGATGGGCAAACTGGTTTGATGGTTTGGGAAGGGAAGAATATTGGGCGGGACCAAAGGAGGAGACTGACTTCTCTGGTCAGCTGGTGGGGCTGAGAGCCCTCGTGGGTGAGACTGAGGGTCCCGCCTAGCAATGCACTGTGATGCCCAAACCACCAGGGGCGCTCTTTCAAGTCTGGCTTCGTGGTTGGCTTTTGTGTAGTACCCGGGTAGCCAGGTAGAACATTTTTGCTAGGTTATAAACGTAGGGTCCTTTTTACTCTAGGTAACCTTTTTTTTTTTTCACCAAAACGTGAAATTTTCTATGTTCAGTAATGAACCATGACCCAGTAAAAACATATTACTCTTTTACCTCCCTCCCCCCAAAAAGAGCATGGTTGACCCCAAAGGCTTTCTTTAGATCAGCCTGGATAGTACCTAACCTGTAATCAACCTATTCTGTAGCCAAAGAGCAGCCTCCAACCCTCAAACACTTGGCTGTTTTGGATGAAATAGAAGGGATCAGTTAGTGGCAATGTTCCTGTCTTTTTCACCGAAATGTTCGAGTCAGCACCCCACACCTCAGCTCCTCTCGAATTCTCGAGCCTTTCTGCATCCTTGCCTGAATGGATCAGGGATTAAGTTAATGGAGCCTATATTCTGTGTATCTTCTCATGAACGCAAATTGAAATGTAAAGCAAAATCTGTAAGGGCGTAATGAAACCAACACCCTCATTCAAGGCCAATGATACTGACTTTAGAAGTAATCTGGCCATATGTATGTACATACACACGTATATGGATACATATTAAATGCTATTAAAATTTCTTTAATTTTTAATCCCAGTTCTTGGCAAGTTTTCTGAGGAAGTAACTTAAAATATGGACACAGTTTACAAGTGCTAAGATTTCCTCTGAAATGTTATTTGTTTTAGTAAAAAAGGGTTGTAACCTACATGTTTAATTAGGGCAGTGGTTAAATAAATGCCTATTTGGTATAATAGGATGCAGCCAATGATTCAATACATATACCATGTAAGTCAGCGAACAAAGCCACACTGTCAGTGGAAAAAGAAGAATATAAAATTGAGTACACAGTACAGATAGAACTATTTTCCAAAGGTTTTATAGAAAAAATATCCTGGACTGTGGGTGATGTTTCAATATTTTTTAGTCATTTTGTATAACTTCATGTGGAATATATGATAATAAAGTAAAAAGGAATGGCCTTTGTGGAGCAGTCAGAAAAATGTCAAACCCAAAGTCTTCTGGTTATGTCAGCACGTGGCAAGTCTGTGTATAAGGCTTCTCTCAGCTCCATGCAAGAGCCAGGAAGCCAAATCCTGCTGAAGTTCATCTTGGAAATGGCACCATCAGTGCAGAAAAGCAGAGAGAACCATCCTGCACTCCAGCAAGGATCTGAGAATAAACCAAGTCTCCCATCACAACTACTGCTCACCCTTCTCTCCCCCAAGACTCCATCATTCTCTCTCATCTCTGTATCAGTCCAACTGCACTTTCATTATTCATTTAATTTCAATGTTGAAAATTACAATAAACTATGACAAATTACAGAAGTTATGTTTCCATACTAGAAATTCAGCTTTAATCATCATTTCAAAGATGATTAATGCTGAACAGCATTTGGAATATATCATTTACAAAGGATACCCAAGACCTAAGTAATACCAAGCCTGTTATAAAGCAACTTTACAAAATTTATTTAGCTTGCTGTCTCAAATTATGGTTTATTTGTAATTTTTTTTGCAAAGGCTTTTATCAACCCTTCCTTGCTTACTGTACATTGAGAAAATCCAATGAGATTTCCCTCATTTTTAGCTCAGTCTCTCATAGTACTTACCCTTTGTAGAGGAAGGGCCTTATGAAAACTATAGATTTGCATATATTCAACCCACGGTTACTTCCATTCAATTGTGATATTTTATTGTGTTATAAAATAGTGCCCTGCCCCATATTGCTAAAAGCAAAATCAAAGAGCATGTGTAAGTTCAGAATTCACTATGGCGATGCTTATGGCACTTGCAAAAAAAACAAACCAAAAAATTCATTCCTTTTTCTTCTTCAGCCTTCTTCTTCAGACCTATAATAAAGCCCTTAGCAGCAGCCATCGTCTTACTGTTTTCTCTTTCACTCTGCTCAGCCCTCAAACCCCAGAAGGAAGTTGCAGGTAACTTCCCCTGGATTTTGCAAAACATTAGGTCATGCATGTTGCCCACAACAAAGAAGCCTGGTCGTGTGAAATCACAAAGCTATGATTCGTGTGAAATCAAAATATATGACAAAATCATGATCTCACCCCCACACCACCAGGAAACAGGGAGGCAGGGACTAGCACTGATTCGTCACGGCCCAGAGATAAACTGGTGTCCAATTCTCAAAGCCATGTGTGATTTCCTCCTGGGTTCACAGCCTTCAGGCCGTGGAGGGAGAAACGTACTTTCTTGACCGTTTGTCTCCATCCTTCTTCTCCAAACACCAGACACCACGGTTTGGAAGTTTGGGTGAACCGAACCTTGCTTTAAAGAGCTGTTTTTCCATTCAGCGACGATTCCAAGAACTTCGGGTTCCTTTCCCAGCCCTGGCGGATCCGGGTAAGGGTCTTGTCTATACACGGCAGGATGAGGATGAACTTGACCACCAGCAGGGTGCAAGGGATGATGAGCGCTATTATGTAGGCTGGTGGAAGATACCACCTGAGGATCGAGGAACTGAGGAATCTCCTCCCGCCGTACACGAGGGTATGGGCCGTGCACAAGATCAGGGTCAAAAAACCCAGTTTGGACTATAAGCAAGAGACAAAAACAAACACATGTACCTTAACACTGTACTGGAACACTGGAGGCCAGTGAAGGTTACTTGTCAACAGCCACAGGCCTTTGAAACCTGTGACGTGTAGAATGCTGCTGTGTGCTGAGAAAGCATTGGCTCCTTCAGGTTGACCACGATTGCATTTTTTTTAAGTATTTACAAATGGCACGATGGTTTCACCTTAACCTGACTGAATGAGAACATTTTCCAAGGGTAAATTCTTTAGCTAGAATAAATAATGGACCTCTGCTTCAATGGTAAAATGCTTGCCTGGATCACCTTTCCTAGAGGCACCACATTTTTTTTTTTTTTAGGAAAAAAGAGTTTCCATTGTGGCTCAGCAGAAACCAATCTGACTAGCATCTATGAGGACGCAGGCCAATCCCTGGCCTCACTCAGTGAGTGAAGCACCCGGTGTTGCCGTGAGCTGTGGTATAGGTCGCAGACCTACTTGGATCCTGAGTTGATGTGACTGTGGTGTAGGCCGGCAGCTGTAGCTCTGATTCGACCCCTAGCCTGGGAACCTCCATATGCCGAGGGTGCAGCCCTAAAAAAGACAAAAAAAAAAAAGAAGAAGCACCACATTAGTGTATGCTGCTGACTAAAAGCAGATGCTAGTTCACTTCTTGCGCAATGAAGAACAATTAGCAAACTGTACTTTTGGCCCTTTGTTTTGACCTAAATCCAAAGCTCAATGTTTATTTCTATCTTAATGTCTGGAATGAAAGTGTAAACATGAGAAAATGTTGACTGCAGTTATTCCCTGGGAGAAACTGTAAGACTTTTGAGATTCAACTAGTTCTATAAAGCTCAAGTCTAATTTCAGTTACTAATGGTCTATTCGTTTTTACTGGTTCACAAGAAACATCACAGGATCAATCTGGAGGGCTTGTTAAAACAAACTGCGGGGCCGTACTGCGGAGTTTCTGATTCGGTTAGGTCTGGGTGGGGGCCTGGGGATTTGTGTATCTAATAAGATCCCAGGTGCTGCTGCTGCTGGTCCAGGTGCCACCCTTTGCAGACCACTGGTCTACAAAATTGGTTACTAACTGCCTTTAATAAAGATCTGATGGCTGATGTGTGGAAACACCAATTTTCTGCTCTTCCAAGCCAGCCTTGGATCGGGTATGATGGCAGTGTGGCATATCCTGCTGTGAGGGTTTAAAGGTTATTTCATTATGTGCCTTCTCAGATCACCAAGTCCATATTCTCAAACTGATTTTCAGAAGTAGAAATCTCACCTTTGGGTTTCTCTCTGCCCCTAGTACATCTCCACACACACAGTGTAATTATTCGTGGGTGCTTTTCACTCTGTACTCTTAGCTGTGGCTCTGGCGAGTGGTCAGGAACCTCTGCAAAAGGATGCCTTGCTAAGAAATCAGCCATTATGGGATCTGCCTTTTGGTACCAGAGTTTAGCGTTTTCTGATTTGAACTTGTTCCAGTCGCTATTTTTATGGGATTGCTAGGGAAGTGATGGAGCAAAAGAATGATTTATGGAGTGGATGAGAGAAAAACGAGACTTCGTATACAGCCAGCATATTTTGCAGATTAAACTGTGAAGTCCTTACCTGGACAAATCGGAACTCTCTCCAGTTGACTGCGTTGCTAACTGATGGCAAGGAAGTGATTCCCAAGAGTACAAAGAGGAAAAATCCAAGGATTCCCAGAGCTAAATAGGAATCGCTGAGCCAGGCAGTAGAGGTAATAAATGGATTTTCTTTCTTGGTCGTTGCCTAAGAAAAGTAATAAGCATTTTTTTTAAGATGCCATTTTTTACAAACTGCCCACATTTTAAAGGGGGTGAAAAAATACCTCTGCATGGTTTCTTTGCTCAAGGCAAATTGCGTAACACTTTTTAATAATCAGCGAAAATAATTGTGGAGAAAAATACGCTTAAATATGATACTTTTTGGTAGAAAAAAGTAATTGATTCTGTTGGGATGTTATTATGATAGTTGACTCTAGGAGTTGTGCAGGGAGCTTTAATTGACCCTATAAATTCTAAAACAAAGTAAATATTTACTTAAACCTTCTTTACCATATGGCTTCTCTTTCCCCAAGCAAAAATTGATGTTCTCAAACAATTACATCAGGATTCTGCTTTCCTGCTTTATATGCTGATTATCCACACTCGTGAATTTCGGGTTCTTTCATGTTTATTATGTGGTAATATAGCATCAAGCCTGTCACACTACAGATTGGGAGAAATCTGCCCCCTCATAACACGACTCTTACCCAAGAACCTCCCATGTATTTGTTAGAGATTTAGAGAAATTCACAGACACACCAACCATGAATTATTGACTCATAAACTTGGAGCCCGCAATGAGATTCATCAAAACCAATTATTTCTAAACTAGAGCCGAGGTGGAGAACCTCCCCCGGGGGCTGCTGTAAAACTCCCTTGGGTGATTCTCTCTCTGAATTTTTTGACTGTGCAGAAAATGGTATTTGACATTTGCTCAGAATCGTTTAGTTTTCCAGAAACTGAGGACAAGTTCCTGCAAGTCCAGCACTAATGGAGTGATAAGCACCCTTTGGTGAATTTGTTGGCGTTCCTATGACACAACATTGGGGCTGCCCCTTCCCTCCTAGATGATTGGTTCTGACTTCCTAAAGGAAGACGCATAAAAATAGAAGCTTGAAAACCCATCGGTTTACATTTATCGAAGTAATTCAAGTAGGTGTCATTAGGTTTTCCTGAGCCCCCAAATCTGTCAAGTTTGTGAGTATACCCGTGAATCCTGGGATCACAGATCTGCACCTGAGTTGACCTGGGGGTTTAACTTTCATTCTCAGTGGTGGGGTGTGAGATCTCAACTGGATTCATTAAAGAACAGAACAGCCACCCCCACCCCCCCAAAAAAAAAACAACCACGAGGTGTCTAATTATCGTTAAAAATAAAGCTGCTTAGAAGAACGATTTTCTGTAACTATAAAATGGAATATGGTGTAGCAAGATTCCTCTTTGATTTAAAGAGCGGGAGAAAGTAAACGAAGGGCGACTTACCTGGGCAATGGTTCTGTTGTTCATCGTCCATCGTACGTAATAACGAATAGGAATCACAAGTGTGTAGAGGACATGCAGGCAGGCAAACCCCAAGGCTACCAAGCCAAGCTGCTTTCTGCAGAGCATCCAGTGGTCCAGCCAGTTTGGAAATCGGCGGTATTTTGTACCTCGGTACAGCTGCAGAATGGCGGCAATGACACCAGGGAGGTAAACCAAGGCAAGCAGCGTGAGTGCTGTTATTGGACAGACACGATTTGGAATGGAAACGGCCAGGCGAAAGGTACTATCTTTTTTTTCATGCACATAAGGGTAAATGACATCTCTTACTGCGCCATAGAAAAAGAAGAAGACACACAGAACAGCAGCCAAACAGAAAGGGAACTTCCACATTGGAAAGAGTTGCAGCGGGTAGTTTTCAATTTCTTTGGCTGCCAGGAGGGATCCTTTATCCAATGGAGTAAGTCCAAGAGTACGAACAATATCCATCACTCTTTGCTTGGCTTTGCTGTCATTTCCGCAGACAAACACCTGGGTTAAAACAATTCATTTTATATGTATTCTTTCTTTAGCAATTATTTTGAAATTCTTTATAAGCACCGTGTAGGACCATGCCATATAATCGATAACTATTTTTCAAACAAAGGTGTCATATGGACATATTTGACAAGAGGATGTTTTAGACCTCCACAGACATGTTGGCTAGTTAAATACCAGGGTTTTAAGTTGAGAGCGGCTTAAACACTCTTTAAGTTGAGAGTGTGATATGAGAGTGGCATATCACACTGATATGATAAGACTTGGTTCTCCATGGCATGAACACTTTGATCTTTTTCTGTATCCACGGCTGCCATATCATTTATGGATTGCTTTTAATGTCAACAAATAAATGGAACCCGTTTCATACAAGGGGATGTGAGTGGAAAGCATATCCATCCACAATTTAGCTGACAAAACTTCTCCAGACACTGACACCATTGGGTTTGATTGAATCACAAGCTGACAGTGGGAAATACATCACTACACTTACCCGAGTTGGTCAAATCCAAAGTTATTCTTGTCACCTATTAGCAGAACGAAATGTTTTCTCTTGGAGTTATCTTTTGGAATCTTTGGGGGTAAGTTCCTATTAAAACATTCACTTTTGAATGATTGAGTGTAAATCTGTGTTTCAATCTTACCTGGCGACTCGCATCCAGCGCCCCTGACTGCAGAGCCCAGGCCGAGATGGTGTTGAATGCTTTCACTACATGGGCTCCTGGCAGCAGCTGATCAAGGTACTCCGCGTTGGATTCCGGGTACTGATTGATTTTGAGATTGTTGCTGACATCAACCATTATTTTCCCATTGAGACCCTCCGTTAGGTGTGTGAGAAAATCATAATGTTCCCTGTGGACTGTTAGGATTATAATGTCAGATTTCTGGGCTGCTTCGGAGTAGCTCAGGACCTCTGCACCACTGGGCAGCAGACCGGACATCCCAGGGTTTCGGCTTCCGAAAACAATGGAATAACCACACTGGAGCATTTTAAGTCCAAGCGACCTCCCAAAATCTCCGGTTCCAAAAATGCAGATGGTCTCTTGCTTTCCTGAAGAAATCATGGTGAGAGGAAGTGTGTCTGTAGAAGTTTTCTCCATAACTGAAAGATAATAATGCAAATACCCAACCAAATGTGAATGTTCTGGGAAAAAAATTAATGAGAATTATATCCAGGGAACAGGGACTGTGCTGTTGTTTCAGTTTTCTAATGAAGTATCTCAAGCATATTCCGTACAAAATTTGGAAGGAATAAAAACTGTCTTATATATTCTTTTATGTGTCTTCTTTACAAAAACCTTCTAGTGCATAAAGAAATGTAGTAAAAACCCAAGACACTTTCTGATTGATGTCTCTCTCTCTCTCTTTTTATTTTGACTTTTAGGGCCCCACCAGCAGCATATGGAGGTTCCCAGGCTAGGGTTTGAATGGGAGCTGTAGCTGCCTGCCTACGCCATAGCTCACGGCAATGCCAGATCCTTAACCCACTGAGCAAGGCCAGGGATGGAACCTATGTCCTCACGGATGCTAGTCGAGTTCATTAACCACTGAGCCATGATGGGAGCTCCACTGGTTGATGTCTTAAACTATGGACATGCATCACAATGATACTGCATTTATCAAACACAGTTCCCAAAGTTCTCAAAAGCAAAATCTGATAGAGAATGCACTAATAAGGAAGTTATAGACCAATTCATTTATTTAGTATACAAAAATCCCAAATTGGGAGTGTCCATCGAGGCTCAGCGGTAATGACTAGTATCCATGAGGAAGCGGGTTCCACCCCTGGCCTTACTTCCTGGGTTGGGGATCTGTCATTGCCACGAGCTGTGGTGTAGGTCACACATATGGGTCAGATCCTGCGTTGCTGTGGCTGTGGTGTAGGCCAGCAGCTTTACAGCTTCTATTTGACTCCTAGCGTGGGGACGTCCATATGCCACGAGAGTGGCCCTAAAAAAAGAAAAAGAAAAATCTAGAATCCAGCAACCTCTTAAGAGAAAGTGTACATTGATCAAATGGAATTATTCTAAGATTGTAAAAATTAGAACTCAATGTTAGAAAACCTATTAACAGGAGTTTCCGTTGTGGCTCAGCAGGAAACAAACCCAAAGAGTAACCATGAGCATACGGCTTCAATCCCGGCCTTGCTCAGGGTTAAGTATCCAGCATTGCTGTGAGCTGTGATGTAGGTCGTAGATGTGGCTTGTGTCCTGTGTTGCTGTGGCTGTGGCCTAGGCTGGCAGCTGCAGTTCCAATTTGACCCCTAGCCTGGGAACTTCCATATGCTGCACATGTGCCCCTCTGCCAAAAAAAGAAAAAAGAAGAAAAAGAAAAAGAAAATCTAATACTAGAACTCACCATATTAGAAGATTTAAGGAGAAACATGTAGCTATATTTATATATGCTAAATGCACCTATCTTAAAATTTGACATTTATTCTTGATTCATATTGAAAAATGAATGGATATTTCTTTAACATACATAGTTTCTCTCTCAACCTAAAATCTAATGTCATGCTTAAAAGAGAATTACCAGAAATATACCTAATAAAGTTGTAAACCAGACAAATATATATCTGCTATGATCACATAATTATTGTTTGGAAATTTAGCTTTACAACCCTACTGGAGAAAGAAATTAGAGGTATAGAAATTCAAAAGAGATTGCAGATGATAGAATTTTATAGTCTTTGAAAACTCGAAATCAACTGAAAATGTGCTATACATATAAAAACAATTCAACGTCTTATCTGGGAGCCCACCTAATATCAATATTCTTCATATATATATATATATATATATATATATATATATATATAAAACAGTTTGAAGATTTACTAGAAGAAAGGGTCCTATTCATGGCTGCAACAAATAGAGATAATATTTAGGAATAATAATGAGATATGTACAAGATCTATCTGAAGAAAAAATTTAAATATGTGCAAGACACAGGGAAGAGTTATATAAATGAAACTACATAGTATACTACCAAATGGGAAGGCTCAGTTTTCTCTGCTTTAAATTATAAATTCTGAAAAGTAAGGTAATGAGTAGGGGACTATTTTTATTAAACATTAAAATATGATAAAGCTAAAATAAGATGGCACTGTCACAGGAATAGCCAATGTTCAGTTGAATAGAGTAAAACAATACAGAAATGAACCTGAACATATATATATATGATAAAGATGGCATCTCCAGTCCATGAGAAAAAGATGGCTTATTCTTATTCAGTAGCTCTTATGAGCCAACTGGAAGAAAAGAATTAAACACACCTCACAATTCCTCCCCAAGGTAAACTCAAAATATATTGAAGATTTAAACCTATTTTTTTTAAATGGAACTATTAAAGAACAGAAGCAGTCATGGAGAATTCTTTTATAAACTTTGGGGGGAAAGGCCCTTTTCCTATATCACAAATCCTTAAACCACTAAAGAATGAAGAGATAAACGTGGTTACATAAAAATAAATAATACCCGCAAAGCAAAAAGCAATGGTAAGCAAAGTCGGAAGATAAACAAATTGGAAAAAAAGTATTTTTTACAAAGGCAAATGAATAAAGCCAATTGTCCATTAGAAAACTGGGCAAAAGGATAGGAGTTGACAGTCCATCTCAAGAACTTTTCAGTATAGTAAGATTTTTCAGTCTCACCCAATGTCAAAGAAAGGTAGGTTAAAACTGAACTGAGATACTGTTATAAACCCTAAGACTAGGTTGCTTTTTGTGGTTTTGAAATTTAAATGCCTAACACGCCAAATAAAAGTTCTTGAAGTTTTTTTATGATCTATTAAAATAATCTAGGATACCCTTTCCACTTTGGAAGAATATGATATCTTCTTTCGGTATTGAATTTTTCTCAAAAAAATTTCTTTTCCCAACATTTAGTTTAGTTTGAGCTATGAGTGAATCTTTTTTTTTTTTTGAGGAGGAGGAGGAGGAGGAGGAGGTGGGTGGTCTCGTGCTTACTGATGAAAAGAGCACTGCCTGTGATGGAGCAGGCACTACTTGATAAATTCTTGTGGGATGATGTTAGAGGGGGTGGAACATGGGAGCTGGAAGCAGGGGTTTCCTGTGTGTGCCAGGCAGTGTGAGGTTCATAATCAGGAGGAAGCCAAGTGATGAGAAAGTGAGCGCTGGCAGCGAGGGGGAGGTAAGCAGAAGGCAAGAAGGGGGCGGGCGACACCATGTTTGTAAGGACTTACTTCTTTCATCCAAATGAGTTTAAAGGAAAACTCAAAGCATTTGATGTGGCATTTCAAACAGGACCTAATGGTGAATTTTCACGCAGCTTGTAGAGCTTATGAAGCTCCTGTCTTTGCAGCAGAATTTCAGAAATTTGTCCTTTCCATTTTAGCCTGTGGAAAACACCTGTATTCTTACCTGAGCTTATCTAGGGCGTGTTACCTATATCAGAAGCAGATCATTCAGACCTTTGTAGGTAGTCAGAAATCATGGAGAAAAGGGACAAGAAATACAAGATTTTATGGTAATTCCACAGAAACTCTGAATAGTCAAATTAAACATAAGAACTGAGTCATTTTATAAACTAGGTGACAATTGATATCCTGAACTGTATCAGAAAAAGGCATTATCCAGGAAGGCACCTATGAAACACTACCATGCCTTTGAAAAATTCTTAGCAGCTTCTACAAATGCAAACTAGTGTAGCAACTGATATTATATTACTAATCAGGGAACAACTCCGTTGTTGAAACACAAACCCACAAAGTGCTGAATGGTGCCTTAATTATTCCACTTTGTAGACGCTGGTGTGTTGTAAGAATGCCTGCGTGCCTGGCTATCCCTTCACTTTTTCTCCATTCTTTACCCTAATATATTATCTTTCCCTCTCTTATATTGGGATGAACATTGGCAAGCAAAATACGGATTTGACAAAGTTGTCCGTGTCCTGCAATGAGACAGATGATATCTTTACTGACATTTTCTTGTGTGGATCATCTTAATCATTGCAGACAGAGAGTAAGCCCAGACTCTGTTTTGACCATGTGGCTCTTACTTTCGTTTGTTCTAACCTGCCATGATTTTTTTTTTTAAATGAAGATATTGACTATACTACACTAGTATTGTTTGAGCCACTTCTTACTAGAAGTGTGACCTTGAGTAAGTTACTCAAACACTGCGTCTCAGTTTCATCATCTTTAAAATGAGAGATAGATAGCATCTACTTTACAGACATTGTGAGGATCAGATGAATCAATGTACCTTAGAACAATTCTTGAGACACATCAAGTACTCAACACACTTGCTATTATTAATAGAGTATTTAATACACTATAATTATCTAATTAATAATCATATAAATTCTATAAATTAAGGATTAAATATGCTTCTATAACTGTGATTACTGGAAATATATAAAATTTATCTGAAATAGCACTCAGTAATTCTTGAGAAGCTTCTGCTTTCCCTACTTATTTCTTTCAAATAAAACCCTATATGAAAGGGCTTCAGAGCATACCAATTTATCAAAACACAGATGTAAAATCAGTTCAAGTGTGAATTTCTCTCATTTGTAATTCTTTCACATTTTATTTCAGTATTTCCCTCTTAAACTGCCACTTAGCAATACAGTATAACACACTTGGGCTGTTACCCCAGCCATTAAAATTTATTTTGACTCTTAAACCTTCAGAAACATCAGAACTGAGCAAACTGAAGATACAAAACCAGTAAAGAGATATTAAAATGTCACTGGTGGGGTTCATAGAAAGGATTTATGTATTTATTCCATTGGGCAGTTACTTCCTCCCCATCAAGTTATAGAAGTTCAAAGGTTGGTCATTGCGTTGCACGCATCTTGGGCTCCACTTCAAATCCCCCTGGTTCAACTTCCAGTTCTTGGGCAACAACTGAACTCTCCTTGGTTTCTATGGCCTAACAGAGGCTCACTTTTGGCTCTAGATCTTTTATCTCTTGATTCTTGTCCTGAGCTTCTCTGATCCTGTGCCTGTTTGGCACTCAGTCATGTGGAGCCCATGGCCCCATCATAGACCAGTGGGGGACAGGACTGCACGGACAAGTGCTTCCACTGTCATCTTCTGGAACACAGTTTTGACATATTTTGTAAGTCTCCTCTGAAAGCTCCAGAGGAACAGAGCACCACCCGTCTCTGCAGCCGAGTGGGCTCTTGTCTTCTCTTTCCCGTATTCCCTGGGTTAAGCCCCTTGCCCCTCACCCCTGCTTCCTGGAATCACTTCCAGGATAAACCGTCTGCACACGAGCCTTTGTCGCAGCCCCTTGCAGATCAACCTAGGATAATACAGTATTTAATTATTTTTATGTTTTTCAGTGGTAAAAGAAGAATGATGTGACCCAGGGTTACCATAGCTGGGAAGATGAAATAACATGTCAAAATTGAAAAGTTAGGAGTTCCTGTCGTGGCTCAGTGGAAACGAATCCGACTAGGAACCATGAGGTTGCGGGTTTGATCCCTGGCCTTGCTCAGTGGGTTAAGGATCTGGCGTTGCCGTGAGCTGTGGTGTAGGTTGCAGATGCGGCTCGGATCCCACGTTGCTGTGGCTGTGGCGTAAGTCGGCAGCAGTAGCTCCAATTAGACCCCTAGCCTGGGAACCTCCATATGACGCAGGTGTGGCCCTAAAATGACAAAAAAAGACAAAAAAAAATAAAAAGTTAGTTAACTCTTTGGAAGAATTTGATTCTGAGTCTGGGAAAAATGTCCTCATAACAGGAGTTCATAGAAATGGGAAGTATGCATACTCTAAACCACAAGGAAGATCCAGTTGAGGGTATATTTTATGATAAGTGCCAGGTAAAAAAGGAAGTTACACGTATTTCAGAGTATCTGTAACTGAAAACAACTCCCATGTATAAACATGGACTTATGGAGGCAGTTAGGCCTCAAAGAGCTAGAAAAAACAAAACAAAAAACACTTCCCTAATCTTATTTTACACAGAGATGTAGGATGGAAGGAATAAAGCAAACAGGAAAGGTGGTAAAATCAGGAAGCAGAGTTATTAAGGGAAAGGTGGGTCTATTAAACAGTTAAAACATAGCATAGTGGCCTCAGCTCTTTACAAACCTCACTTAAGCAACAGGAAACAAAAACGAGAATATCCTCTGGTTTGGAAAATGTCTTAGGACCACTGTTTGCCTCTCACAGAGGCATCTCCCGGAAAGGCTCCTTGAGAGGGGGACTGAAACGGGCAGGAGGACCAATCGCATGGGAGTGTTTATATAGAGACTGGCAACCAGTGACACAGATGTAAGCAAAAAAGTGGCCGAGACAACTTCGAGGGCCATGGTAGCAGCCGCCACTAAGAAGCGTGTGTGTGTGTGTGTGTGTGTGTGTGTGTGTGTGTGTGGTGACAGAACAAATGGTGTGGGTCATGTCCAGTTTTGCCCATCGCCCGCCTCTGTCTGCGGACCCCGCTCCGGGCCCTGAGGCAGCCTTCCTCTAGATGGTCCCAGCTAAGCCTCCCACCAGGATATCAGGGCCAGCCTGGCTTGTGCTTTGACTTCTCTCACCTCCCAGAGGTCAGAAGTCAGAGTGACCCAGAACAGTTTCAGCTTTAGAGGATTCTAGGAGATTAAAAACATGGAAATATCCGAACAGGATAAAAATGTTCACATTTTAAATGCTGATATTTACAAAATCCATGTTATCAGCAACACCAAAAACACACAAACAAACAAAAAACGCTTGGGAGTTGCCTGGTGGCTCAGTGGGTTAAGGATTTGGTATTGTCAAACCTGCTGAGGGCATGGCCAAAAGAAAAAAAAAATCTTTTTATTTGAAATAATCATAGGTTCACAGGACGTTTAGACGTAGTACAAATGGTTCCTGTGCAGCCTTTATCGTTTCCTCCAGTACTTGCATTTTACACAGCTAGACTACAGTAGCCAAACTGGGAAGCTGACATCACAGCACTGCGTGTGTATAGTTCTGAGTCATCTCATCCTTCGTGGAGATTCCTGTATCCACTACCGCAAGCGGGATGCAGAACTGTTCCATCACCAGCCCTTTATAGTCACACTTGTCTCCCTCTCTGCCTCCCTGAACCCCTGGAAGTCATTAATCTGTTCTCTAACTCTATAATTTTGTTTTAATCATTTAGAGAATGTTATATAAATGAAATCACACAAAATGTAACCTTTTCACATTAGCTTTTTTTCAGTTAGCATAAATGCCCTTGAGCTCCATCCAAGTTGGTGGGTATATCAGTAGTTCATTCCTTTTCAGTGTTGAGGCCAGGCTATGGACTTCATTTGCTTATTCTGTTTGGATGTTCTGTTTGGAAATGTCAGAATGGCAATTGTAATAATTGCATATTTTATTTATTTTATTATTTTTGTCTTTTTAGGGCAGCACCTGCAGCACATGGAAGTTCCTGGGCTAGGGGTCTAATCGGAGCTGTAGCTGTAGCTGCCAGCCACAGCCACAGCCACAGCCACAGCAACACCAGATCCAAGCCACATCTGTGACCTACACCATAGCTCATGGCAACACCGGATCCCCGACCCCCTGAGGGAGGCCAGGGATCGAACCTGCAACCTCATGGATCCTGGTCGGGTTCATTAACTGCTGGGCCATGAAGGAAACTGGAAATAATTGCATATTTTAAATGCTTTTGCTTAATGAATCAATGCTATTAAATGCTGGGGCACCCCCTCCTGAAATTCTGAATCAGTTGCCCAGACATCTGTATTTTTTAAAAACCAAACTGAGAGTTCCTGTTGTTGCTCGGCGGGTTAAGAACTCGACATAGTGTCCACGAGGCCTGGCATTGCCACAAGCCGTAGTGCAGGTTGCAGCTCAGAGTCAGTGTTGCCCTGGTTGTGGTGTAGACCTCAGCTGCACCTCCGATTTGACACCTGGGAACTTCTATATGCCTCAGGGCCGGTGCAGCCGTAAAAAGAAAAAAAAAGAAAAAAAAACTCCAAAACAAATGAAAAACCCAAACCAATCAGTTCTAAAGAGCATCCAGGGCCGAGAACTGCTGGGGATGGGAAAAGATTGGGGTATCTTTTTTGGAGAGGGATGGTGCAGAGAGGAACAACAGAGGGAGAACAGGCTGCTGATGAGCTCATCGGGGGTGGCAGAAACATTTCACCTGACTTCCAGTTTCTTCCTCAAAGTCATCACTGGCCGGGTTGAAAGCCTAGACTTCCTATTTTTGTGAAAACTGGGGGCGAAAACAAATGTGCAGACCCCTCAAGCGAGAGAGTCCAGAGGTGCCAGACCCAAGATTTGGTGGGCTCTGCTCTGGACTCTCTCAAGGAAACTAAGTGGTCTTCCAAGGGAGTTAGAGTAGGATCAGATCCACCCAGGAGTTCCACCACGGGGCTCCTGCCTCGCAACCCTCCCACGGTGCCATAGAGCAAGCGGCTCCCTTACACTCGGATGAACCCAGTCTTCCAGCTATTCTGCCCCGTTCCGCATTTGAGAATCCAGATTTGCGTTCTGAAGTGATTGTGCCCGCCATTCTCCCGCCTCGCCCATCAGTGTCGCGGCACACAAAGCCGGTGATCCGGCTTGATACATCCCCGGAAGCGTGAATAAGAGTGACTTTCCAACTCTCTAAGAAGTGACAGGAGTTTTCATTTTAATTTGATGCCTGTAAACAGGGACTTTTTCTCCCCCCCTCCTTTCTGTTTTGTTATTCCTTCTGAATTTGAGCCTGAAAGCCCTAGGATGGCTTGACAACATCTTTGTAATGAGCTAAAGCTCATCAATCAAATGCTTCCTTTCATTGCCAGGCACAGGGCTGGGAGGGAGTTTGGCAACGAGACCAGACTTCCTGCGATTCAGTGCATTTGTTTCAACAGATCCCAGGGACAATTGAATAAAAAAATGAAAAATGTAAAACCTTACAATAATACATGAACCCATCCTATTTATTCACTGAGCTGTTTCTGTATTTAGTGAGATCAAGGCTCTTTAGGGAAAGCAAGCAGGCTCACACCTAAGCACATATTCTTTTCCTGACAGGTATGTGTCAATCACTGTAGCAAAATCAGAAGCCTTTGGTTTAAAAGGACCACTGATTGCAATTTATAAAAAAAGTTAATGTGCCTCTAATTAGCAAATTTTTCTAATTTTTTTGACAGTCCGATCTTCTGCAGTCTGTGTATGTTATTTGAAAATATAATAGTACTTTATGTATTTATTTATTTGTTTGTTTTGCTTTTTAGGACCGCACCCGTAGCTTATAGGCGTTCCCAGGCTAGGGGTCGAATCGGAGCTACAGCTGCTGGTCACAGCCATAGCAACACCAGATCTGAACTGCATCTGCCACTCTGCAACCTACACTACAGCTCACAGCAGCGCCGGATCCTTAACCCACTGAGCAAGGCCAGGGATCGAACCCACGTCCTCATGGATGCTAATCAGATTCATTACCTCTGAGACACAACAGGAACTCCACATTTTTTATTTTAGCTGTTCGTTAAAAGTAGCTCTGTTAGTAACAGCCATAGACTAACACAAATCTATCATTAAAAGCTCTTAATCTTAGGGAGTTCCTGTTGTGGCTCATTGGGTTCAGAACCCAACATAGTGTTGATGAGGGTTCTGGCCTCGAAAGGATCAGTGGGTTATGAATCTGGCATAGGTCACAGATGCAGCTTAGACTGAGGCAGCTCCGAGGGATTTGACTGCTAGCCTGGAAATTTCCATATGCTGCACGTTCAGCTTTAAAAAAGCAAAAAAAAAAAAAAAAAACCAGAAACAAACAAACAAACAAAAAGCCCTTACTTTAAATAAAGAAACCACTGTAAGTTGGTTGCTGAAAAACTCTCAATTCTTTGGAGAAAGTATTATGTATCTGGGGAGTTCCCTGCTGGTCCAGTGGTTAGGACTCAGTGCTTTCACCACTGCAGCCAGGGTTCAATCCCTGGTCTGGGACCTGAGATCCCACCACATAAAACTGCTGGTGGCTAAAAAAAAGGGACATGCCATTAAAATATTATGTATCCCATAGCATCGTGATTTACCGATGATTCATTTTTATGCTAGCCAACAGAATGACACAAATGACATAACTAAATATAACCTTTACACCAATGTTCTACAGGGATATATATTTCCACATGAATTGCTAATAAGTAAAACTAGCTATGACATGCTGCAACTAAAATGATCTGTCAGTAATATTTCACTACCACCCAATGAATTACTCGGAGAGCAAGGTAATGCAGATCTATATTATTTATTTTAATTTTAGGAGAAATGTTATTTATTTTTAATATCAGTTCTTGGGTGAAATGCAATTAAAAGCTTTTTAATACACGGTTTTCACATTTAGATCTCAGCAGCATCTGTCAAGATAAGTGAAGATTATTTTATGAGTCTCTGGCCAAGAATTTCATCACGTAGGTTCATTATCCCCTACCTAGGCTGGTTAGTTCATTTTGATTAAAGCCCGGGGCTCATGACAGCAAGGTCAGGAATTCAGTCAGGTCTCAGTTAATTTACCTTGACCTCTGTTTCCATTCTAAATCCTGAACAACCTCTTACAAAATCTGTCTCCAAATATTCGGGGTAAGGATCAGGATCTGGATTGGCACCATCAGAAAAGAACACTCTCACTAACTTGGTGACATCTTGCTCGCACACGTTGCAGGAGCATTTGCTCATTGGGCAATCTGACAATAGCAAAAATCCACTGAATATTTGGTGTCCATTAGTGGGGTTTGCTTTTTCTAAGACTTCCTGTACCCAGAGACATTTAGGAAGTGATTTGATCATTTCAGTTTGGAATTCACTTTGTTTAAATAAATTTCCTGCGAATAGTCATGTATCTTCACCTTGAATTATTTCACTAAGGAACGATTTCAGTATCGATAATGGTCAGTTTGGAGGGAGAGCAGTTTTGCTGTGGATCTGATCCTGCCCCTCCCCCCACCCCCAACCCCGCTGATGGGTTGACTCCAATCTGCCTCAAAGTATCTCCTTGCTGTTTTTAAGAAATCTCCTGGGGAGTTCCCGTCGTGGCTCAGTGGTTAACGGATCCGACTAGGAACCATGAGGTTGCGGGTTCAATCCCTGGCCTTGCTCAGTGGGTTAAGGATCTGGCGTTGCTGTGAGCTGTGGTGTAAGTCGCAGACGCGACTCTGATCCCTCGTTGCTGTGGCTGTGGCGAAGGCTGGCAGCTACAGCTCCTGTTAGACCCCTAGCCTGGGAACCTCCATATGCTGTGGGTGCGACCCTAGATAAGACAAAAAGACAAAAAAAAAAGAAAAGAAAAAAAAAAGAAATCTCCTGGGGGCATTCTCATGTCCTTTATATGGTCTCCCTCATCTTCTTTTGGGTACCATTTTCTTCCATTTCTACTTTGGCTCTGGAGGCAAGGACTCCCAATGCCCAGAGTATCTCCAATGTTTGCCAGGGCATGATCTGGCCTTGCTGCTCTTCCATTTCTTACCCCAGGAGACAAAGTGCCCTTGAAGCTCCTTCCTTTCCTATCTTATACTCTGATATACAAGCCTGAGAGCAATACTTGTTGACAGATATATTCTAGTGAAGCAGCGCTTCCTTTTTAATTCCTGGTTTTGTTTTGTTTTTTTTTTCCCTGTCTTTTTAGGGCTGCACCCGAGGCATATGGAAGTTCCTAGGCTAGGGGTCAGATCAGAGCTGCAGCTGCTGACCTACGCCACAGCCACAGAAACATGGGATCTGAGCTTCACCTGTGACCTCCACCACAGCTCACGGCAACACCAGGTCCCCGACCCACTGAGTGAGGTCAGGGATCGAACCTGCAACCTCATGGATACTAGTTGGATTTGTTTCCACTGTGCCACCACAGGAGCTCCAATTCCTAGGTGTTTAATCTCAGCTCTTTTTTAGTGCTGTGGCCAGAGTCAGCTTGTCAGCTGAGAGCTTGAAATCAGTCATGGTGGGAGTTTTCACATCCTGGAAACCAGCAAATGCTGCAATTCAGGATACATATATATATATTTTTTCCCCTTAGTCATTTATCTGGCACATCACGGGCTTTTTCTCTGACTCTCATCCCCTTTCCCCCAAGACTCTGCCTGTGAGCAAGGAAATGGGAAAATACTTGGACTGACGGATGATACACGTTTCCAACTCTGCGCTTTACGCCTAAAACTTCTCTCTCTTTTGGAACCTCCTTTCTCAAAAAGCTCCTAAGTTCTTAATGAAAACAGAATCCATGTGGTTCCTCTACCCCGGCAAAAGTCCCAGACGCTCTCCAACCCACACATGGAGTTAACATGAATCTGGCTCTAAACCTAACGTGCTAACTCTTGGTTCCCAGGGGGAGATAGATACAGAGCCCTCGTTGTGGGCCACCATCCCCAAATATAGAGCTTGCAATTTTCCAGATGTGCATCAAAAAGGATAAAAAAGAAAAAAGCACACTTTAGGATCTGACTCTAGGGTAACCAGTGGTACGCTTGCGTTATTAACTGCAGTGAACCGTTTGCCGACTTGCTAATTGCTTTCTCCTCCACCCCCATGGCCCAGGCCATCTATGTCAGGGCAATTGAATAGAATGAAGAAATCATTTCAGTACCTGGGTACCGGATAAGACATAGCTAGAAGCACGATAACTTCTAAGATAAGCATGATTTGCTCTAAGTTCTTTTGAACTGTTCAATAGGCTTCATATCTTGTGCCATGCCTTCAGGTATTAAAGAAGAGCTCAAGTGTTTTACTGAAGTTAAACTCATTAAAACCTTGAAAAATTCAATAGTCGGACTTTCATGACCTCAGTTACAGGCCTTAATCGCATTATGTCACTCTTTAAAACGAATTAAATGCCAAAGTATTATAGTTACAAATTTATTATGAACCTTACCCTATATAGCGACATAATTAGGGTTACTAAAATTAGGGTTAATGAGAAGAAATACCAAGGTTTCTGCAATTCCTTTCTCCTTTTAAAAAATAGTTATAATACTTTCCACTACTTATTTTATAGATATTGCACAATACAAAGCAATCTCATGCTTATTCCTGGGGGCAGGTCATTGAAATTTGGACATTTTGACTCTAGTAAATAGTATAGTCCAGAGTTCCTGTTGTGGCTCAGTGGTTAACGAATCCGACAAGGAACCATGAGGTTGCGGGTTCGATACCTGGCCTCGCTCAGTGGGTTAAGGATCCAGCATTGCTGTGAGCTGTGGTGCAGGTTGCAGACGCGGCTTGGATCCCACATTACTGTGGTTGAAGGTGAAGGCCGGCAGCTACAGCTCCTGTTAGACCCCTAGCCTGGGAACCTGCATATGCCTAGATAAGGCAAAAAGATGCCTAGAAGCATTTAGGCGTCTTTGCATGTGGCAGATTATGCTCTTCTAGAAGCATTTAGATTAGGATGTGATGTCCTGCCTCGTTAATTAGAGTGGAAATGCTTCTTTGAGTGGAACATTGTGTTCTTTCTGCAGTGCTGTATTTCTGCAAGATGATCTTCAAACACTGCAAGCATTCTTTGTTCCTTTTTTCCATAACGATTTTGGAAGAAAAAATTGCTTATGTATGTCAGCCAAGAGTGTTTTGTTATCATTCATTAATTATCCTTTAGTTATTAGTTTTATTCCTTGTAGGTCTAATCTCTTTTCACAAAAGAACAAGTGTTAGTTTCAGTTATTTTGGAAATGACCTAGAAGTCATTCAAAATATCACAGTAGGGTGAACATATTGAATGGAATGGCTCAGAAAGTCTTCATAGTTAAATAATGGCCTATTCTCTTTGGCTGCACAAAGCACAGAGTCAAACAGGTGACTTCAGAGGCCTTGTCCTTATAGACATTATTTCTACTACTTCTGGCTTAATTACAACTTCAAAAAGAAAAAAAAAAATCCCACAAAGAGAACTCCACTATCCACAGCCAGTCCTAGATCCTTACAGTAGAAATTATAAGTAAACGTGGCTGCAGACACTTTAACAAATGAGGACAAGGTCCTCTTAAGAGGACAAACCATAAGAAACCTGAAAAGGCACCCTGGCAAATCTTTAAGTTTGAAAGGTGATTGTGTCCTTTTTTTTCACTAGCAGTTTATCAAACTTCTAAGATTTTAAAAGGAAATAATTCTTATTTTTTAATTTTTATAATGATTATTATTTTTTCCATTATAGCTGATTTATATAAAATGAAATAATTTTTAAGCAGCAGTTGGCTAAAGATCCAAATGACTTCTAAAGAGAACTGGATGGTAGGATCATGAAACCCTGGAATGTGTTTTTGAGCATGACTTCAGAATCAAGTACTCAGGAGCCTTTCAAAAGAGAATCTATCTCCTTTTAATGATGGTATAATGCTAATTACATAATAATGGTTAATAATGGTAGAGTGAGGTGGGGTGGTCCTTCAGGAGATGAGCGTGTATAGTGTAACTGCTCAGGGTTTCTTCAGTTTTGAAATTCTATGACACGTGAATCTATTTTTCTTAGAACTGTTCAGAACAAGGCTCCAAGCCCAGGGTTTTCAATTTATGAACAAGCTTATAAGAATTTACCTGGTTACTTTTAACAACAGTTAGCAAGCTTAAGCAAGGCAGGGATCTGGAAGTTAGTCTCAAGTTCAGGGGTTGGGCTTTGAACACGCTGGTTTCTGAATCTTAAGTTGCCCTGTGAACTTCAGCAGCACCATAAAGGTTTCCGAATGGAGAGAGTGCTCGGACCCAATTTCTCTACACACATGTTCCATTTCTTTTACAACCGTGAAGCCTGATAAATAGGGATTGCTCCATCCTGTTTCCTGGACTGGCAGTGTTTGCCGTGCAGGTAGAATTTCACACCGTGGTAAATCAGAGCATTCTGAAACAACTCGGGGCCTTGCAAAAGGCCATATCTCAAACAAGTTACTGCTTCAAATAAACGTGCCATTTTATAAAAATTAAACCTACTGTATCAGAAAAAAAAAGGGTTCTTTCATGTGAGTGACATTTATACGACTGCCACATAGAGGAAATGGGACAGTCTCACACGGCAAGGCTGAAGAATTGGTTTGGAAAGCCGAGGGTGTTCTCGGAATGATAAATGCAGTGGAAGGCTAAGATGCTCATGTGAGAAGGGACTGTGTCGCCACAGCTGGGTAGTTTCCCTATAAAAGTGAAACCCACATTATTATGAAGAAAGTAATTACTTGGTGACACTTATAGCATGGATGAAATTTTCCATGTATTTCAAACCTCTTTAGTCGCAGATTTTCACCTTTGTGGCCGCTCTGGTCTGACAGCCTTGTATTTTACACGTGTGGAAACTAAGGATGAGGCGGAGAGGGGATAAGAACTAGGAATAGAGTTCTTCAACTCACCCAGCCCTCCCCTAGTCTCCATCCAATTCACTTTCCCGCACACCGGTCATCTTTTAAAGAAAGTTCCTAAATTACTATCCAGAAGAAAAAAACGACTTTCCAGGTGACTCTGGAAAAACAAGGAACCCAGCCAGGCTTTATTTACTTTCCATGATCAATTACGTCCCAGACAAGTTTTCTCTGGAAAAGCAATCCGTCGCCAAACCACAGAAGGATACTGAAATCGAGATCAAGGATGGATAGGGCTGCACATCTCAGGACACAGTTTCAGCTCTTGGTCAAGAAGCACACTCAGATCTGAGATTGCCTTTATCCAGAAGTTAGATACAGAGAGGAAACCAAACCCCTAAGTCTTCCTCCTCCGGCCGCTCTTCTCCTCGGGGAAGTGAGGAGCGATAAACCTCCGGGAAGCAAGATGCTTGCTAAATCGCACCACGCACCCTTGGGGTGGCTTTGCACCTTCTTCCCAGAGCAAGCAGGTTTGCGGAGCGGGGTCCTGCAAGCGGGGGTTCGAGGTGGGCGGAAACTGATCAGGGAAAGGGGCCACGTGGCGAAGGTAAAAGGCGACAGCCAGCAGCAAGGGGACCCACCTGCGGGAGAGGTGCTTCCGAAACGGCTGTGGTCCAGCGCGGCGGCGGCGGGCTGGCCGAGGGCCGGGCCGGGAGGGGACGCTGCTCCGCGCTTCTGCTCTGGGCTGCGGCTCCCCGCTCTTGGTATAAGAGGCCGGAGAGCGGAGGGAGGGCCCGCTAGATTGCACAAGAGAAGACGGTGAAGAAAGCGTTTCCTGGAAGAGATCGAGCTGGGAATCCCAGGCAGCTGGAGGAACCAGAAATTCCTGTACTGTAGCCACCGCCGCTGTTGCTGGCGATGCTGCCACTGATCTCTGGCCAGCGGGGTTTTAAGCGTTTTCCCCAGACCCCTTGGGATCCGTGCGTCCTCAGGCAGTTGAGGCTTGGCGAGGCTGAGGCAGATCCCTTTCCTGAAGGAGCCAGGGGGACAGCGCTGAAGATCGAGAAAACGCCACCCGGTTTAGGCTTCTAGGCATTTCCCTCTGTGCCATAGAGTCTTAATTCAGAGTAAAATGTGACATCTTCCCGCTGTGCCTGGAAACCTTGGTTCCTTATGGGACTTATAGCTTGGATGATCTTGAATTTGGAGGCTTTAATCTGGGTAGATTAAATGGTTCAAAAAAAAAGAAAAATGAAAGAGAGGAGTGATGATGAGGAGAACTCTGGCTTTATAATGTTGCATAATAATACGCAATAATATATATTAGATTGATAAGTCTTTCTATTTAGAAGGAGCTCAAAAGCCATAGCCGTGGTGGTTTAAGAGTTAACTAACCATGACAATCTGTTGGGCAAAGCACATCTGCTCCCAAACTCTGTGGTCTAGAGCCCAGAGTCCTCCCAGTTTGCCTCTCGCCCAGCCACCTGGTCTTAAGGGCACGCTTGCCAAGGCCCAGATATTCAGCCACAGGGAATAGCTGCCCCCAGCACTTTTGAGCCAATGCTTCTTTGCCTGGATTGCAACCCTCTCCAGAGCATTTCATGGTATCTTCTAGGAGGTCTTTTCTGAGCCACTTGTTGCAATTCATCTTTTCTTTTTCCAGACAGTATAGTTTATTCCAGCACAGAAGTTAGGATCATTTCCTTCTTGAGAAAGTTATTGTGTATCTCCTCTCTTGGTCTGCAAGCTCCAGGGGTTGCCAGCCTATCCTTTTCAGCCTGAAATTCTCCACCACACCTAGCACAGCAGCTGGCATATAATAGACACTCGCTATTGATTGCACCCATTAAAAAATCTGCTGGGTTTTTTTGGAATGTTTATAGTTGATTTACAATGGTGTGCCAAATTTCTGCTGTGCAGCAAAGTAATACAAGCATACGTACATACATACACCCATTCCCTTTCACATGCTATCTTCCATCGTGGTCTATCCCAAGAGACTGGATATATGTCCCTGTGCTGTGCAGTAGGACTCCATTGCTTATCCATCCTAATAGTTCTCACCTACTAACTGCAAACTCCCCATCCATCCCACTCCCTCCCCCTCTCCTTGGCGACCACAGGTCTGTTCTCTATATCTGTGAGGCTGTTTCTGCTTTGTAGATAGGTTCATTTGTTACTGCCAATTATTATATTTTGCAAAAAGTTCATCTGGTGGTATTCTCTGGGCAAGGAAGAACATAAAAAGGTGTTCACTGCTTTCATAGCATCTGATTTTTCCAGTTTGAAGACTGATGGGGTGAGAGAAGGGGATGTAATCAGGAAAGAAGTCCTCCTGGGGTGTCTCTAAGAAGTCTCATGGGTGGTCAGCACAGTTCTGGTGACTTGCCCCTGGTCTAGCATCTAACCTTAAGCCTTATGGGCACAGAAATGACATTCTTGGCACACTGAAGCTGGTATTTACAACTGGAATGCTGATTTGTTAGTTGTATAGAATAAAAAGCAAACAGGTACTGTGAAATACGGTTGCTGAGAGCACCGGACATTCTGGCCCACCGCATGCTCTCCCAGTAGCCACATTTAATGGAAGCCCTTTTTTGCAGAAGGCTGATCCATAAACAGGGAAGTGAGTTATAAGATTGCAAAGTTGCTGGCATCCACCATTCATACCATAGTAACATATTTGCCAACAGAAGCAGACAGCCGGGGCCATGGACTGGGTCACTCTGGTTTCTGGGTCGTGTTTAGATCCATTATGAGCTGGCATAATGGAAAATCATATTCCAAATGCAGCCTCCAACTAATAACAGAATTATTGCTTTATACACTTATTATTAGATGAACAAAAATTTTTTTAAACCTGATTTTTATTGGAGGCAGATATATTTCAGTTATGTAAGCTCTCTTCTTTGCCAAAGGCAACTAGAGTCCCAGAAAGGGAAAATTAAAATCACTGGAATATGAAAGATAGAAAAAATTATCTTTGTTAGTACCTAATTTAAGAGATACTTATTTATCTTGTGGTTTAAGAATTGATTTTTCCTTTGGTCTTAGGAGGGACGCACAAGTCATAACTCTCCCAGTCTTTCCTTAAAGCTTTGCTGTAGGGGGAAATTAAGCTTTCAAAGATGCAGCCACTGGAATACCCAAAGATTTAGCCTTGGCAAGATTCATCCTCTCCCTTTAGCCTTATCATCAGAACCCCAGATGAGCCTTCCCAGATGCTGTACCACATCAAAGAGTTCATGTTCGGAGACTTCCCCATGGACAGTGCCCTGAGCCTTTCCTTGTTACTTCCCGGGTTGCCAGCCTGCTATCTCCATTTCTCCACATGGCAGCACTAAGGAAAATTGAAGTAGGTCTAGAGCCAGTGTTCATTAAGTATTGAGAGATCAAATGCAGTCTTCTCTCTCGAACATCTTGTCTCTCCTTTTCTCTGCCATTTTCCTCCTCTTCAGGGGACCTCCTCAGTCTCAGGTCTCACCCACTCCCCTCCCTTTCTCAAAGTCTCTCCTTATAGTGCATCATCTCTTTATGGGATGGGGCTTTTAATATGTGCTGGCCCTGGAGGTGACTGACTATAACTAGCACATATTGGGGAAATGTTTATCAACTTAAAGATTTACCCTCTGGCTATTTTAGGGGAAATAAATGGAAGAACCCATAGAGGTATCTCCGCCTAACAAAGGCATGAGTCTCTCTCAAGGTGGGGGTTTCAAGCACTCGGGGAGATCTTTTTGAACACAGGTATGAGTATTTCATTCGTTTGTTTGACCAGCATCCAGGATCAGGATGAGGATGAGGTGAGTGAAGCGCTCAGGGCACAGAATTTGAGGAGAGGCTCACTCTCAAAACCAATCTTTCGTGAATCAGAAAATGAGTGTCTTTTAAAATTTTGCCCCCTCAGTGCTTCACTGGCCTCTTCTTGTCCTAGCCTTGCACAATCTATTTCCGTTCTGCTAATCACAGCTCTGTTTTAATTTGAGAAACACCCTGGCACAATCCTTGTGGTCCAAGTAAAATCGGTAGCGCCGCTGGGGTTTCAGGAATAGCCAATCAGAGCACACAGCCTTGTCCGCACTGATTGGCCCCCTGATGACATGTGACCCAAGCTGAACCAATAGTAATCTTTCCAGGAATAATGCGGAAAGAAGCACACTGGTTCCAGAGGGTGGTTGGACTGCTGGAGGGGAAACCTGCGTTGCTGTGGAGAGAGTCAGCCCAGGAAGAAGCCGCTTCAGGGGAAAGGAGAGCGAGGAAATGGGAATAAACAGATTTCCGAAACTCCATACCCGAAGAGAGCTCTGTACCCTGGGCTTTTCAGTTACCAGAGTCAGTACATGGGTGTCTGTTATTTGTACAGTCCTGATGGATAAAATAGGACTGAGCAGGATGGGAGGTGCACTTAGCAAGTCTTGCTTCTCCAATCAGACTCCCGCCTAAGGTGCCTTTAGTACGGAAAGGATATTTGCTGTTTGGAAAAAAAAACAAAACAAAACACTGAGTTTTCTTGGATCGAGTCGGTGACGGAGAATAAAGAATCTCTGAGTCTGAAGTTTCTCAGCTACTTCCTGGTAGACGTGGAAATTTAATTTCTTATCCCAACAAACTTCTTTTTCTACTTCTTTCCTAATGGGCTAACTGAACCACCCACCCCATCCTCCTGAACTATGAAGTTATAAAGGGTACAGTAAAGAAACCCAGGCCATGGACCTGGTTTCGACTTATTTCTAGGATTCTTGACAATACAAAGTAGGCAGCAAAACCAAACAACATTTTGCCACCCACCTGTATCCAAAAAAAGTCCTGATGGGAAAATATGCCAGACACTGACAGTACTGGAGCCTTGGCTAGGAGGTGACCTCAGGCATGACAGTAAAGGGTTTAAAAATAAAGCGTGGCCTAAAGAAACGGCCTCTCACAAGACATTCGAGAGAAAGAAAAATGGAAGAGGTGAATATGTGAGTTGAGTGAACAGTAATAGTTTTAAAAGTCCCTCACTGGAGGTGGGGGCAGCTACTTCTGGGAATTGAAAATGGGTGAAAAATCCCAGTTTTCTTTATCTGGTCTCTGATTCTCTGGGTCACAAGATCTGTGTTAATTTTGGAAACTCCCAGGCCATTGGCAGGGATATGGACTGGTCATCCCCGCTACAAATCTGAACATAGCCCAAGTCACACCTGCTTACCTCAGAGGAGGTCACTTAGCTATGATGTTATCAAGGAAACGGATGTGCAAATGAGTTTGAAGAGATGGAGAAACTTTTGAGTTCATGTTTTGATGAATGCACCTGTTATTAATAGAAATGTTCTTCCGGTAATTCAAAAACTAAAGATAAGCCTTCTCAGCTTTGCCCTAACCTCCTGGCAGACACGCTGACTTATCAGGAGAGCTATGAGCCAATAGTGGGTGGTTGTTGCTGTTAGTGCTGCAGGTGTTATTGGTAAGGGCAATGCCAGTTTAGCCAATCTGTCCCTGGTGCGAATAAAGGAAGGTTAGTTGCTAAAGTGAAGAAAGAGAATTATAGAGCACGTTTAGCTCCATCCATTGTCCTGTTCACTTTCAAACAGAATCAGCAAGGAGCTGATATAAAATAGGTCATAGGAGGAAAAGTAAAGGACACGAAGAATGAAAAGAATAGGCATATTTTCATTTTTGCATATTTTTGACTCTTTCTGAAGATCGATGACTTCTTAGAGTTACTTTTCTTGGGATCACCTTAGAGATAACCCTAAAACTTCATCTCACGCTGGTAGGGAAACACCAAACCTAGGTGATTTATTTTGTAGTCACAGATTATTTGCCAAACCGTTGATTACATTGCTCTGGGTTTGTCAGACTTCATTTTAAAGAATTAAAATATCTGACCAAATGATGCACGTGTGCAAGATTCAAGATACAAAGGGGGACATGAAAAAGCATTTTTCCCCAGACAATGAGTTTCTTTTTTTTTTTTTTTGCCCAGAGTCAACCATGTTGATTTATTGAACTCCTTTCATAGGCAGACTGCACATAAAACACACAGTTATTCTTAGAAAATACAAGTGGAGGCCTACTATTCATTTTCTTCTATATCTTGCTGTTTTAAAATTCAAAATTTTATTTATTTTTATTTAAGTATAGCTGATTTATGATGTTTCTTCAGTTTCTGTTGTAGAGCCAAGTGACCCAGTCACACACAGTTCCCTGTGTTGTACAGTAGTACCCCATGGCCCATCCATTCCAAATATAACACACACCCTGTCCATCTCCTTCCCTCCCCACCTCCCTCTGGCAACCACAGTCTGTTCTCCTTGGCTGTGATCTGCTTCTGTTTTGTAGATGGGATCATCTGTGCCCTGTTTTAGATGCCACATATAACTGCTATCATATGGTCTTTGTCTTTCTCTTTCTGACTTACTTCACTTAGTATAAGAATCTCTAGTCCCATCCATGTTGCTGCAAATGACATTATTTTGTCCTTTTTTATGGCTGAGTAGTATTCCATTGTGTATATATGTACCACATCTTAATCCATTCATCTGTCGAAGGGCATGTATCTTGCTTTTTAAACTTAATGTAGCTCAGGGATCATTCAGAATAGCACAGCCAAGGCAGTTCTGTTTAAAGTTGTCAGCCTTGGAGTTCCCTTCGTGGCTCAGTGGTTAACGAATCCGACTAAGAACCATGAGGTTGCGGGTTCGATCCCTGGCCTTGCTCAGTGGGTTAAGGATCCGGCGTTGCGGTGAGCTGTGGTGAAGCCTGCAGATGTGGCTCGGATCCCGCGTTGCTGTGGCTGTGGTGTAGGCCAGCGGCTACAGCTCCTGTTAGACCCCTAGCCTGGGAACCTCCATACGCTGCAGGTGCGGCTCTACATAAAAGACAAGAAAAGAAAAATAAAGTTGCTCCCCTTTTCTTTATTCTGTAGCACTCATTAATTTAATTATCTAATATGTTTATCGTTTGTCTTTTCCCTGGAATGCAAGAGCCATGCAGACAAAGATTCTTGTGTAATTTGTGCCCTGCTGGGTATGTAACACCTAGAAGGTGACTGACACATGATAGGATTTCAATAAAGGTGTGATGAACTGGCTTAGGTTTTATTTCCTACGGTTAAACCAATTCCTTTGCAATTAAAAAGTCATTTTAAAACTGAAAAAAAAAAAAACCAGCACAACATTAATTGATGTAAAACCACCAAACTGTTATACTTTTTTGAAGGGGTATGCACACATTTAAGATCTTTGAAATCATTTATGTCAAAAACATATCGGTGAGATTAAACCTGCGCTTCACCAGCTACAGTGGAATACACAAGTAACTGCCTCTGCCAATTGTCAAAAACTTTTGTGCTCAAGTTGTTCAGCAAAGGAGAAATGCCTCCAGCTCCTTTATCTCTTGTTATCCCCGGGGTTCTGCCTTTTTTTCAGACTCCTTTTTCATCTATAATCTTTTTATTTAATTACTTCTTTCCCAAATCCATATCTCCTACATCTGCAATAGCATTTTGTGAAAATGTAATAGATTTCTTGGGCCTTTTTTTGGAGAGGGTCTCTGTAGGGAGATAGTGCTTGCTAAGTCCTAGGAGTTAGCAGTTGTAAACAGGCTGTGGAAGGCTGTCCAGGAGTCATTGTATGACAGGGCGCAGAGACCGCCCTCTTCATATTATGGAAATGCACAGAAGCCCCTGAAAGGGTTTTAATTCCTCAGAAATATCATCTGTGTTTTTGATGTAATAGTTGCAGAAAAAAGACGTGGACGTGTGTTCTCAAGTACAAGATTTTTTTATCCTTTAAAAAAAGAAAGTGTAGAAAAATAAAATAAATAGCTTACTTAACTTGTCCCCTTTAGATACTGAATTGGGTTGGGCTAGTGGCTATTGGGGAATGGTCTTAATTTGTGTTTTCTTGTGTTTTGTAAAGCAGTGATGGATATTATACATGGAAAAATCCACAAGAGAAAGAAATCTTTAGAGGCAGTGGGGAGGTAGGCTGTAATTTTTTTATGTCATTCAAATGTGAATAGCATAAAACTCTAGATCAAAACTATCTGAACATTGAGCTTAAATCCAGGGCTATTCATAACTTAATAGCTATTCCCCAAAAAGATCATTTATGAGCAAGAGAACTGTTTTTTAATTTTTTTTTGAATACAGTTGATTGATTTACAATGTTATGTTAGTTTCAGGTATACAGCAAAACGATTAAGTTTTTTTTACAGTCTTTTCCATTATAGGTTATGCAAGATATTAAGCATAGTTCCTGGTGCTATACAGTAGGTCCCTGCTGGTTGTCTACTTTATATGCAGTAATATATATATATTTTAATCCCAAACTCCTAGTTTATTCCTCCCTTCTTTGGCAATCAGAATTTCGTTTTCTGTGCCTGTGGGTCTATTTCTGTTTTGTAAATAAGTTCATTTGTAACGTTTTTAAAGATTCCACATATAAGTGATATCATATGAAATGTCTTAATTGCACTTGAGAAACTGAGAGAAGTATGTCAAATCTCATCAAAATCCACTTGCTATAAATAAAAGATTATTATTATTATTACTATTATTTTTAGTGGGAGTTGACATCTGTTGATCCTGGGCCCACTCCTCCTTTTTTAAAGAATAAAGCCTCATTTGACCCAAGGGAGGGCAGACAAGTGAAGGACACATGAGAAAAACCAATCTAATTCAGTCAAGTTCATGGACTTCAATTGCAAGCATGCCTTTAAGATCCTCACTCAAGGATGTTTTAGTTAATTCTAAAAAGTCCAGTTTGCAGGCTACTATGCCTGAAAAGAACAAAGAAAGAAATAGGAAAACTCTAAATAAATCTCTAAAAAGCTGACTCAAAGATTCCAAATACAGGTGTCAATGTCAGGAATCATTTATTGTGCAATCATTTATTGTACATTCCTGTACTGAAGGAATTACCATATATGTCTTAATATAATTAATCTTTATGTTGATAACCGTATTAGGACCATAAAAAATATGTTTGGTGTGCTCCAGTGGTACAAGGATAGTGTAAAAAACATTTTAATAGCATTAAAAAAAATAGGCTGTGCCCAGTTGCATGTGGAAATTCCCAGGCCAGAGACTGAACCTGTGCCAGAGCAGTGACCCGAGCCACTGCAGTGACAATGCCAGATCCTTAACCCTTTGTGCCACAAGAGAATGTCTTAATAGCATTTCTATCCAAAATGACTCAAATACAAAAGTTAAGATCAGGTTTTTGTTTTGTTTTGTTTTGTCTTCTTGTTTAGGGCTACATCTGTGGCATATGGAGATTCCCAGGCTAGCGGTTGAATTGGAGCTGTAGCTGCCGGCCTACACCACAGCCACAGCAACACAGGGTCCGAGCAGCATCTGCGACCTACACCACAGCTCACAGCAACGCCGGATCCTTAACCCACTGAGCAAGGCCAGGGATTGAACCTGTATCCTCATGGATGCTATTCAGATTCACTTTCTGCTGAGTCACCATGGGAACTCCAAGATGAGCTTTTGGTATGGATCCATCCTCTCATCTGAGACACCACTCATGTAGTTGCCATGCCCACCTTTTCATGACTAACAAGCACCAGACTTTCATTTCCGACATCTCATTTTCTGATCATCACCTCCTGTCTGTCCAGCTCACTTACCCTATTCATCCCATTCTTCGGAGTTTATTTCATCACTGCCTCCGATCCCCTACCCTTGTCATTTATTTTTATATTCGTCCTTGCTCTTGCTTCCTCCCTCTTTTCATTTAACCTTCTTACCAGCTGAAATTTTGCGTACGACCATGATCACTGTCTTGCAAATGCTTCTTGACTCCTCTGGCCATTTCTTTGTCTACTTTCCTTGCCTGGCAAGTACCAATGCTGGTTTCATCCAGCCACCTGCCCGCTGTGCCCCTTCACTCAGGCAGGTAAACATTGCTAGCTGGAGAAAATCCAAACATTGTGCCTGCTAGAGTCATTTCAAAACCACAAGTACACATGGCAAAGGCACGCTACCATGAGTGCCAGCCTTCTGTACCTGCCAAGCATATTCAATATTTAACTCTCTAAAGTGACTCTTAAGCCTCTACTTCACTCCCCCACTCACACTCACATGTTACGACCTCACCGCTCTCTCTCTCTCTCTCTTTTTTTTAAACCACTAATTCTAAGAACCCATCACATTCAGCCTCACATACTCTGCCACATTTCTTTGCCTGTGTCTAAGGCCATTCCCTCCAGATATACTCTGGATCCACCCATGCTACCTTCATAAAGGCTTCACTCCTTTAAGCATCCTCTTCTTTTTCCCAGTCATCAGTTTCTCTCTCTCTCTTCTCGGTCATATCTGACAGCATAATGACCTAACACACCAGCCTTGGGCATTTGCTCCTCTCTTGGGAGGTTTGCACGCTGTAGTTGCTGTCACTTCTTCCTGGAAAGGTCTTTTCTCAGATCTACAAAAGGTGGCCTCATTATTCTGCTCTCAGCTCGACTTCTTAAGCCTAGGTGACCTTCTTAGCTCAGATGAGCTTTCTCATCCACCAACTTTCAGTCAGGCGCTGTGTGTCACATGACATAATTTTTATTTTCTTTGTGGTACATATTATCTTGTTTTTTAATCGATGTGCTTATGCATTTCTTTTCCCATTGGAGTGTAAACTTACTGAGGGCAGGAAGTGCCTCTTCTTCATTACTGTATTACTCTACTGTAGGAGCACAGTGCCTGACACAGCATAGATGCTTGATAAATACTGACCAATGGATTGATTGACTGACTACTTAAATGTAGTAATCGCAATAATTTGGAAGGCATTGTTCCTCAGCAACACTCACCAGAATATGTATTATTGTATTTATTCCTTCAAACAAATGCATTTTGGGGAGGCTAGTGAATAATAATGTAAGCATTACTACTAGTGAAAATGCTTACCTAGCAATTTCGATGTGGCAGACACTCTTCTGGACCCTTTCCAAATATGAACTTATTTGAACTTTAGGACATCCCTCTGAAACAGGCACAACCATTACCTCCACTTTACAGATGAGGAAACTGAGGCACAGAGTGCACAGGCAAAAACTGGGGACTGCTCAAACTCAGGTTTCATTGTTGCTTCGGTGTGAAGAAGACTGAGGAGTGTTTATCTAATATGAGTCCCTTCAGGTCATCACATCTGCAGGCAGTCATTCCCATAAGAAGGAACAACCATTGGTATAAAGTATCAGGAAATCTTGTAGCCCACTGACCATCAATTTACTCTGTACCAGGAACAGACTCAGTGTGATGGCAGATATCAAAGAAGAGTGAAACAGGGTTCTTTCCAGAAAGATAGGACTGCTCTCTTTGTAGGACTATGCATCTACAAAGAACTATATAATATCATCGAGTAAAATGAACAAATTAATAAAATATTTATACCTTTACATGCATGCTTCTAATTTCTAGATGAAAATAGCTTTGTATTTTTAAGACTATTGATGAAGTTAGGTATATGGATAAAAGCCACATCACCATACCTGGGCACTAACTTTCCAAATCTTAGGAAATATCAAGGGTGTTGGAAGAATATTTGTATTTGGCCATCAGGCAACACTATGACTGCAAGTATTAGTTGGTCTACCTAGTTCAGATACCACTTTTGTTTGTACTATATGGAGCCTTTTTCCCCACTAATTTTGCATAAACATAAAAACACTAGTAAAGTTGGCTACATACCACTAGATAAACTATGAGTTTTGTTTTTTTAACTCATAAAGAAGTGACTTAAGGACCAATATAGACAGCGTATCTTGAACAATCCAGTCAAAGCTCCAGCATGGGTTGGGTAAGACTTAGCCTGTTTCACTAAAGAACTGGGAATATCCTTAAGCAATAGTGACTAAGGGAGTGTGTCTCTTCATCCTGTTTTTACATCCTGCACTGGCCCACACACTCCAGGGCCAGCCTGGGGAACAGCTCATTTCAGAGATGATTGCCAGCAGTTCCTGGTTTGTGTCTATAATTTCTCAGAGTGAAGTCCCTAAAATATCTTACCCTTTCTGTCTGAACTACACAGACTGTACCAGCTCTATTTCAGTTCTATAGATAGATACCCTCTCTGTGTTTACTGCGCAGATCTGCATTGCCAGGAATTTATGATGTGCAATTTTTGAAAATATAGATGTATTCACTATTTTTTTTTTTTAATGTGTGTGTGTGTCTTTTTAGGGCCGCACCTGCGGCATATGGAAGTTCCCAGGCTAGGGGTCAAAGTAGAGCTGTAGCCGCTGACCTACACCACAGCCACAATAATGCCCGATCCGAGGTGTGTCTGCAGCCTACATCACAGACCATGGCAATCAATGCCATATCCTTGACCCGTGGGGCGAGGCCCGGGATCGAACCTCCGTCCTCGTGAATGCTAGTCAGATACGCTTCCGTTGAGCCTCTCACTATTGTTTCTGTAAGGAAAAAATGCTCTCTGTTTTGTTGTTTTATATTGCCTCTGATCATCTTTTATTAAAAGCCTCTCTATCTGGAATATGTGGAATTTTAGGATTCTTCTGTGCCCCTGAATGAATTGTGTACCTCTCCCCTGGGGGAGTGTAAATCCCAGTCCTTACCCTCAGTATCTGTGAGTTATTTGGAAATAGGGTCTTTGTGGATGCAGTTAATTAAAGATCTTGAGATGAGGTCATCCTGGATTTGGGGTGGGCTGTACATCCAATAACTGGTGTCCTTTTAGGAGGAAGGAGAGAGAGGTTGAGACACAGAGAAGGCCAGATGAAGACAGCAGACAGCAGCAGATAAGACAGTTATGGGGTCCCAAGCCAAGGAAGACCAAAGGTGGCTGCTCGCCGCACAAGTGAGAGGCGCAGGGCAGATTTTTCTCTCAGAGCCTCTAGAGGGCGCCAACCCTGCTCACATCCTGAGTTGTTCTGGACTCCACGCCTATGAAGGAATGCATTTCCGTTGTTTTGAGGCACTTGATTTGTGGTACTTTGTTATGGCAGCTCTAGAACATGAATGCGCTTGGTTGTAAATGGGCAAATAATAAATGCAGGCTTGGGTAGTGCCATGAAGATCTTCATTTATTACAGATTATTGCTTCCTTTGTGGTTCTTTCCTATTTCATACATCATCAAACGCCTTCTTTGACTATAGCACCTGGCTTAAGGGCTATTTCTCTCAATTTATGCAAAAAACAACCCAATACTAGCAACAATCAACCCACCAACTAAAGAAAAAGAAATTTGTACTGGGATTTTGCTTTTTAAGTATTTCATGTGTGTTTTACATTTGCTCTTCGAAAAAATTCCAGTGGTCATATTTTTATTAATATTTTAATGAACAGTGCTTCACTTAGATTTTATTTTAATGTTTGTGGAATTAGGTTTTTCTTCTGGTGGAATCTTAATATTGCAGGGAGGAGTGATCTTAGGTACATATGACTGTGATTTGCCCAGTATAGGTTTTCAGGGACCTTGCTTCTCAGAGTGTATCGGAGATTCTCCACATCCATGAATGTATTTTAATCTTTCCCAGGCATGCCAGCAGCCTTTGCATTTCTGTCTGCGCTCTCGATAACTTAGTGAAGTCTTTGTAGTTCTAGGAGGTAAAAACTTAATGTTAACTTAGTTAATAATCACAGTTACTAAACACCAACTGGACTGTACTGCATATATATATATTTTTTTTTCTTCTTCTTCTTCTTTTTAGGGCCACACCAGCGGCATATGGAGGTTCCTAGGCTAGGGGTCTAATCAGAGCTACAGCTGCCAGCCTTCACCACAGCTGCAGTAATGCGGGACTCAAGCCACGTCTGCGACCTACACCACAACTCACAGCAACACTAGATTCTTAACCCACTGAGTGAGGCCAGGGATCGAACGCACAACTTAATGGTTCCTAGTCGGATTCTTTTCTGCTGTGCCATGACAGGAAATCCTATTTGTACTATTTATAAAATGGAGAGCCGGAGGTCCTTAACCCAGATTCTGTAAATTTAGGTTCACAGAAAACCATCTTTATTTATATTAAGTTCAAGCTGAAACTTTGTATTCTATATTATTAGTTATATATTATTATTTGTATTATGTTATATATTATTTATATTATTAACTTTATATTATGTATTATTATTCATATATGTATATATATATTTGTCTTTTTTGCCTTATCTAGAGCCGTACCCGTGGCATATGGAGGTTCCCAGTCTAGGGGTCTAACAGGAGCTGTAGCCGCCGGCCTTCGCCACAGCCACAGCAACGCAGGATCCGAGCTGCGTCTGCAACCTACACCACAGCTCAGGGCAATGCCGGATCCTTAACCCACTGAGCAAGGCCAGGGATCGAACCCGCAACCTCACGATTTTTAGTCAGATTCGTTAACCACTGAGCCACGACGGAACTCCATTCATATTTTTATATTAAATTCAAGTGAATTTAGGAATTAAGAATTTAGGAATTTAGGCTCCAAACCATAGAGCCAAGGAATGATACATTGTATTAAGATATAACTGTGATTCTCTCACAATAGAAATCATTAATATTTTTGCAGTACCTTAAACACTATAGTATTTTTGAAATGTTGTTCTTGCTAATTAACATATCGGAATTACAGTAGTTATTAGCTCTGTCAACATTGCTCTTTTTTAACATATTAACCAAAAGTTGCATATTACCATATCATAACATCTTCTTTTAATATTTTAATAGCTGTGTTTCAGTTGCGTTTGAATTGTAATTCAATTTCAGTTGCTTTTGTAAAACTGCTTTATTTTATACATTTATAAATTTTATTCTGGGAGGAGTTTATAAGCTTCACCAGACTGTCAAAGAATCTGTTGCAGAGAAAATTTTAAGGACCCCTGTCTTAGCTCTTAGAAAGACAGCTGAGGTCTGAGACCCCTGAATCATTTGCTTCTTTAGAAAACAGTGTTATTTAGCATATTTCCTTTCAAGGGCATAGACATATAGCAATAATAATGTTCCAATTTTCCAAAAATGGTCCAAGCCTTTGTTTTCTTTAATTACTTAACATTTTATTTACATTTTGTCCAATGGCTTTTTTTTTTTTTTTGCTATAATGTTGAGCAAGTTCGATTAGGTTTGTGGCCAAACGGTTCAATAAGCTGTAATCATCAATCACTGGCAGCTCTCAGTTTCAATTTGGAACAAGTGAGAAACTTTACTCTGCCTGAGCCATGTACCTTATTTGATTTGTCACTGGAAATGGGAAGAATGCTACCCTCGGAATGTTAGTCCTGGAGGCATAAAGTCATTTCATAGGAAAACAGTGACATTAGAGAAAGGTCATGTGAAAAGCGGGTCATGGGATTTCCTTTATGAAAATGGAAAATGCTGTCTTTATATGACTTTGTCTTTTATAATGGCAAATTATTCTGCTGGTGATATGGCTTCTGAGCGCCTAGGTGTGGCTGAGTTAACCTGGATATGCCAGGTAATCAATCATGTCCCTCTTCTCTGACGTTCAAGGCAAGCAAGTATATTGTTGGTTTTGGTTCTCTTTAGGGCTGAGGGCTATTGGATGCTCTCTTTTCTGAACCCAGCTAAAACCACCCGTCATCCACAAAAATACCTATGCATATATTCCCAACACATATTTGAGTAGCAGATTCATTAATTCATTCAACAAACATTTGCTAAATGCTGACTGTCTGCTCAGCCTGGGCTATGGACTGTGATTTCAATGCTGGTACCATCCTCTTTCTTGGAAGACCTTGCCTGTGATGTGACAGAATGAATGGATGATAGCATGCTCTCTTAGCTGTATTCCTCTCTAAGTCGCATTTTCCTCTTCAGGAACACTGGTACCTTTCCCCCCCTAGGATCTTTTTTTTTTTAATTTTAATTTTTTCAGATTTTATTGAGATGTAACTGGCCTTCAGCACTGTATAAGTTTAAAGTGTACAATGTAGTGATTTGAATTATATGCATCATGAAATGATTACCACAATAGATTTAGTGAACATCCATGATCTCATACAGATACAATGTTAAGAAAAAATAGAAAACAATTTTTTCCTGGTGATCAGAACTCCGAGAATTTACTCTCTTCTCTACTTTCTCTTTTCAACTTTCTAAGTTAATTATCTTTATCATGTTGTACATTATATCGCTATTACTATTTACTTTATAACTGGAAGTTGTACCTTTTAACTGCCTTCACCTAATCCCCCTCTTTCCACACCCTGCCTCTGGGAACCACACATCTGATCTCTTTTGCTCTGAATCTGTTTGTTTGTTTTTGAAATATAATTGACCTATGACACTGTAATTGACTTGATACAGACCATAGTGATTCAATATTTCTATTCAGTTCAAAATGATCACCATGCTAAGTGTAGTTGTCATCATTATACAAAGATATTACATAATTATTTGACTATATTACTCAGAGTGTAAATTTCATACCTTTGACTCATTTATTTTATAAGTGAAAGTTTGTGCCTCTTAATCTCCCTCAGCTATTTCCTCCTGTCACCTCCCTCCCCTCTGGCAGCTATCATGAGTTTATTTTCTGCAGTCTGTATCATATTCTCTGTCTATGACTCTGCTTCTATTTCATTATAGTTGTTCACATGTTTTGATTTTTAGATTCCATATATAAGTAAAATGATATGGTAATTTGTCTTTCTATGTCTGACTTGTTTCACTTAGCGTAATACCCTCTAGGTCCATCAGTGTTGTCACAAATGGCAAGATTACCTTCTTTTTTTTTTATTGCTGTACACACACACACACACACACACACACACACACACACACACACCACACACACAGAGTCTTTATCCATTCATCTACTGATGGACATATAGGTTGCTTCCATGTCTTAGCTACTGTTGCGGTGAACATAGGATGCATATATCCTTTCAAATTAATGTTTTTGTTTTCTTCAGATAAATACTCAGAAGTGGAACTGATGAATCATATGGTAGTCTATTTTTAATTCTTTGATGAATATCCATATTGTTTACCATAGTGACTGCACCAATTTACATTCCCACCAACAGTGCATAAGAATTCCTTCTACACATCCTCACCAACACTTATTATTTGTTGTCTTTTTGATAATAGCTATTCTGACAGGTATGGGATAATATCTAATTGTGGTTTTGATTTACATTTCTGTGATGATTAGCGTGTGCCTGTTACCCATGTGTGTGTCATCTTTGGAAAAAAAAAGTCTATTGAAGTCCTCTGTCCACTTTTAAATTGGACTGTTTTTCTTTATTTTTTTCTTTTTTCTTTTCTTTCTCTCTTTCTCTCTCTCTCTCCCTTCCTTCCTTCCTTTCTTCCTTTCATGTTGAATCCTGAGTTCTTTGTATATTTTGGGTATTAACCCTTTGCTGGATATATAATTTGCCAATATCTTCTCCCATTCAGTAGGAAGGCTTTTCACTTTGCTGATAGTTTCCTTCACTGTGCAAAAGCTTATTAGTTTGATGTAGTACCATTTTTTGTTTTTGTTTTTATTTCTCTGGACTAAGGAGATGTATCCCAAAAATATTACTAAGACTGACATCAGAAGCATACTGCCTATGTTTTCTTCTGGAAGTTTGGTTTAATGATTGAGATATAACTCATGACACTGTAATTGACTTGATATACAATGTTTATGTCTTTAATCCATTTTGAGTTTATTTTTGTATATGGTGTGAAAAAGTGGTAGTTTCATTGTTTTGCATGTAGCTGTCCAATTTTCCCAACACCTTTTAATGAAGAGATTGTCATTGTATATTCTTGATTCCTTTCATTTCTGGGTCCTCTATTCTGTTCTGTTGATCTATATATCTTTTTTTGGGGGGGGGAAGTGTTAGTACTATAATGTTTTGATAATTGTAGCTTTGTTGCATAGTTTGAAATGACGATTCATGATACCTTCTGTTCTGCTCTTCTTAAGACCATTTTGGCTACTATAGTCTTTTGTTTTTCCATATAAATTTTAGAATTATTATTTTTCTTGTTCTGTGAAAAGTGCCGTTGTTTTTGCTTTTTTTGTTGTTGTTAATTGTTTTTCTTTTTAGGGCAACACTTGTGGCATATATGGAAGTTCCTGGGCTAGTGTTTGAATCGGAGCTGCAGCTGCTGGCCTACCCCATAGCCACAGCAATGCAGGATCCAAGCTGCATCTGCGACCTACACTGCAGCTTGTGGCAACACTGGATCCTTAACCCATGGAGTGAGGCCAGGGATGAAACCCAAATCCTCATGGATTCTAACTGGGTTCTTAACCTGCTGAGCCACAAGAGGAACCCCAAAAGTGTTATTGGTATTTTGATATTGATTATATTGAATCTGTAGCTCACCTTGGGTAGTACGGTCATTTTAACAATGTTAATTCTTCCAATCTATGAGTATAATATTCCTTTCCATTGTATGTGTCATCTTCAGTTTCTTTCATCAATGTCTTATAGTTTCTGAATCTTATATATCCTTAGCTAGATTTACTCCTAGATATTTTATTCTTTTGATGTCATTGTAACTGTGTTCATTGTTAGTGTATAGCAGCACCACATATTCCTGTATATTAATTTTGTATCATGCAATTTTACTGAATGAGTTGATGAGCTCTAGTAGTCTTTTACTGATGTCTTTAGGATTTTCTGTGTGTAGTATCATGTGATCTGCAAACAGTGACAGTTTTACTTTATCCTTTCAATTTGGATTTCTTTAATTTCTTTTTTTGTCTAATTGCTGTGCTAGGAATTCTAATGTTATGTTGAATAAAGTGCCATGAGTGGGCATCCTTGTCTTATTCCTGTTCCTAGAGGAAATGCTTTCAGGTTTCCACTGCGGAGTATGATGTTAGCTGTGGGCTTGTCATATACGACCTTTATTATGTAGAGACGTGTTCCTTCTATGTCCACTTGGTTGAGAGTTTTTATCATGAATGGGTGTTGGATATTGTCAAAAGCTTTTTCTACATCAAGCTGATCATATAATTTTTATTCTTCAATTTGTTAATGTGGTTTATCACATTGACTGATTTGTGGATATCGAACCACCTTGGATCCTGGGACAAACCCATTTAATCATGGTCTATTATCCTTCTAATGTATTGTTAAATTCAGTTTGCTAATATTTTGTTGAGAATTTTTATATCTATGTTCATCTGTGCTATTGCCTGTAATTTTCTTTATTTTTTGTGATATCTTAATCTGGTTTTAGTAGAAGGGTGATGCTAGCTTCCTAGGATGGATTGAGAAGTGGCCCTTCATCTGCAGCTTTTTGGAGTAGTTTGAGAAGGATAGGTGTTAGTTCCTCTCTAAATGTTTGGTAGAATTCACATGGACCTGGAGTTCCCATCATGGCACAGCAGAAACGAATCCAACTAGTATCCATGAGGATGCAGGTTCGATCCCTGGCCTTGCTCAGTAGGTTAAGGATCTGGCATTGCAGTGAGCTGTGGTGTATGTAGTTCAAAGATGCAGCTCAGATCTGGCATTGCTGTGGCTGTTGGTGTAGGCCAGCAGCCATACCCTTTTTCAACTGTTAGCCTAGGAACCTCCATATGTCACGAGTGTGGCTGAAAAAAGCAAAAAAAAAAAAAAAATAATAATAATAAAAAGAATTCACATGTACCTTTGCTTTTGGTCCTGGATTTTAGTTTGTTGGGAATTTAAAAATTACTGATTCAGTTTCATTACTGGTAATTGGTCTTTATCTTCTATTTCTTCCTGATGCTGTGTTGGGAGATTGTACATTTCTGGGAATTTATCAATTTCTTCTAAGTTTTTCATTTTATTGGCATATGATTATTCATAATCTTAGGATCCCTTGTATTTCTTTTTCAGTTATGACATTGTTTTAGGCCCTTTCTCTTTTTTATTAATGAGTCTGGATAAAGTTTTACCAATTTTATCTTTTCCAAGAACCAGCTCTTAGTTTAATTGATATTTTCTATTTTTTCTCTATTTTATTTATTTCTACTCTGGTATTTATAATTTCCTTCCTCCTACTAACTGGGTTTTGTTTGTTCTTCTTTTTCTAGTTTCTTTAGGTGTAAGTTTAGATTGTTTCTTTGAGAATTTTCTTGTGGTAAACTTGTATTGCTGTAAACTTCTCTCTTCAAATTGCTTTTAGTACATCCAATAAATTTTGGATTGTTGTGTTTTCACTTTCATTTGTCTCCTGGTATTTTTTGATTTCCTCTTTGATTTCATCAATAATCCACTGGTTGCTGGTAGCATAATGTTTAGCCTCCACATGTTTTTGTTTTTGCAGTTTTTTTCCTTGTAGTTGGTTGCTAGTCTCATAGCATTCTGATCAGAAAAATGTTGGATATAATTTCAATCTTCTTAAATGTGCTTAAACTTATTTTATGGTCTAGCATAAACTAAGAGCTGGTTCACAGGACTTTATTCAACATAGTATTGGAAGTCCTAGCCACAGCAAGCAGACAAAAAAAAAAAGGGGGGGGGGGAGAACCAAATTGGAAAGGATGAAGTAAAACTATCACTGTTTGTAGATGACATGATACTATGCAATAGATGTTTATTGTTATTGTTGACATCCTTGGTCAGTATTGTAAGATACCTGTAAGAACCTGGGAGTGAGGGAATTGAAATTTTGCCTTTATAGATAAGTTGTAAAATTAGTGCTTGTAAAGGGCAGGGAGTCTCCAAGGCCAATAAGACTAGACTCTAATATTTTGGAATGTATTAACTTATCTAATGAGTGAATGTATCAATCAGTAAGGGAATGGGTCAGACTGAAATCTTTGTTGTTTGATTGATGATAGATTCAATGAGTCAATTTCAATGCCATTTCCTCCAAGATCTCTTTAATTATTACATCAATAGTCTATTCTCCTTCTAAACTCTTGTGTTATTTGTTCAGTTCCTTACCCAACTGTCATACTGGAAAATTTCATTAGCAGACTTGGAGTGACAGAAAGACGAGACATAGACACCCTTTGAACAAATCAAACACATTTTATTTATATGAGGAGTGCAGTACAAAGTACAGTTAAGGTAAATGGTGGCAAGTTCTGCATTATCATGCAGTACAAAGAGGCAAGATTCTGAGCAAACTCATCTAGTCAGAGATTACACGATTGTGAGGGCAGCCTGCAAGTCTTTCTTGGAAGTGTAACTGTCCCTTTCCATGTCCAATTTTTTTTTTTTTTTTTTGTCTTTTTGCCTTTTATCTAGAGCCGCACCCGCAGCATATGGAGGTTCCCAGGCTAGGGGTCTAACAGGAGCTGTAGCCGCCGGCCTTTGCCACAGCCACAGCAACACGGGATCCGAGCCGCGGCTGCGACCTACACCACAGCTCACGGCAACACCGGATCCTTAATCCACCAAGCAAGACCAAGGATCGAACCTGCAACCTCATGGTTCCTAGTCAGATTCGTTAACCACTGAGCCACGAAGGGAACTCCTCCATGTCCAATGTTTATGCATAGGCTAGAGCAGGCCTACACATTGTCCAGTCTGGATATGTGCTTGTCCTCTCTGCCTTGGTCCAGGTAGACCTCATCGGCCTCAGCATCACATTTGCAAAATGCGATGGAAACACTCAGTTCTCATCCACTACCCTCAGATTTCTGATGCTTGTTCAGTTGATCCAACCATAAACTCAGAGTTATAGAAACAGAGTAAGTATCAGTTGCCCCAAATTCTCAGGATTCATTCTAAGAAGCTCTTAGATTGTCTAAAATGTAGGGTGTATCCTAGAAGGCTCAGACTATTTTAAAAAAGCATAGAACCTTGAAATATTCATTTGTGTGTCACCTCCTCTCCTAGATTATAAATCTACTGAAAAAGGCATATAATTTATTTTTATGAAGAGTATATATTTTGTATAATTTTTTATTTATAAAACCCTAGCACAAACCCTTGTGTATAGGTTCACCAGTTTTTTAAAGTAATAAACGAATCTTCATTATTATCTAAATCATAGATATCTACTTTCTTCTTCTAACTTCCCTATTTTCTGGAAACTCCTACTTTTAAAAAACTTAGTTTACTTATCACCTTCTCTGGGAGATTTCCCTGGATTCTTTAAGAAGTTAGTTACTCTGCTCCCATGTCCCCAGTAGCATTTTTGGCATAGTACTATAACCACAGTTCCCACTGTGTTGTAATTACGCATCTTCCGCTAAAGTGTGAGTTTGTTTATTTAAGGCTTGAACTATGATTCGTTTACGTTTGTGTGTACGTTCCTTTCGAGCAGCTAAACTAGAATCTGTTCATCATAAATGTTTATGGAAGGAATGAATCCCTAGGATCTCCGTTTTTCTATTCTAATCCCATTCTCTTTCTTCCTCTTGAATGATAGGAAGCGTTGGTAATAATAAGGGTAAGGATTAGGAGCTGAAAAAACAACAGTTCTTAGAAATCACTTGATGGAGCAGAATAGGCTGTGATAATAACAGGAGTGTGGTAGAGATGAATCATTTGGAAAGGTTTCCTGGATGTGGGCCTGAAACTGTTCAGGAGGACTATCCAAAGATGAAAGAAATGTGAATTGGGGCCATTTAAGAGATGCAATGTATATCTTTCACCTTTCTAATCTGTTTAGCTCTTTGTTTACTGCAAATAAAATGCCACTAACATTTTGGGTGAGCCATACTTGCTTGCTTATAGATTTAGGACTTCAAGCCTCCAAGATTGAGATTTCCTTATTTTTAAAGAGGTTTATACTTCAGGACATATGCATACATAAACATTCACCTTGTGATCAATATGTTAATTTCAAAATCTCTTTTGACAGTTTTTTTTTTCAGTCTTGCTTTTTATATAATTTGGTCATGGTAGTCAGAGCTGTTGGTATTATTTGTCCTTGAAATTCCAGACGTATTTGACCGTCTCCCTTCAACTGTGTATAGTATAGTAGTTGTATACTAGAAAACATAACAGACCTACAGAATTTTTGATTATAAACTTTGACCTGCTCTTTTTGTCTAGAACTTCCTTTTAGTTCTACGCGAGGATGGTGCCACAAAATATGCTTTCCTTAATATCTTTACCTTAAGCAGAACCGTTCATTGATAAAGAGGTATGCATATAGTCACCCTTAACATTTATATGTTTCCTTCAATTCCTTCAATCATTCTGTCTTTCTTATATAATCAATTACTGGAAGAAATCAGGAGAGGTGGCCTGGGGCAGGAGAATGCTGTCAAGCTATTAGGTTGGAATGAGATTTCAAGATTCCATTTAAGACTGAGATGTTAAATGAATTGTCAAGCACTGTGAGAAAAGTATAAAAGATTTTTTTGAAGTAGATCTTACATGAAGGGAGTTTGTTCTTGGCAGGATGTTTGGCTTGGGCATTAAGAGGAACATGAGAGAGAAGCCTGTATACTATGGTAACTGGAAACTATTACAAAGCTGTCCACAAATGACTAGAAATAGAGTCCAAAGACAAAATAATCACGAAAAGGAAGACTGGCTTATAAGGACATCAAGATTCAACAGTAAGAGTGTGTGGTTACTCACAGTATTCTTTTATGTAAAATGCTGGAAGGGTGCCTCATAAAATCATTGAGAAACACATGCGAAATGAACTCCCCTCGTTGCCTTCAAGGCCTCATTTAATCGAGGTACCCAAATCAAATGTCCTTGTTTTATTGAGTTTTCAAGGTGTAGCCAAGCAGAAATTTTGAACAGGTCCTTTACTTTCCTATTTTTAGAATGCCATATTTGTATAATGCTTTGAATATATTTTTATTGCTTTTGCTTGCTCAGTTTGAGTAAGTCAGTGGGTTTCTGACACAGAGTTTAAGTTATTATGTCAATCCTGGCATCAGGAAAAACATCGGGCTATTCATGGATATGTGTTTGTTAGGGAGAACTTTTTCAGTGAGGGGTGGTTGCTTGCGTGGAAACTTTTGAGTAAATAAGAGATTAATGGGTATTTCTGTTTCCTCTGGTTATTCCCTAGAACCACAAATATTACCAAGTGGTGATGGATGACATTTAAAATTTTAAATAACTGCCTAAATTTTACTTGACTAAACAACTATAAAATGTAACGCTTGCTTATATTTTTTTCTTGTTTTAGTAGTGAGGGGCTGAGGTGAAAGGAGTGTCTAAATGCGTAATCTGAATTTGAAAGAACTTCTATTTAATCCCTTGAAAATTATTTTTTTTCTCATGGTAAAATACACACGGCGGGAGATTTACTATCTTAGTCATTTTTAAGTGCAAGATTAGCAGCATGAAGGATTTTCACACCGTTGAGCAACCGCAATCATCACCATTTATCTCCACAACTCATTTAATATTGTTTTGTGAAGTGAAATTCTATCTCTAATTCCACCTACCAAGTGTGGAAATCAAAGAGTAGAGCGACTTTATAAGAAACGTGAATCACAGCTAAAGGCAGACTTTAGTTTTATACGGTTGACATGAGTAGAAGAAGATGAGTGCGTGACCGGACCATGGCTTAAGGGATGTCGTGGTGGGAGACAGGCGCCATTTATCTAAAAATATGCTCCGTCTGGCCTGGTTCCTGCAGAATTTCCATCCCTGAAACCTTGTTATGTGTTTAATTGACAAGGAATGAATTAGAGGTTGTGCCGGGTGCTGCTTTGGCCACAAGTTGGATAGTAGGGCAGGGGTCATCGTTTCTATTCTGGGGCTGGAAAGAGGCTCTTCACGGCTCTCCAGGGGCTTGATGACCCCTTCCTGTTACAGTCTCATTCCTCCCATTTTCCCCACAGGCGAAGAACTTTGGGTCGGAGAAGTCTTTATTTTCCCAGAAAGGAGTCAAGTTTCCCCACATCCTGCGTGTTCGGAGGAGCGCTGCGAAGCTTGAGTTAACTGATGTTGGGGCTGGAGATCAGGGTAGTCTGATCTAGATGGGAATTTGTGAGAAGCTCTGCAAAAAAAAAAAAAGCTCTCCATTTCCCTGTTAACAGGGCAGGAGTGAACCCAAGAGTGGCCAGACATGGGAAGAGCCCTTATTTTTTTTCCCCCTGTAATTATCTCATGGAAGGGATTCGGTTATACCGTATTTTTTTCAAACATGAAGTCATGACCCATAAATGATGGTGAAAATAGTAGATTTCTACCGATATTTTAATACACTGAAATAAAAGGCATATCATGAGTGCTGCTTTATGAAACACTTTCTAGGCGTATATGTGTAAATATGTTTGTTTCCATGGGGGTGTGAATGTGGGTATTGTAAATAGCTGCCTGTGTGCAAAGGAAATTTATTTCTTACCGAGAAGTCAAGGAGAGAAAGAAGTTTGAATCTGCTGAAGTCAGAACCACTTGCTTCTAATTTTTACAGAGTTTAATTTCCTTGAGGTATTAACTACCATCTGGGTGCAATGAAATTGTATCTGTAAACTTCCCACAGCTTTCTTCTGTTTTCAAATAATTCTTGTGAACTGCAGCTAATAGAGCACGAATCGGGATATGGAAGTGGTAGTTCACTCCTAAAAACAGTTAACATTCCTCATATTGCCCAGTATTGTTCTAAGAGTTGTGTATGTATTGGTGCTTTGCTGCAATTCTTTGGGATAGGAAACATTGTCATCCTCATTTTACAGATTAAAAAAATGGAGGCATGGAGAGCTTTGGTGAAATGTCCAAGCCGGTTTGTGGCAAGCCAGAACTCCAGCCCAACTGAAGTCTAATTCCGGAGTCCGTGATCTTGGCCACTACACTACGACCTTTCGTTATTAAGGAGAAATATTTTGTAAACAAATCAAAAAAAGTTAATGTTTCTTACATCCCATTGCAGACTTGAGGATGTGGGTGACATCTGATTCAAAGTTATTGAGGTAATATTATCTCCACTCTTCCCTGATAACTCCATGTCAGAAGATGCTTGCCAAGGACTCACTCCTAACTCATTGGTGTTGTGCCAAGAAAGAGTATAACACTGTCTGAGACCAAGCTGGTTTATAGTTCATGGCTCTCTGAGTGATGCAGAAGGTTATCTGTAAATACTGGGTAGTCATTGTTGAACAAGCTGTCTAAGGGTTCAAATGCATTAGATATTGCCAATTGGTAGGTGGCTGCTTAATGAGGCCCATGAGCAACCAGGCCATTGTTTTACCCATGAATCAGGGGAGTGCTATTGAATGGCACTTTGTTGTCTCTTGAATTAAATCACAATAATAGTGTTAGAATTAGAAATGAACTAATTGAAGCTAGATGGCTTGCATCACTTGGAAGGCTAAGTAAATATGTGCTCTTTGTATCATTCACAGACTAGGTCTCATTGTTATACGGAGAACTTATTATTTCTGGGTGTGCCAGAAGACTCCCAGCTGCCAGGATCTGGATTGGTGTGCCTGGGATCTGGTTCTTGAACCACACACCTGCTCTGGAGCAGCCAGCAAGATTGGCTGGGATATTAGCAACTCCGGAGGTGAATTCCAATGACTGATAAGGACTGGTGTATTAGTACCTAGGTTTCCTCATACCTAGGGTAGAATGAATTAATTCTGAAGCACAGATTAATTCAGAGATTCTCTGCAGTTTAAGTCCTTTTTTAATTACTTAATGAATTTTATTACAAGTATAGGTGTACAAAAATCATCACAACCAAATTCTATAGCATTTCCATCCCAAAGCCTCAGTGCTTCCCCCCACCCCCTAACTTGTCTCATTTGGAAACCGTAAGTTTTCCAAAGGCTATGAGTCAGTATCTTCAGATTAAATTCTAATCATGCAGTATGGCAGCAGGTGGTGGTAATTATATAATAACCAGAAATTCTCTGTCTCCCTTTCATACACATTGCAGATGCTCCATCAAAAAGTGGAATTGGGGGGATGCACTGTGGGTTTGGGATACAAAATCTGTAAAATTGACTTGTGATGATTTATGTACAGCTATAATCGAAATAAAATCCATTAAGGAAAAAAAAAAAGTGGAATTGATTTCCCCAACCTTGGATCTAGGTGGTCAGGTGACATTGCTTTGGCCTTTGGCAGATTAGCAAACATGACCCCACAAGAAGCTTGAAAAGCATTTGTTTCTTGGGGCTTGTTTTCTTGTTGGTTTTAGAACCTGAGATGAGCATCTAAAGGATCCCAGGCAAGCCTTTTGGAGGATGAGAGGTGACTTAGAGCTGAACTGTTCCAGCTAAAGCCCCCTGGTCTAACCATTATTGAAGACCATTCAGCCCTACAAGAGCTGCTGGCTCAGTGCAGAGATCAGTTGAGCTGGCCCAGACAAGAGGAGCCGTCTGGGTGACTTAGAGGAGTGTGCAAAACTATACATGTTCATCTGAATTCAGTAAGTGTTGGGGTGGTTTATTACACAGCACAAACTAACCAACACATGTTGCCTAACAACTTACTCGCTACTGGCTGACTTTCCTTCCCTCTGGCTCTCTCTATCCCACTAGGAGTTTCTGGAACCTCCAAATAAATGTTCACTTCAGGATCTACTTCTTGAGGAACCCAAACTAAACACTCATTAATTTTTATACCCACTGAAGTCTTTTCCTTATGAGTTCTCTGTCAGGATTGTGAGCTGTTAAGTGGCACTGAACAGGAAACAGAGCAAAACCAGACTTGAGAGACTCCCAGTTGGAATACTCTCTCCTTGGTTGACATAATTCCTGATTCCCCCACATCAGAGTTAACACGTGCTCTTTGTTCTTGCCCAGCAGAGCAGTAAGAATCCCTTCCTAAACCATCAGGACAGGAAAAATTTGTCCTCGTAGGCTGGAGTGGAGGAGCAAATCTGAGCCCATTCCTCTTTGCTGTGGACAAGGAAAAGGTGACACTGAAACTTGACTCTGAGTCCTGCCTTCTTTAATCCATTTACTGTCAATGTGAAGTGACTGGAATGAAAAGAGGAAGGCTCTTAGGATTAACAGCGGCTTTATGATTCCGAGAAACTCGATTTCCTTTGAATTTTTCCTAGGTAGCAAAATAAGAAAAGATAGGCTCTGTTGTAAATGGATAACCAGGGAGCTGAAAAACTGGTTAAGAGGTAAATTGGAAGAAATACTAACTGTTATTTATTTATTTATTTATTTAAGTTTTTTAAAATTAAAGTATAGTTGATTTACATTGTGCCAATTTCTGCTGTACAGCAAAGTGGCCCAGTTGTATATATGTGTGTGTGTGTATGCCTATATATACAATAAATAATATATACACATTATATTATGTATAATATATAATTATATATTATACAATATAATTATAATATGATCTTATATATTATAATATATTATATAATACAATATTATATATAACATTATATATAATATAATAATATGGTATATAACATTATATATTATATAATATATAATAAATATATATATACACATACATATTATCTTTCTTACACTGTCTTACATCATGGTCTATAACAAGAGACTGGATATGGCTCCCTGTGCTATACACTAGGGCCTCCTTGCTTATCCATCCTAAATGTAGTAGTTTATATCTATGAACACCAAACTCCCAGGCCATCCCACCACCTCCCCGTCCCTCTTGGCAACCACAAGTCTATTCTCCGTGTTGTGAGTCTGTTTCTGTTTTTTAGATAGGCTTTCATTTATCCCATATTTAATTTTTTAATTGAAGTATAATTGATTTATAATTTGTGTTATTTTTAAGTGTACAGAAAAGTTGGGCATTCCTGTTGTGGCTCAGTGGTAACCAACTCAACTAGTATCCATGAAGACATGGGTTCGATCCCTGACCTCACTCAGTGGGTTCAGGATCCAGCATTACTGTGAGCTGTGGTGTAGTTTGCAGACTGACTCGGATCCCGTGTTGCTTTGGCTGTGGCCAGTGGCTACAGCTCTTATTCAACCCTTAGCCTGGGCTCCTCCATGTGCCATGGGTGTGGCCCTAAAAAGACAAAAAAAAAAATAGTGATTCAGTTCTACATATATGTGTATATTATATATATATATATATATACACACACTATGTATACATATATATATAAATCTATTGTTTTTCAGATTCTTTTACATTATAGGTTATTACCAGATATTGAATATAGTTCCCTGTGCTATACACTAATCATTTTGATACCATGACAAAAAGTATATGTGTGTGTTTGTGTGTGTGTGTGTGTGTATTGGGGGACATGGAAGTTTGAGTAGACTAGGGAAAAATTAAAGGAGATCACCTTTGAAGGATAGACATATTCATAAACTTCCAGATATAATGACATTATAAACTCTTCAATATGAATACATTTTTAATGTGATTATGTGGACCAATTCTTTCAAATTGCTTTGTTTCACAAACTCTTTATGTGATGATTGGATGAATCTAGCAGCATAACTCCTTAAATACTTACCACCACACCTCAAAAACTGTTATAGTGATTAATATTTTAAGTGCTGTTAAAACATTCTGTTTATGCCACCTCACAAAGAGCATGATTTACCAAAAGGGCAGTCATCTCTTATTGACTGTTTATCCTACCAGCGTCTTTCTCTAGAGGACTTTTGCATACAATTTTGGGATTATTAATATTACTTTGTATTCCCATTGTAGCACTCTGATACTGCTTCATTGTGAGAGTGGTTGTTATTTATTATCATTTCAAGGTGGCAAACTAGGACTATATCTCTAAGACAGAACACACAGATTATTACCTGACGTATTGCTGCTTTCCTTTTCCATCTTCTGCTGTAAACAATGTGCATTTTCTTCATCATACAGTTTAAAAATACATAGCATATCTTATTAAAAGACAATACAGGGAGTTCCCATCATGGTTCAGCGGTTGGCGAACCGGACTAGGATCCATGAGGACTTGATCCCCAGCCTCACTCAGTGGGTTAAGGATCCAGCATTATCATGAGCTGTGGTGTAGGTCACAGACACGGCTCAGATCCTGCATTGCTGTGCCTGTGGGGTAGACTGATGGCTGCAACTCCGATTCGACCCCTAGCCTAAGAACCTCCATATGCCATGGGTGCAGCCCTAAAAAGATAAATAAGTAAATAAATAAATAAATGGCAATATACATTCATTACAGCTGATTTTTGGAGTAAGAGTGTAGAGGCAATAAATAATAATTACGTATAATTAGGTAGTTCCTAGTGTGGCACAGTGGTAATGAATCCAACTCGTATCCGTGAGGATGCAGGTTTGATCCCTGGCCCTACTCAGTGGGTTAAGGATCTGGTGTTGCTGTAAGCTGTGGTCACAGACATGGCTCTGATCTAGTGTTGCTGTGGCTGTGCTATAGGCTGGCAGCTGTAGCTCTGATTTGACCCCTAGCCTGCGATCTTCCGTATGCCACGGCTGGGGCCCTCAAAAGCCAAGAAAAAAAAAAAAAGCAACAACAACAAAAAAAACCCAAAAACAAAATATAGGAACAATGTAAGTATTAGTATACTAATAACGTTTGGTGTATTTTCTTCCAGAGTTTTTTTTTTTTTTTTGAGTGAATGTAAAAGCACAATTTGTTTTTTAATTAAATTGTTGTTATAGTATATTAAGAATAGGATACATTTTAAAATTCAAGGCTAAATTGCAGTTTTAAAATCTCGAAATATTTTAACGTCCTGTTAATGGCTTCATTATATCTACTTGCGTGGATGTTCATGCCTTATTTTACACAGCCATTATTGTTAGACATTTATGTTATTTCCAAATCTTCATGGTTATGATTACATAGAGTGCCAACATCTTTGTAAATTTTCTGTGTATCTATGGTTATTATCTTAGTCTGAATTCCAAGAAATCAAACATCAGAAACCAGCATATTTCTGAGGATTCTGATACATTTTTCTCTTGAAAAGATCATACCTATTTTCACTCTGTAAGAGTACTTTTTTATACTTTTATTACCCTTGGCAACATGAACTTGACGTTCAATTGTTCACCACTATGATACCCAACTACTAAGTAGAATAAGGATTTATCTGTTTGTCTGTCTACCTACCTATCTAGAAAATTAACATAAGGATACATATACAAATATATATATGTATATAAAATCTCCTCACATATTGTAATTTATAAAAGCAGACCGATATTTAGCAGTGCTGTGAACCCATCTCTCTGGGACACTTTCTCCTCAAGGCCCTTGTAACCTAATCCTCTGCCCATGCCTAGTGGGTTTGGTAAGAACAGCAAGAAAAGCACCTGCCATTACGTGGCAGTACCCCAGCCATATCTGGTAAAAATCATATTGTAATGTGATTTGCGCAGCATTGCCGTGTAAATCAGAATGACAGTTGTCTTACTGCTTTGGCCCATGCTGTGGCAAATAGATGGGCTTTAAAAAAATTTTAGAAAACTCCTCAACAAAATTGATTTGTGAGACATAAAATTTAGTGTATAAGAACTTGAGTTTTCCTTTGAACCCAAGGGAAACTAATTTGCAGGTGGAGTGAGACTATGGAACAAAGGTGAAAATACACAATTTTGGCTGGATTTCAAAACTAGAAGAGAATGCGCCAAATGTGATCAGAATTATTTGAAAAGTCGTTTGGCAAGAAGGAAAAGACCTGTAGGAGAAACCTCAAGCATTTTCAGAGCAGATACTTCACTGGACTAAGCTAGTTGGCATTCTCTTTGCCTCCCTCTGGGATCTTGCCTCTTCTTGCCGTGGGCCAGTCTAGGATTGACCTTGTCAACACTCTTTGCCACTTTGCTCTAGCTGCAGCCATTGAAGCCACCTGGCTGTCTCCCTCCAGAGGCCCTCCATCTTCCTAAAGCTTCAAGACATTCATCACCTGGTCCCAGAGCAATTACGTGCTGAAGTCTCATCAGAAGGGAGGGCTGCCCCCTTAGTGGGCCTCTGCCTACAGTCTCCTCCTGGGTGTATGTCTGCTGTCATTGTCCAACCCAGGAGACATGAGGAACTGAAGCAAGGTCATTTTTAATCCTGAACATAACACTCTTGATACTCTGCCTCCAAATGGAAATATCTCAGTGCTTAGGCTTTAACCACGTATTTATTCATCTAACTAGTAAATATAAATCGAGAACTTTCTATGTGTCAGGCACTTCTTAATGGTGTGGACGCCACATTGAAGGATGATAAACAAATTCATGACGATAATGGAGACTACCATGTAGTAGAGATGGCAGATAATTAACACATATGCAGCGGAGTATAATGTGATGTTAAGGATGACAAGTGCCATAAAGAAAAATTAAGTGGCATATGAAGATAATGAGAGAGAAAGGCTACTTTTCTGGAGAGGCGGTCAGAGAAGCTCTTTTTGAAGAGAAGGCATTTTAGCGAAGACCTGAAGGAAGAGCGAGAATAAGCCCTGTAGATATCTGTAGGGCATACAGATGTCCTTCTGGGGACACTGTAAGTGCAAAGGCCCTGAGGTGAGAGTGTGCTGGAGAAGAACAAAGCAGCCGGTGTGTGTGGATGGAGTAGATGAAGGCGAGGGAAGAAGGAGGTGGGTCAGAGACAGTCAAGGCCCAGGTAAGGTAGATGATGCAGGACCCAGCCAATGTACAAGCTGGGTTTATTTGCAGTGTGATAGCAAGCAAGTGGGAGGTTTTGCAAAAGAAGTGATGTCATCTGTTAACCTTCTGCTGCTTTTGTGGATTTTTCTAACTCTCGCTTTTATGGTCTTGTCCTAAGGCATTGAGACAGGTGGACATATTTTCAAATTTCCTTTTACTTTTATCAACATCGCCATGTGGGAGGCAGTTTAGACAGAGAGATATTCTTTCTCTCTGCCAAAGGCATAATTAAAATGTCTGGGACTTTATATACAACTTCACAGAGGACCGGGACTAATGAAGTTTCTCTGAATTTCAAGTAACAGAATCCAAGTTCGATTTCCCCAGCAAACTTCATTGGAAAGGTTGATAGTGCACTGCTCAAAATCCAAGGAAGTGATCCTTCTAGGCCTTGGGGAGCAGGCTGCTCCAGGGGCCTTCGCAGCAGCCATTTGTGGCCCCTCTTCTGCAGCTGAACATTACTGAGGCCAGTGATTTCTGGACTTGTTTAAAAGTCCAGATTATTGGGAGGAGAATTTGATTGGTACAGCGTGACTCAGGCGCCCTCTTCTGAATCAATGAATTCTAGTTAAGGGGGCAATGACGGCAGAAACGAAACAGCTCTGAGAAGACCCATGGGCGTGAGGTGTATGGTTCCCAAAAGCAAGGCTGGCCAGACAACTCTCTGGTGGTTTATGGCTGCGTTTGGATGGAGGCAGACCCCTGAAGCAGGGCTTCTGTGTAGTTGCCTCTGTCCCTTTCCTCTACAGAGAGCTGGACAATTTGGTTGCAAAGTCCTTGATAGCAAAAGGGCAGTTTTATCCCATTTTGTATCTCCTTGAGGAAAATAAAGGGCAGAGGCTATTTTTTGGTGTTTGATTTTGCTTCAGGGCCCTGTGTGCGTTATGATCCTGAAGCTGAGCACAAGGATCTAAAATTACAGATTCTGTTTTATATTCTTAAGAGATTTGCCGATAGCTTGGTGAAAAATTTCTTGGTGAAGAAATTTTTGCCCACTCTCACCTGTATTGCTTTGCCAAGAACGTGGGATTGGAAGCCAGGAAGCTACGTTAAGTCTGGTTCCTGGGAAACTCTGTGATGGAGATCCGTGCGCAGGAGGCTTACTTGGGAGTGTTCTGGGGGTCAGTACCCGTGAGGGCGGAAGGAAGCAGGACTGGGCAGAGGGAGAAGTGAGCAACGGAGACTCCGGCCGATCCGACAGGGACCTCTGGAGCGAGGGTGGACCTCTGGCATAACCTGGAAGTGAAAAGGGGGTCAGTATGGGGAGGGGACTCACCTTGGGGAAGAGAGCTACCTTTGGTCTAAGGCAGTGTCCTGGGGAGGACATCAGCTCCCAGTCACCAATCCTGGAAGCAGCTGGGGAGTGGGTGATGGGCTCAGGATGTGCGGGGTTGGGGTGGGGAGGATCTGGTTGGTCCACCATAGCATCTGCTGCAAAGACTTGAGTTACCACACTGGTTTGCGAGGCCGTGGGAAAAATCGCCTAATTTTTTTGTCATCATGTCCTCAAAAAAAAAAAAAAAAAGGACCCAACCAAACCAAGTAAATAAATCTCATTTTAAAAACGGGATGAAGTAAACAGCGTTATGAGCACTTGGTAGGATCCTTTCACTTAGGTTGCGTTGTCCCATTCTCTCTGCAGCTCTAGGACATAATCACTTTTAGGATAACTGTATTGACAACGAGATGGACCCTCAGAGAAATGAGAGCAGTTGGCCTGAATTTATACAAAAAGGCATACAGAAAATGCGGTTTCAGATCTCCTGAACGTAAGTCCTTCTTTTGCCCAATTCACTTGCAACAGGACTAATGTTACTCTTACTAATGATGACAGATCATGCCTAACTTATGTGGTTGTTACCAAGACTGAGTGAAAGACATTTGTAAATCATATGTTCCTGAAAAAAGTGAGTCAGTATCACTGTCCTTCAGAATTGTTTTTCCCGTTAAGTAAGATGAGCATGTTCTAGTCCATTCTGAGAAGAGGAGGAAGAGGATCCTTACGCAGGATCCTGGAATATTTCTCCTAGCCAGTTTCTAAAAGGCACAGGGCGTCTGTTGTTTCCAGGTTTCTTTGATTGACCTTTGGACCCCTCATGTTCACTCTTAGCGACCCCAAAAAATTCAGCTCCCGTAGTCTGACCTGGGGCTTACCCTAGGAGGGCTGTGTTGAAGGATAAGGGAATAAGAGAAAGCTGTTGCTTCAGAGATAAAAATAAGACCAGTCAGTGATGGTGATGGGAACCCCTGTTTTGGAGGGAGAAAGACATTAAAAGAGCTCAGAGGGGGCTCTGGGTGTCTGCGTCAGACTCTTAAATTGTGTAGGTGACACACAGCATAGATGTCAGTTTAGGTTTTGAGCTTTATAAGCTTTGACTTTCAAAAGGTGAGGAAGTCATGGAAAAGAGCCAGTCTGTGTTATCTCTACCAATTTGAAACAAAACAAAGCAAGCACAACTCCACATACATGGCTTCTTTGCCCACTGGCACACGAAGTGTTTTATGTGACACACCCAATCCAAAGGAAAATACATTGTTCGGAGCACACACATGTTCACAGGCATATTTTAAATCGCTTTGCAAATGACTGATATTCATGAATCTTAATGTAAATTCAACAGCACATTTGAATGAAGCTGAAATACATTATCTCCACATTATTGTGGAATCCCACCTTTACACTCATCTCATAGCTCCCTCTCTAAAAAAAGCTCATGTTTTGATAGAGTTTGTACTTATTCTACCTTCTTGGGAAATAATCAAATGTTACTACTAACATGTACTATTTGACCAAACGCATTACTCCTGAACTTTTAGGTCTAAAGTTCTGGATTTTCTCATGTTTATTTTTCCCCTCTAGCTTCATTTAGTAAATTCCAGATTCCCCAGTGTAGTCAGTTCCATAGAGGTCAATGGATTCTCATGTCACTAGATTGTTTACTTTTTATCTCCACTTGACCTAGATTAAAAAGTCAAGTTTTGGCAGGAGACATTATTTTAAAAGGTACTGTAATGTTTCAAGGATGGCTAAAAAGAATAGGAAAATTCTATCTGTAATTATAGAGAGATGGAGTCTGTCCTAAATGGTTACTTTGTTTAATCACGGTTTCACTGCTTGGCTTCAAGGGTGACAAGAAAACATGTCTATTAGGGCTGTGTTACTTATCACTCTGTGAACCACAGTCAGCATAAATGACTGACATTTAATTAAGCTTTGATAGAATAGATTTGGCTAATGTTTTGGGCGAGAGCTGGCATAAGAGATCAAGTTGTAAAACAATACAGATATACGTGTCACAGCTAAAGACAATTCTGGCCATGATTTGTAGCTGAAAAGAAAAAATGTAGTAAAATCTTGAACCTGTGTATCTTCCCGTTTTTTTCCTAAGGTGGGTATTGTCCTTTGACTCAGAACTGTGAATAAATGAAAGTGCTTCCTAGTGCAAAATGCAAAACCCAGTAAACTCAAGCCCATTAGAAAATGCAGTTGTATTTTCACTTCCTAAAGTATTGGAGTCAAGCCACACTTTTAAGTGTATACACAACAATTAACCTTAGGAATGGATACGATAACAGAGGCAGCCTTCGAGCATGTGTTCTGGCCAAATTTCCTCATTTAATCTGAAAAATGTAAATACAATTATCCCTCTTATAACACAGGATTAGGGTTTCTCAACTTTGGTGCTACTGACATTTGGGGTGGCGTACTTCTTTGTTATGGAGGTTATCCTGTAGTTGTAGGACATTTGATAGCATCCTTGGCTTCTACTCAGTAGCTGTTAGTAGCACCACCAGCCTCTCCGCTTCCCCAGCTACGACAACCACAAGTGTCTCTGGACATAACCCAGTGTCCCAGGGGTGCAAGGAAGAGATACATTTCCCTAACCGAGAACTCCTACACTAAAGACTTTCCTGGGTTGCATAGTTATGTTCAGTACTGCAATTTAAAAGCAAAATTTACCTATGGAAAATATTGCAAAGATTAATAATCTTTGCTAGGGAGTTTTTTAAAAAGGAACTCTGTCTTGTGTCTGGCATCCAGGAGCCAGAAAAAAAGTCTTCTTGTGAACCCTCCAGCGCTGTGATTTTGAGAGGAAGAGGGGTCACAAGGCCTTTCTGTTTCTAAGCCCACCGCATCCAGTGGCATTCTTTGAAAAATTATGGTCAAAGTCACTGAAGTGTAAATTGTGTGATTCTCATATTGACTTCATTTCAAAAAATAAAATAACATTTAGATCTACAGAGAAACAAGTTGTCAACAGCTTTGGGGAAAGTCTAGGGCTGCCTAACTATGCCAAAGACCATGGGGATAAAATTAGGCCTTTTCTCACTGATGTTGCTGTGGAGAATCATATTTTCATTATTCTCTCCACATGATTTTCTTATTTATAGTATCCCACTGTAGGATGGAGAGTACTGGTATTATTAATCTTCTCCTGTCAACTTTCTGTTTTTGCCGTTTGTTTTTAATAAGCTTATTTACATTTCTTTAGAGTTACATAAAAATGGATTCACAATACCTGGGCTTTAAGATTTACAACAACTGACCTTAGCCTTAGATTTTTACGCACATATTAGAGTGCCTGGTGGTGGGTTCTTGGGAGAACTACCCTTTTGCCTCCCTTTTTATGCAGCTCGATAAGCCCCTCCCTCACCACTTCATCTACCTACCACAGGGATGTGGTCCATAGGAAAAGGCATTTTCAATGTTTTTGAGTTTAAACTCAACCATATCCAGGTTCTGCATCAAAATACATTGTGGGAATCAGAAAATCCCCAGATGACAAAAGCTCCCTTGCCATCCTCTGTCAGTCTCCGCAATCTTGGGTCAGGCGTGCTTGCAGTGGTCTGGCTTTCCCTGGGACTGACCTTCAGGCACCCACTTACTCCTATAGCTGCTTGTCTGCCCAGGACTCCCTGTAAGGTGCCCCACAGCAAGTCTGAGCCCCTTGACAAATTCCTTATTAAGTATGTTACGTTGTGCTGTTTATTTTCTCCTATCACCCTTTCTCCCCCATTCCTTTGGTTTTTAAAAAATTTACTTTTTAAAATTTTATTGAAGTACAGCTGATTTACAGTGTTGTGTTAATTTCTGCTGTACAACGAAGTGACTGTCATACGTATACACATGTCCATTCTTGCCCACCTTTCTTAAAGTTAGAGATGATTCAAATTTTTCAAAGCTTTAAGGAAACCGTGAAAATCTTGCATTTGACTCTTGCCCCCATCTGCCCAGTTCCTTCCTCCGTCCACAGTTAACCACTGTTGTCAGTTTCTTATGTGTCCTTCAAGAATTAAAAAAAATTCCGTACAAGTACATACTGCTATCTTCTCTTCTTACACGAAGAGAAGATGCTCTCTATGACCTTCAGCACATTGCCTTTTTCACTTGCCAGTTTTTCTTGGGGATCAGTCCATGGGAGTACACAACGAGCTTGCTTCTACTCTCCTATAGCTGTAACTATTACTCATCATAGGAAGGGACAGTAATTTATTTAATTATTCCCTTCGAGACACTTGAGTTGCTTCCATGCTTTCTCTAGCGTGTCGGTAGTGCAGAACATTTAACCATTATTTTTTTTGCGTGCAAGGGCAAGGGTGGGAAATGTAGGGTAAATTCATAAAGTGAAATTGCAGGGTCCAGAGGTATATGCAGTTCTAATTTTGATAAATATTGGAAATTTGTCTCCCACAGGGATAATCTTGACAAAACCATAGGAGGGTGCTCTATTTTCCCTCAGCCTGGCCAACAGAGTGTTAATGCACTTTTAGATTCTACCACTGGGATCGATTAAAATGGGATGGTTTTAATTCACATTTCTCTTTTTATGACTGAGGCTGAGATCTACAGTTCGATCTTGATTGTGCCTTTTGAATTCCTGTTAGATTGTGCCCCTGGAACTCCCATAATTTTATGCAATATGAAGTCTTAAGGGGGCTGCTCAAAGGGTGGGACCTTCCAGCTCCCCTTGACTGTGTCTGGATGTCAAGGTTGACACAGCGCAGAGAATGTGCTCAAGTATGTTCCCCTGTTTCTCTAAACATGAGCCCATTATCTATCAAATTATTGAAATTCATAACTACTAATTTGTGTTTTCTTCTGGTAATTTCTGTAGTCTAAAACTGCCAGTTTTATTAAATTACTTGTCTTTGTGATGACAAACACTTTTTCATGCGTAAATGCTCTGGGATTATGACGAAAGAATAATGCTTTTTCATTACAGCAGATCTGAAATTCTCCCTCCATTTCCATTGTGTGAAGGACAAAAAAAATGGGGTTTCTTCTCAAAGACTGTCCCGTGGATATCATCTTTTCCATCACATTCTCTTCTATATCAGATGGACGCAGGAGATGCCACTGGGTGAATGCATTTATACAGGCATTCAACAGTCAGCCAGTATTCATTGAGTGTCTACTACATGCCAGGCACTGTCACAGGCACCTGTCATTACCTAGTACAGCCACTGGGTATTCATCAGACTTACCCACATCATGTATGAGTAGGATGGACTAAGCATGGATAGCACGTATTGCACAGTTTATCAAAAGATCAAGACTGGCGATCCGGAAACTGAGTTCTATTCTTGGATTTGCCCTTATCTTGCTGTGAGTTTTGGGCAAGTTTCTTCATCGCTACGGGCCTCAGCTTTCTCATCTGTGGAAAACGTAATGTTGACTAGAATAGATGATATTTACATCCCTTCTGGTTTTAACATTCTAAGATCATAATGCCCATATGCTACTTCTAAAATTTAAAAACTACCCAAGAATCCACATTTATGTACTAAGAAAAATAATTGTGCTTCTTCCCATGTGTAGATACCCCTCCAAGTATTTGTAATTATTCCTTTTCTGTTTGGAGGTTATAAGACATGTATTTTCCACAGGAATATATTAGACCTTGTTATTGTATGTAAACATTTGCGTTAAAAAATCTCCCCGGACATTAAATATTCAACATTTATGACCTATTTTTGGTTGAAATATTTCTAAGTGAATCAAATGTCACAAAATATGAATCTGGGCAAAAATCTTTAACAATAGACAGCCTCTGGAGAAGCCCGAAGTGCTCAGAGCATGGATATGGGACACAGATACAGTGACGTTGGCCCGTGCTCTTTAGGGCCACCTCACCCCTCACTCTAAAAGAATCTGGTTCCACTGGAATGGAAGGTACTGTAGTCTGATTTTTCATCTAGAGTCAGGTTACCTGCCTATGAACCTGGAAACAGTGAATTTATTTTTAAATTTAATCTTATTGACGTGTGGTTGATTTACAATGTTGCGCTAATTTCTGCCGTACAGCAGAGTGATTCAGCCGTACACATATATACACACATATGGCTATCCGTTCCCGTACAGGTGATCACAGAACATTGAGTAGATTTCCCGGTGCCATTCAGCAGGTCCCTGTTGATCATCCATTCCATATACAAAAGTGTGACTTTGCCAGTCCCAAACCCTCAGTTCATCCTTCTCCACCCCGACCCTTCCCCTTTGGGAACCCTAAGTGTGTTTTCAAAGTCTGTGAGTTTGTAAAAACAGCGAATTTATTTTTGAAAGATGCTTAAAAACATCCCACAATATCATTTTTTCAAGTCACTCTCACCTCTGCTTTCTTCATACCCCTCTCTGCTCTCTATTACATTGACCCTGGGGTATTCTTCAGGTTAAACCATTCCTCTGCCATGGCAGTAGTTTAAACTGAACCCTCAGTTTTAAAATTTATCCTGTTTCAATGATTTTCAATCTGATTTTAAACATTACATAATTTCACTGTCATCTTTAATGCAAAAGTTAGTAATTTTAATTTATTGCTTGTCACAAATTTAGCCTAAACAATCTTGTCAACAGCTAACTTTTCAAAAAGGAGAGGGAAGAGGAAGTGTGTTTTTCCTGATCGATAGTATCTTTTTATTAATTTCAGGTAATGACTTAGTGGAAAAACAGTGGGTTTTCGAATCCTTGTTTTAAATGCCAGTTTCATCAATTACTGGTTATAATTTACCAGCTTTATAATTTGTATGAACTTAAGTTTTTTTTTTTTCTCAAGAGACAATAGTAATAACCTTCTGATCATTATGAGGTTAGAAATAATATATAAACATACAAAACTATCTGAACACAGTAGGACTCAATAAATGTTGGTTGCTTTATCAGTATCATTATTATTATGAGTGATCTGACAAAACATCTGCTAGCAATTTTTCCTTTGAATTTTTCATATAAGGCAAAAATTAGGAAATTAGGGCTTGCTATTTTTATTGCTTATTGGTAGTTGAAAAATACTTATTTGAAAGCATCTAGCCACTTACATGATGAACTTCAAATACTGGGTGAATTCGAAAAGGGAGGACTCACTGTTCACATAATCTGGTAACTGTATAGAAAGTAGTGTGTTTATTCCTAAAACACCAACGATAAGAGCTCTTTAATGATCTATTTTTCTCATGATTGCTCTTCTCAAAATCACTGTCAGAAAAAAATCAACATCATAGTTTATCTAATGCTGTTGGCCTGTATTAGTATTAAGTTGGGAGACTCATGAAGAAAGCAACTTAGTTGTTAATGGAGGAGAAAAAAAGACTGAAATGTCACGAAGGAGAAATCCGCACAGGAATTCCAGTCGTGGCTCAGTGGTTAACGAATCCGACCAGGAACCATGAGGTTGCGGGTTCGATCCCTGGCCTTGCTCAGTGGGTTAAGGATCTGGCGTTGCCGTGAGCTGTGGTGTAAGTTGCAGACGCACCTCGGATCCCGCGTTGCTGTGGCTGTGGCGAAGGCTGGCAGCTACAGCTCCTGTCAGACCCATAGCCTGGGAACCTCCATATGCCGCGGGTGGGGCCCTAGATAAGGCAAAAAGACAAGAAAAGAAAAGAAAAGAAAAGAAATCCGCACAGGGACAAATCCAGCCTGACCTTGCAGGGACGGAGCACTACCGCAGCGCGGAGCCTGTAGATGGTGAAGGAACACCGCGCAGGCGGCGCGTTTTGCACCTCGGAAGGAGGGAGCGCTCAAAGTCCCGAGGCTTCACCAGCCTGCACACCGACCCATCCGGATTGCAACACCGATTCAACCACGTTATTAGTTACGCGCTCAACGTCAATACCAAACTCATATTTTAAGGCCAGAGAGGTGAAACCCCGCCTTAAAATAATAGTTGCTTAAATGCGAGAGAGAAAGATGTGTACTACAACGAAGCATCACTTTTTTTTTTTTTCTTAAAAAAAGGAAAGCGTTTTGAAGAGATCAGCCTTTCACGGTCCTAGAAACAGTGACTCTTTGGAGAGTGGGCGGTGCGAGACCCTCAGAGACCGGCTTGAGAACAGATGGTGATATGGTCCAGACTGAGAACTCCACCGGATGCGCGTTTGGATTCCCGCTCCTCCTTTTCTGTGGGTCCTTGGGTGAGAGAAGGATACGCTCTGAGCTTTGGTTTGCGGTCTGGAGTTAACCGTGAAGTGGCTGTAAAGCGCAAATTGAGGTAAAGTGCTTAGCGGGCGTTGCCCTATACTACGTATCCCAGAAACGACAGCTTGGGAGCCCGACGAACTACTCATAAGGGTCGGATCCGCTTATTCAAGCTGAACAACCTGCCTCATTAGAGACATCATGAGAATCTCAAGCAGTGATCAGGCATCATATCAGCCTCTTATTCCTGGCTCTTTAAATGAAAGACTGCAACTAATCCCCCCTCTCTGGCTGACAAAACTATCCTGGAGGGAGGAGGAGTGGCCGGTGCTGAAAGGATGTTTAAGCTCACTGCCCCTCGTTGTTTCTAAGTGGAATTCTGGTGCTTTCTTAGAAATCAGCCTAAACAATCTTGTCAACAGTTAACTGTGCAAAAAGGAGAGGGAAGGGGAGGCGCGTTTTCCCTGATGTCTGGAACAGAGCTCCGTGGTACCAGATTCTGCTTAAAGTTGGTGCCTTCAAGAAGCACCTGCTAAAGGAATCATAGTTAAGGCACCAAATATTTCGAATGGGTTTCCTGTAACAAATTGAAAGAAAATATATTACAGAAGTGTAAATGAAGAGTTTTGGGAAAAACATAACATGTTAAACAAGTATAACTGCAGCAAGGGGAGGAAGGCAATCTTTGTTAAAATCCCACTGTCCTCGTCTTTTTACGTTTTGGCCTCATCTTTGCTTTTTATAGCTGCACCTGTGCCTTATGGAAGTTCCTGGGCCAGGGGTCAAATCAGAGATGCAACTGCAGGCATACACCACAGCTGAGACAACACAGGATCTGAGACGCATCTATGACCTACATGGTAGTTTGTGGCAGCACTGGCTCCTTAACCCACTGAGCAAGGCCACGGATCGAACCCACATCCTCACAGAGACTGTGTCGGATTCTTAACCTGCTGAGCCACAGTAGGAACTCCAGGCCTCATCTTTTCATTCCTAATGAACTTTCCCCGTAAGTTATCTGGGAAACATGAAGATAGTGCTATCAGAAAATACAGGAGGTAGAGCTTTAAGTACTTTTCTAGGTACCCACAGAGATATTTACTTGAAAATAAATGGCAAAAATAGACACATGATTTTAATGCAGAAACAACAGCAGATCTGAATTCAAATATTTAACTTATACCCTGTTCTCCATGAACGGGGAAATTTGGGGTTTCTTCTGTGCTCAGCCTCCAAATGGCAGAATTACGAAGCCCATCTGGGGGTTGGGGAGCAGGTCCAGGATGGGAGTCTTTTCCACAGGCCTTAGAGTCCGCATCCCTGGGCCAGCTCTGGGTGGCTCCTGGCCTGACTTGCTCCTCTCCACATGGCTGAACTGGTCTCTACCCTGCCCTTCTGTCCCCACCTCCTATGGTGAAGGAGTCGGTGACCCTGTGAACCTCAATAAGGGGCCTCTCTGTGCAAAGCAGAAGTTCCATGTCTTTTTTTTTGGTGGAGTTGTACAGAGGCTTGATGCAGGATCTCAGTTCCCAGACCAGGGACTGAACCCTGGTCTTAGCAATGAAAGCGCCGAATCCTAACCACTAGACCACCAGGGAACTCTCAGAAGTTCTAAATCTTGCCCAGGCCTGAGGTCTTCTCCATGTTCTTTGGCGAGTTTCACATAACAGAAACAGTCCCCATAGACTTAGGTTTCGAAGCTTGGAGATGCTACATATAGTCTTCAGTAGATTCTGCTCTAAACTCTGGCTTAAATTCATTCATTCTAGGAGTTCTCTCATGGTGCAGCAGGTTAAGGAGCCAGCACTGTCACTGCAGCAGCTGGGGTTACTGTTGCGGCCTGAGTTCAACCCCTGGCCTGGGGAACTTCCACAGGCTGCGGTCATGGCCAAGAAAATATTCATTCATTCCAGGTGCAGTTACTTTATTCCTGTTACACACCAGGTCCTGTGCTGCACGCTGCACAGATACGTGATAGAGGAGGAGATGGTCCCTGCTCTCAGGTGTTAATGGGAGAGATGAGCGGAAAGAGACAAAGGAGGTCTTGCACCGCCCGCACGCTTGGTATGTGATAAGCCTCCTGCTTTCCCGGAGTCCTTCTCTTTGAGGGCTGGAGAGGTTGGTGATGAATTAACTGTGCAGGTGGTGAGATGGCATGAGGGCAGAAAAAGGAAGAGGTGTCCACCTTGTCCGTTATGTCAGGATTATCTCAGCTTTACATGTCACAGAACAGCCTTTCCAGAAAGACATTAGGGAATTACTTTCAGGGATGAAGGGGGCAGGCCCTAGTTTCATGATGACTCCAGTTGATGACTTTTTCTTTGCCAGTTGCCGTCTCTCTCTGTTGGAAACGCTCATCGCTGCATTTACAGCGAGCTTCCTAAAATCTGAGACAAGACCCTAAGGAAAGAGAGAAAATGATCACTTTTTTTTTTTTTTAAATTCAGCTGGAAGAGGAAGAGGGGAATTGTTTGGGAACCCGGTGATGTTAGGTCTCCTGGTGTCTTATATGAATCCCTAGTCTATGAGATTATGGAACAAACTCTGGGAGAGCTCAAAGGTCTAGTCTTGGAAATAACAGCTATACGAGTATGTTTAATTGTCCTTTAATGGTACAATCTAAAGCTAAAGGTCAATATTGGTATAGCCTTTGGAAGGAGGCTTTCGGTATAATGTCATTTTCAAATGTGAGTGGGTTTTTGTTTTTTGCCATCCTTTTTCTCATAGGTAATCAAATTTTTACTGTATACATCAATATTACTGCATTGTGTTATTCAGGTTGTTTTGGATGAAATATTAACAGTAACAAGATGCAAGCTACTGTCTAGAGCATAAAGGAGAAACAGAATCATTAGGCTACCTCAGGCGCATGAATAAATGGGGACTATCTATCTTTCTTGCGAAAACCCAGGGGTTGACTCTTTGGATGTTGAGAGAAATTGAATATGAGTAATACATATACATATATATGTTTGTGTGGGTTTGTGTATTACAAAACTTGTAATGACTTCTGCCATCTTTTTAAAAAGTCTTTAAAATGTAAAAATATGAAGAAACACATACTCGTGTGAAGCATGAAGCAACCCCCTAGGAAAACCTTGCAAAACTTCAACTTCATCCTAACCCCTAGGAAGTGTCAAGTCATTTGTTATGTATAGTTAATACATGCCTTCTTTCCTTTCCTCCCTGAGCACAGGTGTTGCAAAATGAGTCATGCGGTTTTGTAGTAAATAACACTGTTTTCAACAATTTGCTTCCACGTCAGGACAGATGTATCGCTTAATTTCTCAGTTCTGAAAATGTATTTATTCTGCTCTGTTTTTGTGCTTGGATGCAAACAGAAACATGGTTGCTCCGGCAAATATGGCATAAAAATCTTAATTTTGGAATTTCAAAAAATGGCACCAGAGTTCCCTGGTGGCCCTCGTGGTTAAGGACCTGGCATTGACATTGCTGTGGCTCAGGTTGGATCTCTGGCCTTCTACAGGCCATGGGTGTGGCCAAAGGAAGCCCAGCTTTTTCTGTATACAGTTTTTGCCTTTTAATATGAAAACATGATTTATCGGCATTTAAGTATTACGAGATAGCTGAAAAGTCTTCCAGTTGTAAAAAGGTCATGGGGCCAGTTTAATTACAGTCCATTCAATTTTATGTATGTGCAGAGATCAACGATTTCCCTCCTCCAGAATGGTTTTGAATTAGAGAGAAATTTTAGCATTTAGCGTGTCATGCGATCAATCATGCAGAGTATATCCTCAATGAATATGTATTTACTTAAAGTTAATTTTGGTTTGTCTTCCTTTAGGGGAAGTAGCTTTTGCATAGCTAAACCACAAGTATTTATTCAAGCACCTTTCTGTGTCCTTAGAAGTTTATTTAATTATCAGTTGTTTTATTGAAATGTGTGGGAATTCAAAACTTTATGCACCACACAATCCGGTCATATAACTGAAAACTAATTCAACTATTTTTGTTGTTGTTTCCTAATCCATGTGGAAATTTGATACTGTTATTTCTTAGAGAAATACAAATTATCATAGTAAACGCCTTTACCCCTTTCAGCGGGTAGGATGGGTGATACAATATTTTGGTTTCAAATAACAAGCGAAAGAACACAAATGCAGATAAGCAGAAGAGGAATGGGCAGATGATGACACTGATTTCTCCATGTAATCATAGTCATGAAAATCTGGAAGCAAAACAGGTTCTCTCATTGTTAACATTTTTTCCCCATAAGTAATTGAAAGGTAGCTCTATTATTTTTAAAGTTCTTCTCAGTCTTTAGGGCAAATGAACAATGAAAGACCATAGGTAACTGAAGCAGTTACTAGTTATTCTTTCAACAATTCTAACCAGTTCCGTATGTGCTACACAACTGAAGACAAGGTCGATATTTAAACTGAAATAGATAAATAATTCCTTTGGTTTGCTAATATGGTTAACGTTTATCTATTTGAAAAAGTGCACTAGTTATATTTCAAGTTATATTTCCTATTGACTTCAGAAGGAGCTCTCTTACTGTTAGAAAAAGTTGTATGACATGGTGAGCTCCTTGTTTTAGTGGAAGCTCGGTTCATACATGAGTGAATCAAATGGATCTTTATCTTGCTTATTTAGAGAATAACTCCCTTTCGTTGAAACGCTCCTTGGTATCTTCAGAATCACAAGATAGCAGGAGGATTCTACTGATGGGAAGTAAGGGACTATAGGGTGTTAGGAGCTGAAGAAAGCCCATCTACACACTCTCTATTCTTTAGACCCACGTAAAGAGACTATCCTCGTACTCCTGGGATTCTACCCAAACTGCACCTTTCCAGCTGAAAGCTTAACTAAGGACAAAGATAGAAATGCAGAACTCTCATAAAATATAATGAAAATATGTTGGTAGGCATGGTTTTTATAGCTCCAGGCACCATAGGAACACAGATAATACGTGATCACTCAAAGGATGACATTAAAAAAAAAAAAGCTTTGTTTCTGACCTGAATAGCCCTGTCCAGTTCTATAACCCTTGATTAAGAAGACCCTTCTCAGAGTTCCCTGGTGGCCTAGGGGTTAAAGGATCTGCTTGTTGTCACTGCTGCGGTTCTGGTTCCACCCCTGGCCTGGGAATTTCTGCCTGCTGCGGGTGTGGCCAAAAAAAAAAAAAAAACAGCCCTTCTCATCCCTTCTATGTGACCACATTTGATTTTCCTGCAAGTGGGAAAATCCCAGTTGTGTTCTCATTGGATGTCTCAGTGAATTTATTAGATCCCAGCTTTCCAGCGTAAAAGAATACATGTAGTTTAGTTTTCCTCTTTTGAGTCATTCCCTTGGGAGGTCTTGCTTAGCTGTTGCTCTTTTTTTTGGGGGGGGCTGTCTTTTTTTGTTTTTCTGGGGCTGCAGCTGCAGCTGCTGCATATGTAGGCTCCCAGGCTAGGAGCTGAATCGGAGCTGTAGCCGCCGGCCTATACCACAGCCATGGCAACACAAGATCTGAGCCACACTGCGACCTACACCACAGCTCATGGCAATGCCAGATCCTTAGCCCACTGAGCGAGGCCAGGGATAGAACCCAAGTCCTCATGGATGCTAATCGGGTTCATTAACTGCTGAGCCATGACGGGAAGTCCCTGTTGCTCATTGTTAATTTCAGATGTGGCCCATGTGAGCCTCTGGCCTGGAGCATCCGTTAGGATACTTGCCTTTCATTCACGAAGAACCCTAGTTCTGCAATGATTTGATCTCCCCCGCCCCTCCTTTTAAATGTACATACCTTTAAATCCACCAGTGTGGGCTCCTACATTTTCATAACTTCTGAATAGATTTCATAGAGGGTATATGCCCAGCAAGTCTGTGACCCCAATTTATTCCTTGGACTCTGTTCTGTACTCATACTTTACTGATGAAAAAAAAAAATGCTATTTCTTGCTAGCTCGCTGCATTTTGGAATCTCAGATATATGGATGAGCAAAGGTCCTAAGGAAAAGTTGCATAAACTGGAGTCATAAAAAAAGCATACTGCTGAGACTGTCTTTGAAATGTGTAGCTTAGAATAAAGGGGCTGATTTTGCCACGGCAGTAAAATTGCAGTAGGTCAGCTCCTGCAGCTTTGATTGCTGCTTAGAACTTCAGAATTCAGATATTATGAAAATGCAGGAGCCATCACGTGTGCATTTAAAAGACATACATACTTCAAAGGAAAAAAAAAGTGTTCAGATCACTCTTGAGTTTATCCTTGTACAAAATGTAGTATTCTCATATTTATTTTTATTTCAAATCTGGCCTTCTATAACACTGGGCATGCAAGAAATTGAAAGGTCTGGAAATTGCCTAATTTAATACAGGACTTTTTTTACTTGCCAAGAATAGGAACAATTCTTATTAAACAGGACAGCTAACTATTACGTTACATAATGTCATAACTCACACAAATAAGCCAATTTCAACTGAAGAAATTAGTTTTGCATAAGCCAGGCTATTAGTATCAGCTGCCAGGGTACTGATGTGTTCATTATTTTTATTCTCCCTCGTTGAGTTTTTGCTGTAGTGGCCTTTCTCTATGTGAGTTCTTGAGAGGGTAGGTAAAACAGTGGAAGGCTGAAAACATTTCTCAGAGAGGTTTGAGGACTGCAAAATTCTACCTTGACCTCAGTGGAAAGCTCCGGGAGGTTGGCGACAATGCAGTGGGGGAGCAGATAGGATTATTTTCTAACCAAAGGCTAATGACTGAAAAATCAGGAACTTTTCCCACTTAAAAAATACTTGGAGAGGTAAGTCCAAAACAAAGAAACAGACTGTTTGTCTTTAATGATCCCCTGGAGAATGGCTGCTTTTTAAAAAAATATGTATATATTATGTGCCCAGGAGAGAGAAATTAGTAGTCAATTGACTGTTGACCAAGTTCTACCTATTGTGCTCATTGTTTCATTTAAACCGAGCTTTTAATTTGCTGTCTTCTTTTTAAAATAATGCTACCTGTTGATTTTACCATGGTAACCACGCTTTGGTCACCAAGTGTGAGTGCTGCCCAAAGAGTCCTCAAAAATCAGAAGGTAAAACAGTAACAACAGAGTGAAACTGCCCGCATTCTCACCGGTGGAACCTCCAGGTGACGAACTGGGGAGGAAAAGACCGAAAAGACAGAGATATGGGGGGGCGTGACCTTGAGTGCAGATAAGTGAAGGGAAAAGGGCTTTTAAAAAGGGCTTCAAAATCTGCTTGTGTTGGATAGAGGGTTGGTGCCTCTTTTCCTCTCCCGTGTACACTAATGGCTCTTTTTAAAGCAATCAAGGCATTTTTGAAAGTTAAACTGGAAGTAATCAAAAAATCTGTGCTTGGCGTGGTGGGCATAGACTATTCTATTTTTTTAAATGAGAGTTGTAACGTTTATTTCAAGTTGTCTCTTGTTGGTGTTGTTTTTCTTTTTTGTCTTTTTGTCTTTTTAGGGCCACACCCGCGGCATGTGGAGGTTCCCAGGCTAGGGATCTAATCAGACCTGTCACCACCGGCCTACGCCACAGCCACAGCAATGTGGGATCCGAGGTGCGTCTGCAACCTACACCATAGCTCACGGCAACGCCGGATCCTTAACCCACTGAGCAAGGCCAGGGATCGAACCCGCAACCTCATGGTTCCTAGTCGGACCACACCATGACGGGAACTCCTGTTCAGGTTTTTTTTTTTTAATTGTATTGCTTTTGTTTTTTGCCACACAGGAAGTATGTGGAAGTTCCTGGGCCGGGGATCAGACCGACAGCACACAGCAGCCACCAGAGCCGCAGCCGTGAGTACGGACGAGCCTCAACCCACTAGGCCATCAGGGAACTCCCGGGCACAGACAAATTAGAAAGCAGTTCTGGTAGATCAGCTAAAGAACTGGCTAGACTGGGCGTGGTGGAGGCTGAGGAGTAGTGAGAATGCCTAGACTGGGGCGCGAATATGGTGGTTTGGGCAGAATACATTCCCAGCTCAATCGTAAGGCCATATTCTAATGGTGGGTGTGGTGTGTGTGTGAACTGTTTCACTCTTTGAGTCTAAACTGGCTTCCAAATCTGCTTGTGTTGGATAGAGGGTTGGTGCCTCTTTTCTTCTCCCGCATGTGAATGTAGTTCAGGAGTGATTTAATTTTCAAAAAAATTTGTAAGCAGTTTTTTTTTTTTTAGTGCACCAGCTCTTGAGAGAAGGCTAGAGGCACCTGCTTGCTATCTCCTAAACAGCATTCTCTGGTCAAAGGTCTATTTATTCTACATCCTCTGTATACCTTGAATCCACTCTCTTCCCTCTGTTCCTACTGATGCTTTTGGTTTTGGTTCTTATGGCCTTTCTCCTGGTGGCAGTTTCTCATCAACATCTTCTCCCTAGAATCCATCTTTCTGTCCCTTGTTGGCAAAGGGACTATTACCGTAGCGCTAGAATGATCACAGCACTGTCTTAAAATCTTAGGATGAATTCGGGAACAAATTCTCAATTTGTCCTTCGTGATAAGCACCTGCTGCTTCAGGCCTCTTCTCCTTCGTTGGTTGATCCCCTCTCCTCATCACTTGCCCTGTTCCATTAACAAATCTTCTTCCAGTTCCCGAATCCAGCTGATTTCATGTCTGACCTTCACCGTGTGCCTGGAACTCTGCCTTTTTTTACACCCTCCCCAACTAGCCAAAGGACAGACGTTAAGAAAAAGAAACCAGGAGTTCCCGTCGTGATTCAGTGGTTAACGAATCCAACTAGGAACCATGAGGTTGTGGGTTCAATCCCTGGCCTCGCTCAGTGGGTTAAGGATCCGGCGTTGCTGTGAGCTGTGGTGTAGGTCGCAGATGCGGCTCAGATCCCGCATTGCTATGGCTGTGGTGTAGGCCGGCGGCTACACCTCCTGTTAGACCCCTAGCCTGGGAACCTCCATATGCCGCGGGTGCGGCCCTAGAGAAGGCAAAAGACAAAAAAAAAAAAAGAAAAAGAAAAAGAAACCAATTAGCTAGTTGGCGTTATGACTCTGAGTATTTGTCATTTTTATTGAAATGGCCATTGGTCAGAAAATCTTTTCTGACTCATCTTCCAGATCAGTTTATACAAAGCACACGATGCTGTTGCTCCCTTTCATTAGAAAGTTTAGTTCTGTTTCTTAAAGTGCATTGAGATTTATTGGTAGGATTTTATGCTTCTAGTAATGGCAATAGTATTCGCATGAAGTGGTGTAAAGTACTAATATTTCTGAGAACAACCTCCATATGGTTCTGAAATATTTTTAAAAAATCTGGTCATGCTAGGAAAACTCTGGTTGAGGGTTAGTAATTGGCAACCTCTGGCAGCAGCACTAATCTTGGGGTTCTAGCAGAGGCATCTGAGTGAACTAGTTGGCAGCCCTGTAACCGGACAGGAAATGACCAGATCCTTTCTGAGTTAACTGAGAGACGAAACCTAAGGCAATTGAAACTTAACGCTCCCTTCTCGCTTCTGTAACATCGCTTGCTCGCTAAATATCAGTTGTGACAGTGTTTTGCAACAAAGGGTCAATAAAACAGGCCAAGACATAACAGGCTACCATTTAGGAAATTCTCCATCCCCCCCAGGTCTGCAACTTTCAAAAGTCCCGCGCGCGCCAATTATAGCCAGTCACTAACCGCCACATCTGCTTCTGTAAACCTGCTTGCTTCCTGAATATCGATCGCGCGATCCCAGGCCAATCATATAGCAGACGGTGTCCCAATTCAAATATCAGCCAATCGGCATCCCTCTCCATTGAAAACCTCCCCTAAGCCCCCGACTTGTTTGTGTGTGCCCATAAAAACCCTGTACTCGCTGCAGTCGGGACCTCTTTGCGTCACTGGTAACGAGTGCGCAGGAGTCCAGGTTCGAACCTGCAATAAAGGACCCTTGCCGTTTTGGCTTTGACTTTTGACTCTGGTGTGCTCGTTGAGAGGGGGTCTCGCGACCGCGGGCATAACATAACTTGGGGGATATTCCTATCACAAGAGAGTATATCCCGGACAGTCACCGGTGTCCCTTCCTTATGAATTTGGAGAAAATCTGGTGGAATCACTGACCACTCCCGGAGGTCAAGGTCAGTGCTGGTGTTTCCAAAAGCCTGCACTAGAGACATAGCCTGGAGAGATGGGATGCTCAAAATGGGAGAATCTCTCTTACGGTAGCTCCTAACCTCGGGTGAGTCCCCTGACTTTTCAAAATCCTCTTTAGCCTAAAGCAGTGGTTCTCAGACTTAGGTGTGCATCATATTCCCCCCGGAGGGCTTGGCCAACTACGGCTGGGTCCCCTCTCCAGAGTTTCTGAATGACTGGGTTTGGCGTGGGGCCAGAGAAGGTGCATGTCTAACAAATTCTCAAGTGGTGCTGATGCTGCGGGTCTGGGGCTAGGCTTTCAGAATCACTGGGCTAAAGAGTATAAAAGTGCCTGCCTTCGACTTCATGAATTAAGGGCATAATTATAAACATGCCACTGCTCTTTGAGTTATAGTCACTTCTGTAAGACGTAGGTAGGGAATGGTTATAACACACAGTGGAAAAGAGAACTAACATCTTTTTCTAGCCTCAACAAAATTATTTAATACCTTTTCCTTAAAAAGAAAAAAAAAGGTACTCAGAAGGGTAAAAGCAAGAG